>JALBXZ010000031.1:0-406292 GCA_027580255.1 Therioaphis trifolii
TATTATCATTTATCACAGTAGAGACTAGAGTTATTTGGTTATTATGTTTGTGATCAAATGATACCGATTTTTATGTATACACAATTGTTCTTGTTATGCAATAGTATATTTTTTTATAATGATGTGACTATTACTACTGTATTATAACTATCACTTTGTATATAGTAATTATTATAGTTAAATATCTGAATATATGTGTTTCAGTGTGCGATATAATACCCAATAACAGTCGAACAGGAGTTTGGGAGATTACAATTGATTGTGATTACTATTAGATTAATATCCATACATTTTAATGAGGTAATTATAATATTTAGTGTATAAGTGTTTGGGAAAGATGATATATATACATATCAAACAGCCTTGTAAAAGCATGCAATAATGCTTTCTTTACATTTAAAACAGTTTTCCATAATTTGAAATATTAAAATTATAAATACTTGTATAAATAGGTTATCTGAATATATATTTTTATATTTATAAACAATTATTCATTGAGTGTAACCAATTTACAGATTGGTCAAAGAGTCAACAAACGACTAAAACTAAGTAGATTTTATGTGAATAGGTATATCTTTAATTATGAGTCGTAAGGTTAATATTTATAAGTGATGAAAAAGAAATATGCAAATGCATGTAAATCCAGGCCCTAATTATAATTTTACCCTACAGTTATTATGTACCTATTACCTATATACTTAACATATACTACATTTTTATATTTTAGGCCCAATTATGTGTTCTTGGATCTTAAAATAACAATTGGACCTTATCAATGGATGAAAATTAATTGGATGACATTGTGGTCAACTGTTGTGACTGTTGTGTGTATTGAAGCAGTGATAAAGTCTACGGAAACAAGTCATCAATATCCTTTTAATCATTTTAAGCGCTGTTAACAACTGACATATTTGTACCAAAAACCTTAAATCATAGACAAGTAGCAGAAATGGAAATCTTTTACAAATATTTTATATAATAATTATGTACAGCACTAGAGCGAATGACTGATGAACATTTCAAATTTCAAATTTTTTTCAATTTCCATATCTGCTTGGTCTGGTATTATGTGAATGTCACACATATTTATCGAACATGGGCTGGTCATAATGAACCATATCTATTACAGTATTGATAATAGACTTTATTACGCTTTCTCGATAGTTATAAGGATAACATGTATATTAGTTTTCAGTGTTATATTAGACTGTGAATTTTATGGTAGTATAGGATATAATTTTTTCTTATTATTCATATATATATATATATAAATATATATATATTTTTAAAGAATTATTGTTTTAAGTTGAATTAATTTCTTCTTTTAATAAAATGATATTATTCCTTAGAATATAAAGTAGTATTAATATGTATTTAGAAAATAGAAGTACCAAAAATTAACAAATAAAATATATTCTTTAGCATTAATTTTAAATAATTTATAAGCTGTACATCCTTGACCTCTTTATGAATAATTTTTAAAATGTATTAATATAGTTCAGGCCCTAAATTTACAGTCTTATATAACAAAATAAAGTTTATATTTTAATGATGTATATTTTTTTTTTCAGTTTGAGTTACTAATTCGCGAGCCTCAAGGAACATTTAATCTGATTTTATTGTTATATATATATATACTTAATAATTAGTTTTAATTTTAAATAAATTTGATAATTAAGTTTTTAACAGTTTGAGTGTTTTATTTTTTATTTTAAGTGTGTTGTTTTTTTTTTAAGCTTCTGTAGTGTTTTGTAGTATTTACCTTGTTTCCTTTATTTTCCTTTCATTAGTTGGCGTCATTGGCTATATCATTACAAGTTAGCAGTGATATAGTTATAGTGATAATACCACACCAGAGTGTATACAAAAGTATTGTGAACTCTAATATTTTTTAAAGTTGGTATTTATATAGATATAGACTTTATAGTCCTATAGTACCACCAGAGTGTATACGAAAGTATTGTGAACTCTAGTCATTATTAAACTCTTTCCTTTTATTAATGGTAAAACCATATCCAGAGTGTATACGAAAGTATTGTGAACTTTTAACTGATTTTTTGTACTATACGTTTTAGTACATTATATTACTCATTTATTACAATAAACAAAAAGTAAAAAAAGAAGTTGATAAAACTTTTATTCTTATAAATTTAATATATTTACTCAGTAATTGTATTGAATTAATTATTTATTCAATTTAGTGTTGTTCATTTATACATTTATTTGATATTTTTATATAATATTCAAAGAATTTATAAATACATTACATTAGACAAATATTCTTAAATTTCACTGTAAAATGTCTCAGAACAAAGATTTTCCTATTGATCAATCAATAATAGAATTTTCTGCTAATAATTTTGTAGACAGTGAAGAAAACGTGAAAATATTTTCACAAAAGAATAACCCATTATGTATAAAAAAAGCTAATTTGCAAGACAATCTACAATCTGTAGCTGATTATATTATTTCAAAATACCCTTCTATATTAGACGATAATGTAAAAGTTTCTGACCTGAGAATTTTTGATATTTGCAATCAGGTATTTAAGGTAGAAACTTATAAATTACGAAATAGCATTGCAAAGGCATTATCAAGAGACACGTCGACACTGTGTAAATTAATAAGAGGCAATAGTAGTGAAATTACAAACAATATGATCATACAAAATGATTGTGTTGAGAACTCTAGGTGTTCCTCAGAGGTTGTAGCTGAAATATGTAATGTTAGAAAATGTGCTAAAAATCCAAAAAATGTAATGCGTTTACGGAGGCAATGTAAAAAAGTCACATTAAATGAAACATGTAAGACTGCTTCTTTACCATTAGGTGAAGATTTGTACTCTGTTATTAGTGAACCTGGAAAGGAGATCATATGTAATTTTACACGTGAAAATGAAATGGACGTTGAACAACTTGAAAATGACATTTTAATATGTAGTAAGTCAAATGACACAAATAACCCTCATTTTAACTATGTTACTATTAACACCTTTAGTGTGAGTAATAATAACAGTATTAAAAACAGTAGCTGTGGTGAATTAGATTTTTTATTAAAAGATAATACAGATTTGAAAAAAGTAACAACAATTGTTAATTCTAATTTTGATACAAATAGTTCTGACCTTTCTCGTACTGTACACACAGAATTTGTGCCAAAACACACTTCTGAACAGTATGCAAACATATCAAATGAAAGTGAATATATATGGATGATTGGAGATGTACAGCTTCATAGTACTCCAAAAAGACCAAAAAGTATAGGCAGTGAAAATAATTCTCCGTGCAAAAGGTTAAACAAAAAATCACCAAATGTAATACCTAGTCCTCTAAGAGATGCTTATTTCAAAAGAACCCCTGTCAAGGGTGGTGTGATACTACCATTGAATACAAAAAATAATTATTTACTGAATATTAGGTATAACCGTAAAGAGAATGACTTCAAAGAGTTTTCATTTTTGGAAGGTAAATTAAGGTTTACTAAAAGAGAGTGGTCTAATATGGTATACCAAAATGAAAAAGGTCAAACGCGATTGCAAACTGCTAGATATCCAATAATGTTCAGAAAGCGCATGAAAACAGTAAACAATACATGTGTAATTAATGCTAAAATGGTAAAATATTTCAAACATCATTGCAACGTTTACATGTACTGTAGCCATCCGGGATGTAAAACTTTTAAAATTAAAGTACAGACATTGACGAATGATACAACCTTAGGGACTGTGTATAGTTCAGGTTTGAATTATTATCACAATCCTGCAGATGATGGTCTCACAAACCATGTTAAAGGATTCCAACGCGATTTGGTAAAAGAAACACTGAAAACAACTAAAGCATTTGCCTATAAATCGGGCACCATTGATATGGCATCACCTACTCAATTGAAATGTGGTAATTTGCAGGACATCAAGTCCGACGAAGTAGTTAGAAAAATGAAATCAGAATCCATAACTGCAGATGATTATGATAAAGATGATTTTCTTGATATGTTATTAATGTTCAATGACAAAGAAGACGATTATGTAAAGCATGTCGGTTTACCATCTATTCACTGTTACAGTTCAGAGCAGCTGAATATATTAAAAAAAGTCATAAAAACTAGACAAACAGCAACTGGATATTTGGATGCCACTGGTTCAATAGTAAGAAAAGTTGATAAATGTAGTAAGAGGGTTTTGTATTATGCTTTAGTTGTAAATGCCCCATTACCTAGAAATACTAGTGTTACATGTCCTGTACTTGAAATGATTAGTTCAGCTCATGACATAGTGGCGATTTCACAATGGCTAAATGCTTATAAAGCATTCGTATTAAAACACAAGTTAATTTGGCCTGTGTTTTCAAATATAGTCACCGATTTCAGTTATGCACAAATGAATGCCTTATGTATAGGATGGAATGGATTTATTTCTATATTCGATTATCTGAACTGGTGTTATAAAGTATTGGTAGAAAACCATGATGGATCAGGTGTAACAATCATAAACATTTGTGTGAATCATTACACTAAAATCATTGTAAATCATGTATACACATATTTCCAGTCAACAACAAACAATAATACATTGCAAGAAAAAAATAAAAGAAATGATATTATTGATTGGATATGTTTGCTTTTCAACATGACAAATTTGGAAGATATTGATAAATGGTTCAGATTATTTTCAATTATATTACTGTCGCCCACTGTGACCGACGAATGCACATTTGCAATTAGGTTGATGAGAGCAAATTGTAATGTCGATTATCAATTGAAAAATGAATTGTACAATGATGACCAAAACTTTTTAGATGAGATAAATAAATTCTTATGTGAATCTTTAACAAGTAACTCTAGGATGTACTGTAAATTTCAGTTAATAAAAGAAAAGGTTAAATCCAAAATTCAACTAGATGATACAAAGAGTGAATACAAAATGAATGGCTATCTAGAAGAGTCATATTTACAAGAGTTTACAAATAAGTTTATACCATTTATAGCATTATGGACACCCATTATGAATACCAAAGTAGGCAATGGGGTTGAAAATCGCCAGAGTAATGCTACAGTTGAAGCTTACTTTAAAAAATTAAAAAAGGACATGCTAAATGATGATTGCAGACTGAAATGCAGTAGATTGGTAAAAACAACGAGACACTACAACCTTAATGTTCACAAACAAACAAAATATACAATAAGGAGAAAAAGGTGTACGCGAGTACTAGATTTTGAAAGCAAATCTAAGCAACTGAGCCTGAAACCAAGAATGGAATCTTTAAATGAAAATCATCTTGAGGTTCAAGAAAATTGGGGTAAAAAAGAGAAACAACCTAAGCATTTACAACCAGTTCTATACCGTCCGTTCACTAAACTGTCTTTAAAAGTTCCAAAATCCGTTAACAAGATAGTTGAGGAAAAAACCATTTCTCCTTATTATGATGAACAAATAGAAAATTTTGTAACTGACAATAAGTCGATGAAGTTCAATCTTAATAATGAGTCTTTACATAATGGCGAACAAAAAGATAAAACCAATGGTCCACTTCAGTCTTTTAATGATAAAGATCCAAAAAAATCGGTTTCAACACCAGGCAGTCATAAATCTCCAATCAGCCTACAGACAGCTATGATGGAACTTTATGAAAAAAGTAAACAACCAAAAGATCTGACTTACTACAAAAGACCTAGAAAACTTAAAGATTACGTGGTAGGATCTTATGGTTTTATACCCACTGATGAGACCAATAGAGTTATGAAAGAATTATACTTTTCTGATTTTGACACATTATCTGGAGAAGGTTGGTTGAGTAACTTTCTAATAGATATTTGTTTAGCATCAAAAGCACAAATAGACGGTCTAAAAGACATACAAATTCTATCCTGCAATACTATGATTCAGTTTCAAAGAGAAAAAAAAGAAATTAGTGAAAAACATGACAAACTAATTACTTTGAAACATGATTGTATGGTGATACTGCCATGGCTGGTTGGTTGTTCTCATTGGATTATTGCATTCATTGATTTCAGAGCTAGACAGTGTTACATCATGGATCCATTAGACCCATATGATATCGATGGACGGATATCAAAAAACCGTTTTAAAGAATTAACAGATGCATTGAAATCAAATGTCAACTTTGATGATGAAAGGGATTTTCTTTTAGAATTTATTGCATGTCCTTTTGTTAATGTACCAAAACAAGCAGATGGATTTAATTGTGGTGTGTTTGTATTATATTACGCCTTTACAATAATGAACAAGTCTAATTTCAGTTTACAGTTTGACACAATTGGTTATAGAGATTACTTAAAAAAATATCTTCTAGCTAATTCTGAAGACATGACAAATATATGTCTCTACTGTAGCCATCATTCTGACAAGCATCGCCCTCACATAAATGATCTATGTGTAGAATGGGTATCTTGCACTTCTTGTTGTAGGTGGGCTGCAATCAAATGCATTCCTGTAGAAGATAGAATTGAAAATTATGAGGCTAATGATTTTTTTTGTTTACTCTGTAAAAAGTAACTAAATTGAATAAAACCTAATAAAGGTATCTGTTTACGTAAAAAGTGTTTGACAAATTGTGAACTAATGAAAAATAATTGTGATTTTTCATATGACATTATATTATATGATAAATATGAGGCATATGAATACGCTAAAAATTATTCAAATTATTTATGACAAATATGTAAAACTTACTAATCAATGTGTATTGAATAAGTTTACACAATATCCCTCTACAGCGCTATTGTCAATAATAACCATGATTGACACTGACTTTACATTTGAATAGGATTATGGAATAAGCATTATTGAACAAGTCTCTGATCTATTAAGATAATAACTTTTTATTAGTAAAATTAAATTTTTTTCTGACTATTGCTGTTAAAATGGAAATAAACACAATAATACTAAGGAAGGTTCAAATTGTAACTACTATTCTCTTATTTAAACATTTATAATATGTCACTAGTAATTTGTGGAAAAAATAATCCAAGTTTAAGTGGACTAGACCTACGATGGGAAACCACTTAAAAAAAAATGCGCTGAAGCAGTACCTCAGGTTTTGATTAATAGAACTAAGGTGGTGTGGAAATCTGCTAAAATATGAAAATATGATAATTGTTTTATTTATTGTATATCATTTAAATTGTCTGTACTATTAGGTTACAACTACGTATGGCTATTAAAATATTAGAATTAATTTACCTTTTATCAAACTTACAGCAAAGAACATTCATTAACTGTTATATGAAATTGATTATATGCAGATAAATTATCACAATTTATAAAATTATACAATAGGTTTGAACTTTACCTACAAGTGGACGGGTTAAGTATTATTTTCACTGTAGTTTTAGACAAAATCTTCATAAGTACTGAATTTTTCTTTATGTTTTTAAACTTGAATTTTTAGATTTTTATTTTGAATTGCTTTTTTTCATAATCCATTCCCAAATGTCTAAGCCTTTCTTGGATTTCCAAAAATAATTTGTAATAAAGCACCAATTGAGTTAGCATTTAATAATTTTCATTTCATTGGACATTGACAAATGCTGTAATTAATGGTAACTAGTGATCATGGGATGTTATGTAAGGTCAATATCTAAAATGACATAAACATTTAAGCAAATAATGTAGGATAATTAATATATATTGATACATACTAGAACTTGTAGAAGCTAGGATTGACATATGAACGTCAGGGCTGGAAGTACATTGGCAGTTCTAAATCTAAAATGATATAATTTATATTATACATTTAGGCTGACATGTTATGTATCAATTATTGATGGATTATAAATAGGTATATTGATACATTTTGTACTTGTAAATACTAAATGCCAGGAATGAAAGCATAATTTCTTGGGTACCTACCCGCTTAACAAGTAAGTTCAGGCAAAAAATTATCTTCGCATATCTTGTAAGATAGCAAGTAGAATTTCATTTAATAATCATAATTGCTCAGAATATTAATTTAAAAAAAAAAACCAAATAACAACACATTAAACATGCAATGCAAATTAAAAAATTTAAGCTGTAATATAAATATTCTACTTACGAATGAAAATATTTATCTGAACCCTTTGTAGGTATAAAATTTATGACAAACCACACATAATATCCTTTTCATTGTAAATCAAAATGTCATGGTCACAGTATTCAATATAACAATATACAAAAGCACTCAGTGGAGTGTAGACACTAGACGTTATAAACTTATAACTTTATTCGAAAGTAAAATCATAGAAATTAGAATGTAAATATTGATATTGATAGTTTATAACTTGATAACCACGGTCCACGATATAATAATTAAAATCATGTGAACATAATAAAATATTACTATATAGTATTTTATAACATAATTGAATCACAGAATAAGTTAAATTTAATCAATTTTGTGATTACATCTTCATAATCGTCATAATAATACAGTACAAGCAGCTGTGGCACAGAATAGATTAAACTTATTCTGTGGCTGTGGTACATAACGACAGACGTAGTATATTATGTTATCACGGCTGTAGATAGTACTATCTACATTACTTACAGCCGTGTATCATGAATGTTAAACTTAGATCGGATAGATTAGAGAGCCTATATAGGTTAGTTATATATTAGTTAGTATATAAGCTCTCTACGTTAGATCATATACTATGTGCCATGTGATATGTTCTCTCGCATGGTGTTCGTGTATTGGTGTGGATGAACATATTTATCTGCATCGTGCATTCGTGCAGCGTCTACTAATCACGATAATGATAGATAATAATATCTATTAGATATGGTATTATAGACTTAGCAAAGCTAACCTTAGCCTTAGATCCGATAGATAGCTCTTTAAGGATTACTTATAAAATCTGTAAATACCAATAATTATTTTAATAACCGGGAAAGGATTAATTCATCCGAATTCATATTTTAAAACAGACATTTGGTTGTAGGCTCCAAAACTCCAATACAATATGCATATATCAAACATTATTTGTACCTACAAATATTCCAATTCTTCAATTAATATTACACACATCTCTAGAGATATAGTGGAATTATAAGAAATTATATTAAGTAGATACCTTTCTATATACGTATAACATGCACAAATATGTAAGTAGGTACCAACTACATACTATATGTGCCCATCTGTTGGGAGCATAAAGCTCCCTAATACCAAAAATCATATCTCCGTTTCTGGCTCCATCAAGACTCAGTTTTACCGCGTATCGTGCCCCGTGTTTTATACCGTTACGACGTTTCGACTACTCAATTTCAAAATGCGATATCTCGAAATCTGTTCGCGTGTTATCTTAGATACTTTAGGGACAGCTTCCTTGTGTGATTTACTATTAGATTGTATCAAGTCCGGGCGTGGACACCCTCCGGATCATGTCTCAAAATCGGTTTCAAAAACTCAGTTTTACCGCGTATCGTGCCCCGTGTTTTATACCGTTACGACGTTTCGACTACTCAATTTCAAAATGCGATATCTCGAAATCTGTTCGCGTGTTATCTTAGATACTTTAGGGACAGCTTCCTTGTGTGATTTACTATTAGATTGTATCAAGTCCGGGCGTGGACACCCTCCGGATCATGTCTCAAAATCGGTTTCAAAAACTCAGTTTTACCGCGTATCGTGCCCCGTGTTTTATACCGTTACGACGTTTCGACTACTCAATTTCAAAATGCGATATCTCGAAATCTGTTCGCGTGTTATCTTAGATACTTTAGGGACAGCTTCCTTGTGTGATTTACTATGAGATTGTATCAAGTCCGGGCGTGGACACCCTCCGGATCATGTCTCAAAATCGGTTTCAAAAACTCAGTTTTACCGCGTATCGTGCCCCGTGTTTTATACCGTTACGACGTTTCGACTACTCAATTTCAAAATGCGATATCTCGAAATCTGTTCGCGTGTTATCTTAGATACTTTAGGGACAGCTTCCTTGTGTGATTTACTATGAGATTGTATCAAGTCCGGGCGTGGACACCCTCCGGATCATGTCTCAAAATCGGTTTCAAAAACTCAGTTTTACCGCGTATCGTGCCCCGTGTTTTATACCGTTACGACGTTTCGACTACTCAATTTCAAAATGCGATATCTCGAAATCTGTTCGCGTGTTATCTTAGATACTTTAGGGACAGCTTCCTTGTGTGATTTACTATGAGATTGTATCAAGTCCGGGCGTGGACACCCTCCGGATCATGTCTCAAAATCGGTTTCAAAAACTCAGTTTTACCGCGTATCGTGCCCCGTGTTTTATACCGTTACGACGTTTCGACTACTCAATTTCAAAATGCGATATCTCGAAATCTGTTCGCGTGTTATCTTAGATACTTTAGGGACAGCTTCCTTGTGTGATTTACTATGAGATTGTATCAAGTCCGGGCGTGGACACCCTCCGGATCATGTCTCAAAATCGGTTTCAAAAACTCAGTTTTACCGCGTATCGACTACGGACCTTACAATTTATAGCGCCATCTGGTATCGGAATGTAGTTCCATACATTTTGTACGCCAGCTGATCGTTTTGCCCCTTGAGTCGAACGTAATGCAACCCAAATCCCCCATTTCCTTATCACTTATTTTGGCCAGCTAACTTTGGCCAGCTAACTTCACACTCGTCCATCCATGACGTCATTAGAACTATGTTCTCAACTGAAAGATTTTGCGCAGAAGTGGGATGCCTTAAAATTGTCATTAAATGATGAATATTTAAAAAAGGTACAACATTTTTAGATAACTATACAATTCTTTTATTGACTTCACAAATATGTATTATACCTATGTGAATAACTTTTTTTTAGGAAAGTGATAATGAAGAAGATAATGAAGAAGACGATTTAAACGAAGAAAAAGGTTTTTTTAAGAGTATTTGCAGTTGTAAGAACTGTTTGATATGTGTATTTAATATTTTACATACTTATAACCTTTATTCAAATGCATATGATAAGTTGTATTTAGCTTATAAGTTTATTTTAAGTTTATCTTCTTCACAAGTAACATGTGAAAGAACTTTTTCTACTTTAAAGTATATATTAAATCGATTGAGAAATTCTTTAAGCCAACCTAATTTAGAAGCATTTATGCTCATGTCGTGTGAAAAAGATATATTGGCTAAACTTAATAATGATGAAATTATTAATAACTTAGCTATAACTAGTGAAAATTAAAAAAAAAAAATTTTGTTTTAATTTTAAGACGTGTTTATAATAAATTGACTAAGAAGGAAAAATTTGTCAAACAAGTTATATTATGTTCGATGTTATAATTTTTAAAAACCTGCAGAGCGTAAAAAATGTGTTCCATTTAATATACTTTTTTGTGTGCAATCAATAGGTATATAGATGTGGCCACTTTAATTCTAAATCCCGGTGAAATTTTTAATCCCAGTTCGCCTCTGTAATACACCTACTATGGCATTAGAATTTAATATGTATGACATATTATGTAAATGAATACATCAATATAATATTTCTATAATATACCATGATTGATGTTACATGATAAATTTATTTATTTAAATCTAGTTAAGCTGCAGTACAGTGGAATCATGGTTAATAGCAAATAACAGTTGTAAAATAATTGATTTATTAAACACAAATTAGATTAATTTAATTATAAAATACAAATATTTTTTTCATGAGTAATTTTTGTTTTCTTATGTTTATTATTTTTAACAAAACAAATTGAGTAAGTTTAACAAGTGTGTATAACAAAAAAAAAAAATTAAATTTTAACTGTCACATTATACAATTTAAAAAACTAAAAACCAGACTTTTGAATGTGAAAGTTACATATTTTGTTCCTTATCAAACAAATAATTACACAATACATAATAGAAATTGTTTTCTTGTATCATTGATAAACTTAATACTTACTCTTTATACAAATTAATAATAATAATAATAATAATAATAATAATTTATTGCATTTAAAGAAATTTACAAATACAATTTAAAGAATATTATACAACCAAAATATAAAATTTAATTAAATTACACAAATAATAAATGATAAATGATTGTCTCCAAAAGCCTAGGCTTGTGGAGGAGACAACAGTTCTTATTTGAGAGGTAATATTATACAAATAAAGAATAATTACAATGGTTCATCCTTAAAAACTATCCAAATAACTTAATAGTAATGAATATAATAATACTCAATAATATAAAATATTAGATAAAACTGGAAAATGTTGAAATATAATGTAATAATTGATATACACTATGTAGGTATCTACCATTGATTATAAATAGTATCCATTAGTAATCACAATAGTATCTATAATCAATGGTATTTACAAACAAATTTTTATCTTGTATTAAATGTATTTTTTTATATTGATCATAGTTATTAAAAAGTTTAATAGGGATATCATATTGCATGCATAAATGCATACCTATATTGAATGGATCTCTTTTACCAAATTCGGTATTATATTTATTTATTTTAAAATTATTGTTTATTGTTTTTCGTGTAGAATAATTGTGGTTGAAACTGACGCTATCAAGGTTATAGAAATATAAATTTGTTGGTAATTCTTTAGCATGAGATTTCTTTAGATTAAGAATGCCATGAGTATTAAATAATATATCAGTATTAAAACGAAATGGTTTCTTAAAAGCTATCCCTAATAATGAGTTTATTGTGGTTCTTAGCAAATTTAGGTATTTATCGAAGGTACCACCCCACACACTAATTCCGTAAGAATAAACTGACTGTGCGATGGCACAGAAAACCATTTTCATATTGCTAGGTGATAAAATAGTGTTTAGTGTTTTAAACCTACTAAACATACTTCTTAATTTTATAATAGTTAAGTCGATATGTAAATTCCATTTTAAAAATCTGTCAATGATGACACCAAGATACTTCACAGATTCTGCACCTCTTATATATGTGCAGTTACAATTACAAGTACCCGTAAAATATATATCTTGACATATAATATCATTATGAATTTTAATGGGTTCATTAATATCAAGACTTTTAATTTTTGATATTGAAAAAGATATATAACATGTTTTATTAAAATTAATTTCTAAAGAATTTGCATCAAACCAATTTTTAACAGATGTCATAATAATTGAGGCTTTGCGCATTAAATTAATATCGTTTAAGTCATGAATTAAAATCGTTGTGTCATCCGCAAAACAGTAAATAGAGCATTCAGTATCCAAATTTAGTAAGTCATTTATATTTACAATAAATAGTAATGGTCCTAAGACTGTACCTTGTGGGACACCATAATTTAAAGGGTTTAAGGAACTAAGCACATCATTTATACGAACCTGTTGTCTACGATTTTCTAAGAAACTCCTTACCAAGTTATTTGCTATCTCTCGGATACCATATTTATCTAGTTTATTTAACAATATATTATGATCCACAGAATCAAATGCTTTTTTTACATCTAGAAAAATCCCAATAGTAGAGTTACCCTCATCTAATTTCTTATGTATACAACTGATAAGAGTCTGTAAAGCAATTGAAGTACCTTTATTCTGTCTAAAACCAAATTGGTTTTCTGAAAAAATATTTGATTTTTCAAGAAAATTATACAAACGTGTCTTTAAGCATTTCTCTAGAACTTTTGATAAAGTATACGTTAAGGAAATTGGACGGTAGTTAGAACAATTTTGTATTTCACCATTTTTATAAAGGGGTATAATAATTAATGTATGTTTGAATAAATTTGGGAAGATTCCCGTTGATAGAGATAAATTAAAAATATGTACTAATGGAACTAGTATATAGTCGATTATTTGTTTTAATATATGATTTGATAAATTACAAGTATAAAAAGAGGTATTTTCTTTGGAGCTTAGGATATGGCTTTTAATCTCTTCTTTAGTTATATAATTAAGGAAAATCGAATTTGAGTTGATTTTAATATTGGGTTTAACCTTTTTTATAGGATTATGGATTTTAATTTGGTGAGCAATATTCTCACCAACTGTAGTAAAAAATGTAATAAATTCATTTGCAATATCAGTGCTATCTGTGAATATATTATTTTTAGAATCTAAAATTATTATTATTTTTGACAATATTATTTAAGTTATTTATAATCTGCGTACTATATTTTAAATTACTATTAACATTTAAAAAATTAAAATCTAAATTTTGAAAATTATTCATACTATACAAATTACGATAAATAAATAAACAAAAAAAAAAAATGTTGTTTAGTGTTTACTTGTAATTATCTAGTAATCCCATAACGACGCAATTTTTTTTTCAGCGTCCATTTTTTGTAATACTTCTAAATTTTGAATTTTGAAAATTTGTCCTCCTTCTACTTTTCTAACGAATACTCCTGACATGTTGGCCCATGTGTATCTGTGATTGTAGTATTTTCCGACTTCTTTAGCCAGCCATAATAGTTTTTTGTTATTTTGTGTAAGCTGGTCGTTAATGAATACCTTAGAATTACTAAAATTTGAGTGGATATCTTTTGTCATAAGTGGATTTTTATCTTTGTAACGAGACTTCATGTTATTGTAAAATTAAACAAAAAATTGTTAACACCTTTTATAAATCATTCATATTATAAAATGAAAATTCAACTGTTCAGTCATATAATCTTTAAATTCAAAACTCAGTATTTTAACTAGGTATGTAAAAAATGACATAGGTAACTCATTTGTTCCTTGTATTTAAAGATTTAGGAAATGCTAATTCAAATATTAATTAAACAATTTTATTGGTCGTTGATAAAGTCAATCAACTTTATACAGCTTGCACTCAAAAAATATTTAACTCATATATTAATGTCAGCAAAATGCTGTATGTGCACATATTTTACAAAAAGTACAACATATCCATGAATCATTTGCTTTAGAATGCTTATCAAAATCTTTTTTTCTATCTTTCCTTTAATAGCACAGCAATGCAAAATTAGGTATTAAATTTAATGATGTGTTCTAGGTGAATCTGTTCGGCAGACTACTATAACTTATTTCATTTCCCTAATAATTGATATCAGACGGACCCATAGCAAAGTCATATTTCAGCATTTTTGACTCTAAGTTTGAGAATAATTTATATCTGAACATACTATGTGATATACATGTGATATACCTTAGTAATTAAATATTAATACCTTAAAAGAGATTATTTTACAAAAATATAGTGTGAATAAAATATTATTTAACAATACAAAACTTACATTTGATATCTAACGAATACGTTGTATACCTATATTCAATGTAGGCTATCAATATAAAACCATTTGTAAAAATAATGATAAATCATAACGTATGTTAAAAGAATCGGCATCAATTTCCCAGTGAAAGCATGTAATAAATATTATACGTATGTAGGTATGTAAATACCATACCATTGATTGACAAATTCACACATTAACCCCATAAAGTTTGATCTAACATTTTTGATTTATCTACTCATTTTATACATTTCCAAATCTAACCGCATTAGGTGATCAAAATATTATTTTCTTCCAACATCTGTAGCACTATTACGTATATATGTAGGTTTTTTTGAGTTAAGTGTGTATACCCAAGTCAAAGGATTTAATAGATATTATATTTTTTTTTTTTACAAATTTTAAAATTGGTACATTTAATATGTTAATGTAATTACCTTATTTAAACATATTTGGTTCATAACACTTAGAAAATATAAGCAAATATTAAAAACTTAACTACAGTAGTAGGTATATTGTTTCAATTTTGTGTGTAATAAAACAACAATTATTAAAAGTTACAGAAGCACGCCATATTTATTATTAATTTTACCAAATCTTTATTTTGTTTAAACTGAATGCAATTTTTGGTGACAAACATGGTAGTTACCTACTTGATGTGGGAAATTAAAGATTTTCATCTAATAATGATTAAAAATTGTGATTATGGTTTTATATTAAGTATTAGTTTTATCAATTAAATAAATTTTTTATCTTTGTTATATATCCCCCCAACCCTGCCAATGATTTAGTATTAATTTAGAAAACAAACAAATTTGAGTTGGTCATATTGAATATTAATGTACATATTCACATTTTTATGTTGATAAATATATTTTTTTTTTTTTTTTTATAAGTCCAGATTTAGGTTATAGACTTGACAAAGCTAAGATTTAGGTTCTAAGCTAAAACAAAAAGTCCAGATTTAGGTTCTAGACTCGACAAAGCTAAGATTTAGGTTCTAAGCTGTACAAATATTATTTGTCTATTATAATATTCAAATTATCTGTAATAATTAAATAATAGAAATGAGTTTTAATAATAAATTAAATGATATTGCTGAATATGTGCACAATAAATTACCAGAATTAGACTTGGACAATCTCTCTGTCGCAGATAAGAGTGTGAATGACTTGTGTTATGCCATTTTTCACAAAAATGATAAAGTTTTAAAAATAAATGTTGTCAGTGCTATGAAACGAAAAAATTCATCTCTTCGTAGAATTATTAGTGCCATGAGGGATAATTCTCTTTCATCAAATATATCTGATGACACGTCGGAAATAATTAAATGTCTTGAATCTTGTAACTATACATGTGCTGATTTCTAAAAGTATAATGTAAAAGTGATTGATGATGTTTGCAAACGGCTAAAAATTAAAATCAATTGGGTGAGTCGATTAAAAGTGTTTAAAAAATGCCAGAAAGCCTTGAACCAAAGTAATGTTAGTACAAATAACATAAATGATTTATGTGTTACTATTCAAAGTTCTACTTTGGAGGCCAATAGTTGTTATTCTGTTGCTTCTGCAGTGTCTGTGATAGACGAAAGTACAGTAAGTTTGCCGTCTGCAGAGTCGAGTAATTTAAATAATTTTAATTATGTTAAAGACATATCTGATGAGACCAAAGACACTGGGATGTTAAATACAAAATTCACCAGTAATGAAACAGAGGGATTGCTAGATCTGAGTGTAGTCACATTTAAAAATATTGTGACCAGTACACCAGAAGAAAAACTCGAAAATTTGTCTGGTAGACAGATTTCGACCTTTAATAATAAGTGCTATTATGTAGAAAGTCCGTTGAAAAGATTATTGAATAAAAGAACGCCGGTGAAGAGTGGCGTTATTTTACCGGTTGGTACGAAGAATAGATATTTAGATCAATCGTATGTCCGTAGACAAAATAACGACAAGAATTTTGGAGGTTGTACGGTTTTCGAAGGAAAATTTCGGTTCACTAAAGAAGAATGGTCCTACATTGTCTACAAAAATGAGCAAGGATTCATACGTTTAGACAATTCTAAGTATCCGACAATGTTTAGGAAACGTTTGAAGACTGTGAATAACACGTGTGTTGTTAATTTCAAGTCTGTTAATTACCCACGGACGATGAGGCACTGTCTTGTGTATATGTATTGCTGTCATCCGGGCTGTAAGAGTTTTAGACTTAAAGTTGTGCCACAAGAATCCATAACTATAGTTTCAGTGTATAGTTCTGGTTTGGACTACTATCACAAATCTGATAATCCCCTTACAAATCATGTAAGAGGTATACAGAGAAATATGGTTCGACAAATTTTAAAGGAAACCAAAGCGTTTAAATATTCTGATGAAGCCGTAAAGTGTGCATCGCCTTCTAAATTAAGCTGTGGTAATCTCCAAGATATTAAGTCTGATGATGTCATTAGAAAAATTAGATCTGAAGCGATGAGTGCGGACGATTACGCTAAAGAAGACTTAGAAGACTTGATTGAGATGTACTACAATGATAACTACATAAAACATGTTGGTTTACCCTCGTATGTCCATTGCTACAGTGATGAGCAGTTGGAGCTTTTAACATCGATTAAATCAAAGGGTAAAGGCACAGTGACTGGTTATTTGGATGCAACTAGTACAGTTGTGAGAAAAATAAATCACGGTGACAAAAGGATATTGTATTATGCTATTGTAGTGAGTGCTTCGCTACCAGCACAGTCAAGCGTTACTTGTCCCATTGTTGAGATGGTAAGTTCGTCGCATGACATCGTAGCCATTTCTCAGTGGTTAAATGCGTTTAAAGCTTTTGTGTTGAAAAAGAATTGTGAATGGCCTGTGTTTACAAACGTAGTGACTGATTTTAGTTACGCTCAAATGCATTCGTTGTGCATAGGATGGAATGGGTTGTCCTCCATATTCGATTATTTAAATTATTGTTATTCAGTTTTGTATGAGCACTGTGATGGAACAAAGTTAACTGTTATTAATGTCTGTGCTAACCATTATACTAAGATAATTGTGAACCATGTACGTACGCACTTTTTGAAAACTTGCAATATAGGTGGCACAAAACGATTGCAAAATTCTGTAATAGATTGGATATGTTTACTGTTCAACATGGATAATATGAAAGACATTGAAATGTGGTTCAAATTGTTCACAACTGTATTGTCGTCGAGAAGTAAAACCAAAGAGGTGTTCAATGCTTTGAATCTACTTCAGAACAAGTGTATGACTCAAGGTGATGTTGAGTCATATGATGAGAAATACAATGACAACTGTTTAGATGATATGAACAAGGTGTTTTGTGAAACACAAACGAGTAAATCTATGATGTATTGCAGATTTAAACAAATTAGTGAACATGTAAAGAACGATCACTGTGACTTATATAATGGTTGTGAAGTGAATGAATTTTTCGATGAAGATTACTTACAACAATTCATTCTAAAATGTGTGCCATTTATTCCTCTGTGGACACCTGTTATGAATAAAATACTAAATACAGGTGTTAAAGTTCGTTTACTGTGCGTACTGTGCGTACTGTGTGTAAACAAGTAAAGTTTTCAATAAGGAAGAAGAAATGTACACGAGTATTGAATTTTGGTGAGGTGTCACCAAAACTAAATGAACTGAATGTGATGAGTGATACATCTAGACAGGACAGAATTAGTCGCGACGAGACATTTTTAAACTCCGTTGAAGAATGGGGAAAAAAAGAAAAACAACACAAACACCTTCAACCAGTTGGTTTCCGTCCTTTCAAAACGTTGAAGTTAAAAAATCCGATTCCACTGAACGATATTAGTGAACGAGTGCTGTCTAAAGAGGATGTAACGCTCATTGAACCGGTAGATTGTGATCTCCATATTGTACCAGAAGAATCTATCAAAGGAATGGATAGAAAAGAAAGTATTACAAATTTGAGTAGACGATCGTTGACTACACCAGGTTGTTATAACTCTCCTTTCCGATTAGACAACTGTGACATAGAACTTTATGAAAACATGTTGCCCAAAGATTTGGATTACTATAAATTATTAAAGATGCCTAAAGGTAAACATGGTGAGTATTATACAGTCGGTAAATATAGTTGTATTTTAAATAATGATTATAATGATGTGTTGCCAGACTTAGATATCAGAGATTTTGAGTCTTTGTCTGGTGAAAATTGGTTAAATAACTTTGTGATAGATGTTTGCTTAAAGCTATATGTTATAAAACAAAATTTACAAAATGTTGAAGTCATGTCGTGTAATACTGTGAAAATGTTGTTGGAACCAAGAGATGTCGGTGAGAATCGTATGCAAAAGATTAACATTAAAGAAAACAGTACTGTTTTCATGCCGTGGAATATAAATTCAAATCATTGGATTATAGCAGTTGTTAATTTCAGAACAAAAACATGTTTTATAATGGATCCTCAGGATCCGGTTTCAGTTGAGGACAGAACATCTCAAAACCGGTTTAAATTGCTATGCAAATCCCTTAAATCAAATCGTGTATACGGTAAGAGTAATGATTTCCCCACATTGAGTTTGATCCCATGTCCAATGAAAAATATTCCTTCACAATCAGATGGTTGGAATTGTGGAGTTTTTATTATATATTATGCTTTTAACATTATGACTGAAAGTAGTTTTGATGTAGACTTCAATCCTACTGCATATAGGACATACTTGAAGAAGTATTTGCTGCAAAATTCAGATAACATGTACGATGTATGTCTTTCTGTGGCCGTTTTTCAAATAAGCACCGTTGTCAAGAAGATGAGAGTGCTGTAAACTGGGTGTCTTGCAGTCGGTGCTGCAGATGGATCGCTGTAGATTGCATGCCAGAAGAGTATAGATTAATAGATTATGAGAATTGTTATTTCCAATGTCCGTTATGTGGACCACAAAAATGGACAGGTTTAAAGGTAAAATAAATTTCAAAAAAGTAAGTCTAATAATATGTTAGGTAATTAGATTTTAATTTTAGTAGATTAATTTGAGTTTACTCTGTGTACATTAAAACCATGTTTGATATTAAAACAGCACGACATGTAACCACACCATTTATGCATATTCATACGGCCGAAGACAGCTGTAAGTTATGTACGAATGACAGTCCGAAGTCTGTAATTTCAAAATAATTTATGTTTGTTCATGAATTAATTATTGAAATGAAAGTGGGACGGCATGAAGTGCATTTTATGTAACGTTGTATTATTAAATTAAATTTATTTCAGGTAATAGTGTCTTACTGTGGGTTATCCCTATTCCAAATTGGTATGTATCGATTTTGTTTATTTTTTAAAAATTGCTATTAAAATATTTAAATATTCATTTCAAAATGTTTAGGATGAGTTTTGATCTTCTCTAAAAAAGGTGGAAGACCAGAAACTATATGAACCGTTATGGCTTTTTTTTCAAATAGCTTAAGGAATTAAACATTGAGAATAAGGTAATTTATTTTTATTATTAATTCTCTAAAAATTACTATCAAATTTTGTTAAATGCATGCGAATTGAAAACGTATATTGAGTATTTGTTGGGATATGAGTTCCAAAATTTGAATCTAATACTAGTCAACACAGTACCTACCAACTATTTATAATTTTAAATTCATATACAGTGTTATTTTCATTCATTACTCAAACTATATACTGTAAAGTAATAATATTTTATAATATAGATATATGTTCATATTATAAGGCGAATACTCCCAAAAATGGTGTGGGAGTGGAGTTTCAAACTCCTGCTATTTATAATTTTATTGTTTGACATTTTGATGACAAATTGTTTTCTATTTCATTTAGATATTTAATCTAATTTTCATAAACAAAAACAGTTTATATCATATGATTTAATTTTATGTGTAAGTAATTGAATACAGTTTGAATAAGGGCTTCTATCAAACTCATCTATATCTATATTTCAATATAATACCTATATTATTATTTGATTTTTCCAGTACAATAAACTGTTTTCTATTTTACATTTGTACATTATTTTTTAATAATGTACATAACGAGTTCTCGCCACAAATCCGCCTTGCGCAGCGTGCGCACGAATGTCGCCCTAAACTTGCGGACGAAAGTGTCCCAGTCACGAAACTCCTCGAGCAAGTACCAGCTTCGCGCAGCTTCTGCGACATGTGATCGGACATATAGCAGTCGGTATCTTAGTGGCCACTGGTTAACTTGCGCCAGCCCGTCGACCGAACTAATCCAGTCCTCTGCTCGACTGCTAGATTCGTGTCCCGTGAATGACCATATAGACGTTCCTACGTCTGGGAGGATACGATAATCGACAGTCGAAGTAGTCTCGGAGATATCGTCAGGTTCAGTAGTCTGTGGACGAACAGACCGCGAACCGGCAATAGACTCGAGTTTTTGCAGTCTTTCGGTTAGTTCAGCCACGGTACTGAACAGTTCGTAGTACGTCGGAGCTTTCGGCGCTAGCTCGTTAGGCGTCGAAATATTTTCGTTGCCGGTATTATTCATCGTGACCGTAGGTGGACTACTAATGTAAACAAGTAATATCGCTCAACGAATGTAAACACCGATAGGAGTGCAATAACCACTTCGTGATACGGCGTAATGTGGTCGCGATACAGCGCGATAACGACTTCGCGATACAGCGCGATAACGACTTCGCGATAAAGCGCGATAACGACTTCGCGATACGGCGCGAATCCGGTTGCGGTACGTCACAGCGCGGTCCCGATACAGGTTAACCTCAAAATACAAAGGTTGAACTTTGAGCTCAACCGCCAGCTACGGCACTCGGCTGTGTAAAACACGTGACGTTGTTCGCACGATGAACTCGGAACTACGCGAGAGGCGTTAAAAATTCGCGGAGTCGGCACTTCACAACTTCGCGATCACGATAACCTTAACGAGGGCCTTAACGGGTACGGCGAAACACAAAAACGACCGCGCGTAACAGTCGCACAACCACGTGATGGATACGATCGACTCTTAATATATGATAGAGTCGTATCCCACTTCTGAATTGTAAACGATAAAAAAAAAACTATATCTAGAGGTGTCAGGATTAACAAAAGACGGAAGTAATATGACAACGAACTATTTATTACAATTTTGGAAAAACACAATAATACTTAGTTAACGGCAGCTCGACCGCGGACACATACGTCGTGTCCGGCGGTAACGGCGAAAACAGGCCGGTCGTCACGGGCCACGGCGACGATCGGTCCAGTAGGGCCCTCGTCAGTGTCGCCTCGCGGTCGACAAAAATTATCGCTAACAATTGTACCCATATTTTTGCCATTGTATTATTCATGTTGATAATATTCGTTTTACTGTAATATCATTGTACTTGTTTTCCTCCCATCAATTTTAATCATTGTACTCAGAAAATGCTTAAAATATTTTGTTTTGTTTTGTTTTATAACAATTTAAGGCTTTATAGTTTTTGTAGTTGATTTTGTTTAGTACTGTAAATGTTTTAATTGTGTATTGTGGTTATATCACCTTTAAAATTTATAATTAAACTCGTATAAAAATTACAATTTTTAATTCTTTATTAAAATCTTGTTTTTGTTTTAATAATAGTGACTGGCATATAAATTTTTATTAATTACTACATACCATAAAAATAAAATATTAATGAAGACCCCAAAACAACAACAAGACGTCTCCATGTCTGGTTGTTTCACCAAATAATTTATTTCCAATAATTATATATCACCAATATTTTGATTACTTATTCAATTCAATAATATTTTTTTTATTTCTCAATGAAATCTAAAGTATGATGCAATAAAATATGAATAAATTGTATTGTGAAATGCAATTGAAATAACCTATTTTATTGGTTTTATAATATTAATTAAGTTATGTTCAGATTTTAAAAGTTATTTTGTTGAAATCTTTTCAATTTTATAATTATGTGTCATTAATAGTTTAATAGGCAATACAATTTTTTCTTTTTATACTTGAACTTTTTTCTGTTTATTTTAAATAATATATTGTAATAAAAAATTATGTTTTATAATATTTTAATTTGTGTAAATTTCTTAATAATATTCTTTGTTAAATAATTTATTATACCATATGTTTGGTGTAGTTTGTAAGTTATTACTTCTTTAGCATACATTTTTTTTAAATATTTGAATGATGTTTTGATTTTAAGAAGTATTTCTTAACAATGTTAATTTATAGGTTATTTTTTGAATTTGTTTATGTACCTAATATTTAAATATGTTTGAACGAAGTCCAGTTAAAACAATTTTCATTAATAGTATACAAACTTATGTTTATAAGTTCTAAATTTAAAGGTTTGTACTCATTTCAAATCTTTTGTTAATTAATAAATTATATAGTTTTGTATAGTTTGTTAGTTTTTCTGTATCTTAACATAATATAGATGTATAATATTTAATTACTGTTATGATTGTAATGGTTATTGAGAATTTGATTGAATACATTTTGATTGAAATAAATAAATAAAATAATTACTTAAAATCTGTATACAAACATTTAAAACAATTTAGTAAGTAATACTAAATACAACATTTTTTTTTTCAAAACTATTATTACATTATTTTTATACATTTACAGTATTCATTATTAATGTAAATACATTATTTTAAGGCAATAAGAACTAGAGGTCTCCAAGTTTTGTTATTTGAGTTGAGAACTTAGATTTTGTATATTTAGTTATAGGCATCATGATGGAGCCAAAATATATTTATTTTAATTTTTATAACTATGTTACTTAATAACTTAACTTTGTTACTTAATAAAACAGATTTTTCTTCCTGAAAAATTGTATAAAATAAAGATGTTTTGTTGGTGCTCTGAGGTCTTCAATTGGTAGAGAAATTAATTTGTGATTCATTTTGATCAAAGAATCTGTAATTTCAGATTTTATGATATTGAGTTTGATTAAACTATACATGATTGAAATTGTTAAAGATATTTAGTATTACCATATATTAAGTCATATAAAATCAAAGTATTTGAATGGCTATTATACATTTGTACTTTTTACAAGAGCTTATTTTTCAAAAGATCTCATTCAGAAATATTTTCTTAATATGCATACATTTAAATTTTGTGTATCTCTATAACTGTACAATTTATAATGACTTACAAAGTTCTATTAAATTATATTCATTCCATGAAAAATATTTTTTTTAAATGTATTTTCTATGTAATTAAAATATCAAATTAATGCCTTTAGGCCATACAAGGAATTTGTTTAAAAATTTACTACATCAGTATTAATGTAGTAACTTTTATTTGATAATTTGTTTTTCATTGTTGTGAAATACTTAATGTCATTAAATTATGCATTTTACGCTAGTGTGAACCAATTTTATAAACTGTGCAATTGTAATTAATTAAATATCTACAACTAGTTAATTAATTTATACACAAAAATGATATGATTTCGAACAAATAATCAAGAAATCTATAATTTTACCTATATTGAAATTTTGAAAATTTGGTATGTTTATATTATCATGTATTATATTATAAACCCCTTTTTAGGTTGGATATAGGCAACATAATATACATGTCCGCCATGTTGGATTTTTTTTCTTATCAAAAATTGCTAGTAGAAATTGCTAACTTCACGGACATAATGCAGGTTGGACTTTGCATGATAAAAGTATAGTAGGTGATAGTGGAGAATTTAGTTTTTGTATACCATTAAAATATTGGTTAGGATTTTTCGAAGATTTTAAAAAAATATTGATAAATGTCCGTATTGAATTAATTTTAACGAGATGTAATAATGATTTAAATAGTTAACAAACTAAAACAGATAATTCAGCTACTACTGGTACTGTAACACTTAGGCCCACTTTCTCGACTTCTAGTTTAGGAAATTTAACTCCCAGTTAGTAGTATTTAATGGTTAAAATTCATTTGTGAATTTCTCAACTGATAGTTAGCGCTATCTTAAGATAAAGTTCCGAATAACTTATCCGGTACTAATTCTACCGAATAAGCACTTAACTAGAAGTTTTTATCAATGGTTTATTATATTCGTGATAATATTTTAAATTTTTTTACCTTATTTAATTAAAAATATATATTTCTTGTATATTAAACGACTGTCTGAGGTTAATATTATAAAATGGCTTCAATTTTTAATCGTATTAGTTCAAGTGTTAATGATGATGACGAAGAAATTATAGAATTTCTTTTACATAGAAATCGTCCTCGTTATTTTCAAAACCGAATTGACCATATCAACAAATGGGATGATATTGATTTTTCCCGAAGGTTTCGTATGAAAAAATCTACATTTATGTACATTTTGGAAAAGATAGAAGATAAATTGTCAACTTCGACTTTGAGATAAGATTATCCAATATCATATTAAGATTTTATATACTTAATAATATTTTAGATAAATATAAAAAACTCTATTCTTTATCTTTCTGTTCACTATTGTGAATAATTTATAAATAATTATACTGTAATAATAAACAATATTTTTTTGTAGGAAAACTAATATAACACCGATGCATAAGTTGTTAGTTGCACTAAGGTTTTATGCTACTGGCAATTTTTTAATTACTGCTGGGGAACTTATTGGAATTAGTGAACCATCTACATGCCGAATAATACAGCAAGTGACATTCAGCACATGACAGCAATTCGTCCAGAATGTATTAAAATGCCTCAAAATGATGAAGAAATACGTAAAGCAACATATAATTTTTACAAAATTGCCAAAATGCCACGAGTTATTGGAGCAATCGACTGCACCCACATTCGAATAAATTCTCCTGGTATGAACCATTTTTAATATACATCACCATACATCTTGTTTTAACAATTATTATTTACTATTAATAAATTGTGGTTTTATAGGTGGTGAAAATGCTGAATATTTCCGAAATCGTAAGGGGTATTTCTCATTAAACATTCAAACTGTTGCTGCTGCTAATCTTGAAATATTAGACATTGTAGTTCGCTGGCCAGGATCAGTGCATGACCAAACTATATTTCTAAATTCAAAACTCAAGACAGATCTCGAAAATGGTCGGTTTGGAAATCATTTATTAGTGGCAGACAGTGGTTATGCCAATACTCAGCATGTAGTCACACCACTTCTACAGACAAGTAATAGGATAGAGGAAATGTATAATGAATCGTTGATACGAACTAGAAATGTGTATGGAAGCGTAGATTTCCTATCTTATCTTTTGGATTTCGTACAAAATTGGACACGACCATGGCCGCAATTATTGCTTGTGCTGTATTATTTAATATAACTCGTAAACTTGATGGAGAAGAGCCACCAGATGACTATGAAGTAAGAAGTTCCGATGGTGTACAAGAAGAACCCCCACAAACACTTATGCGTGTAAATTATAATGATCGATTTACTGCTAGGAATAGACTATTAAATGATTATTTTCCATCATTACTCGGTAATAGTGTTTAATTTCCCAGTTTGTCATTTTATAACACTGAACCTTTTTTTTTTAACTTATAAAGTTATGACTTATGACCTGAATATTACGATTTTTATAAACTAAAAAAATATATGTATTTAAATAAATTTATCGTTATAATATTATATTACATTTTTGTTCTAGAATATTTATTTGTCCTCAATAAGACATATTTTATCCTTAATGTGATGCTTCTGTAATAATGTAATAACATGAACAATTGTATTATTTAAAAAATAAAAACATTTATAAATATTAAATCTTAAAAAAAACAACCTTGTTATATATTTAAATATAAAAACAATTACATAACATTTAATTAGTCAATTAAAAAAAAAAAGTATTTAATAACAAAAAAATCAACTTTGGTAAATATATATTATATAAATTATAAATACACATAATATATAAACAATAACAAATATAATTTAATAAAAAGTCAATAAAAAAAAAAATTAAGTATTTAATAACAAAAAAAATCAACCTTGATATTTAGAATAAATATAAATCATTAAAATATATAAAAATAAAACAGCCAGACATATTAAGGCTGAATGGATTTTTTTAGTAATAATAACTCCAACTCTAATTTCTCAGTTTCCAGTTTTAGTTTCTTCACTCTTAACTCATGTTCAATAGTATCTTGCTGTTCTTTCTTGTCAAGTATTCTTAATTCTCTTTGCACAAGTTCTGCCTTTGAGGTACACAAATCATTATATTTGTTCGCCACACTGGAAACAGTTGCTTTCCTTTTAGGAAAAACCTTCCGTGTTTGCTCAAGAGAGTTTGTTTCTATAACACAATAAAAATTATCAAATAAATAATTAATACTATTATAGTATTGTATAATACTATCAATGAATAATTTCATCATGAAGGACCTTACTTTCAAATAATGATGCACTGGAAGATGCTCTTTTGTCTAACTCAGTTTCTGTTGTCGGTGACTGTGTTCTAACATCTAGTAAAAGACAAAGATTATTATTAGCATTATAAATTACATTTTATAATATGAATTTCAACTACAAATCTTACATTTGAGTTCTTTTGGCTTAGGAGTTTGGAGCATAGAAGCACTATAGTCACTGAAATCCACTCTAATGGAGGCTGTTGCATCTATCAAACAATATCACTTATTTATTTATCAATTTATCAAAAATTTTAAACATATTTATACCTAAATTCTTACTACTTGAAAAATTATTTTCTTCCATCATAATATCCTGATAATCTAATTCCTCTACTATAATGTTATTATCTGATTCATCAATATTATTCGAATCTATATCAAAAAGTTATTTTGTAGTTTCACTTTAATACAATTTTTACTAAAATACTTAAAGAATATAATGTATAATAATTACTGCTTATATCAATACTATCAGAGTCAAAGGGACAAATTAACCCATCAGAGCTAATTTTGATATTTTGATGTAGCTGTTCTAAAGCAGGGCTCAACATTTCCTCTCTTATAAATGGACCACCACCTGTACCAGTAACATAATTCTTTTGTCTAGCAACCGATTTTCTAACTTCTTTCTTCATCGAATCATATTTTGTTCTTAGGGTTTTGATAGTTCTAGACTGAAAAATGAATAAAATCTTAATATAACCTTATCTTAATTATTAAACACACGTTTGTTATGTTGTAGTAACTTACTGGTCCCTCAATCGCTGAATTAAATTCTGAATGAATTTTATCCCAGGCTAAAGTTTTTTCTTTCCATGTTACAGCGTTGGTGGTTTTGTTTTCTAAAATTTTTTTGTTTTATTACACAATTGTAATAATAAATCAATTTCGAAGTTTGTGAAATTGGTTTCTCTCTTTCTATCTTTCTCGGCCATAATTTTTTAAATTAGCAACGGAAAAATCAAAAAACCGTATCGTTTTTACCACAAGTCACACTCACAAATCACAACACAACAGTTCAAGTGTTCAACAATCAGCATACAACCGAAAAATTACTATTTTTAGTATTTTATATCTAATAAAAGATAAATATTTTATCTTATCACAGTATAAAAACGATAAAATGCAAGGAGGTTTGATCAATTTTCCATGATAAAATCAACATGTTCCGATTAACCAACTTGTGGTTAAAAATTTCTTCAGAAAGTGAATCTCAGACTTGTCTGGCGGTTAGTGTTATCTTCAAGATAGCTAACCGTTAGTTAAACTAGATGTTGAGAAAGTGGCCCTTAATAAAGTAGTTTGGAATATCCCGCATGTTACTTTTGATGATTCAGAACGGTTAAAGTTGATGAATATCGTAGAAAAAGGAAAAAGTTTGTTTATTCCATTCAGATCGTTTGAAACTTATGAATACCCCGAACTCGGTAAATCTAAAAACATAGTTTGGAATTTAAAAACTGCAAAATTAGAAAAACCTCGATATGTTATAATAGGTTTACAGAAAAACCGGAAAAACAATATTGCAGTAGATGCTAGTCACTTTCAACATTGTAAAATAACGAACATTAAAGTTATGCTAAATTCTGTTGTTTATCCGTATGATAATTTAAACTTGAATTTTGATAGAACAAATTATGCAGTACTATATAATATGTATGCATCGTTTCAAGAATCGTACTATGGGAAAGAAGAAGGTAAACCAATATTAAGTCCAACTACTTTTGAGTATCAGGCGCCGATTGTTGTGATAGATACTTCAAAACAGAACGATACAGGTACAGCTTCTACTGTTGATGTTAGTATAGAAATTGAAGCTTTGGAAAATCTAGATGGTGTAAGCGCATATTGTCTTTTAATACATGACCGTATTATTGAATACGTACCCTTTACAAGGGAAATAAAGAAACTTGTTTAAACTTGAAATTAGTAAAATGTTTCGTCTTAATATATATGTATTTTATAATAATGGTGTATGTAACTTTTGTATAATAATTAAATATAACTTAAAATGGGAAAAAAAGAAACGTTTTTTTAATGAATATGCTAACCTGGTATATAACTAAGAAAAAACTTTTATTGAACCTACGTATGAAATATTTTGTATGTTCCATTACACTTTTTCCAATTACAGCCAAATTATTTTATTGCAAGGGTGAAACTCACCTTGTAACAACCGCGACTACCGTGTAAAAACATAAAAAATGGAAATATACAAATAGTTTGTGTGCATTTTAACCTACGATCACACCAGCTACGCCGGATGACCGCATTTTGTATGTTCTATCACACTTTTTTTCAATTACAGCCAAATTATTTTATTGCAAGGGCGAAACTCTCCCTTGTAACAACCGAGACTACCGCGTAAAAACATAAAACAACGAAAATATACAAATAGTTTGCGTGCATTTTAACCTGCGGTCACCCGGCGTGTGGCGGTGTGATCGTAGGTTAAAATGCACGCAATCTATTTGTATATTTTCGTTGTTTCATGTTTTTACGCGGTCGTCGCGGTTGTTACAAGGGGGAGTTTCGCCCTTGCAATAAAATAATTTGGCTGTAATTGAAAAAAAGTGTGATAGAACATACAAAATATATCTACTCTACTACCCAAAAAGGTATATACAAAAAAAAATTAACATTGTAAAACCACAAAATTCTTCCCTCCACTTTTAATGTAAAAATGGGTCAATACCTCTATAACCCGAATTCGTGGAACTCAAAACCCGAATTATCCAACACCTTTATACACCTGTTTGAAAACCCAATTCAAAATTCAAAAACCCAAAACCCAAAACCGGAAAAAACCATTTGGGTGCAAAGCTTTGGTTTTTGACGAATATCCATAATAATGCTGATGAATACAAAATTATAAAAATATTAATGAATTTGTCTCGGCACACTTAAAGGGCGCACGCGGCACACCAGTGTGCCGCGGCACATCGGTTGAAAACCACTGATGTAGATTGTTCCAAATTTCTTGACACACTTCTTTTATAATTTTTGAAACAGTAGATCGTCCCGTTCGAAAAGAAAAAGCAATACTTTGGTGGCTGTCACCGGTTGCTAAATATCTAAAAAATTAATAAAGATTCATAAAATATTTTTTAGATTATAAGCGGAGCGATGAATGTATTGATTTTACAATGATGTGTGTTTTTTTTTAAAGTTTTATAAAATTTTATTTGTTGGGTAAAAAAGTTTGAAAATTTAATACGAGGCTCCTAATATATTGTTACAATAATAGTTGAAAAATATTTAAAATACATAGGCACGATTTTTTTTTAAAATCATTTAAAGTTCAAATTTAGACAAAATTTATCAAATTTTAAATTTTAAATTATTTTGTAGTTAAAAATGTATAAAATGTTCAACTTTTATAGCTATGGATTGAAAATTTAAAACAAGGTTCAACGTAAATATGTTATAATATATTAATAACTTTATTCACAATAATATCATCGATTAATATACTTAGTAATATCATAGGTAGGCTGACTGACCGTCTTCGCTCAGATATTTTTTAATATATTATTGTCTTTTGTAATTTTAATCTCTCTATTTTATATTATTCTATTCAACCTCGTATTGTTTTAATGTTTTTCAGGTGAATTGGCCAAAAGTAAATGGAAAAATTTGCGTGATTCCTATATGAGATTCAAAAAAAGTGTAAAAGGAGAAACAGGGCAAGCTAAGAAATACCATAAATGGCCATGGAGTAGCCACATGAAATTTTTAGATGATACTCTCAAATTTCGTCTCCAAGCAGTAATATACCTGATATGTCAATAGGATCACCTAATAGACCAGAAATACCACCACAGACGGCACAGAGTTCAGATACACATGAAAGTATTATTTCTCCAAGTACCAAACTAATGCCACCCCCTTTAACACAACGGAAAAAACTTAAGTCACATCATGAAGTTAATGACGTTGAAAAAGTTATTGACTATTTGCAAACAAAAAAAAGAACACAACTCGACGGTACTGATCATTTGTTTTTAAGTTACGCGGACACTTTTAAAAAATTTCACCCTCAAATACAAGCTGAACTTAAGATAGACCTTGCAACATTATTCGCCAAAACTGAACTAAGAGAGCAACGTGAGCAAGTAAGACCAATATATTATAGTGACAATTCAGCTAGTTCCCCAAATTCTCTGTATAGTTTTGAATCACAGAACCAGCCAGATAATCTTTCTTATACAACGACGAGGGATGTTTATGAAAATGCGAGCAACATGGTTATTGGATTAGGGTTGCCTAACCCTAATCAATATACTAATTAAGAAATTGTACTGCCTAATGTTAAAACTAATATGTTTTATATAAACTTTTTATTACTTTAAAAACATTAATAAACTAAAAATAACTAAGATATTACACAATATTTTTCAATTTTAATAAATGAATAAGGAATAATCAGTTTTTTTATTTTTATCCATCTTATAATAAATGTATTTATATTTATTGTTAGTTTAATTTTTGTTATATGTTATTTTGTGAAATTTACCTCAAACAAATAGCTAATCTTTCTCTTGACTCGATTGGTTCTCTCCAGGTTTTGATTTCAAAATAATTTATAAAAAAGGTATATATAATCAGGCGGCATATTTTTTGTCACGATATCCAATTGGTTTTACTAAATTGTCAAAAACAAATCACAAAAGTGATTCCGAACCAACAGTAAATACATTAAACAATAAACGAAAATTTAATAACACTACTAATTATAACGATTTTATTCAAAAAAATGTAAATGGTAATATCTTAAATTGTAATTTAGTAGAACCAGTTAATATAAAAATTATGCAAGTAAAAGATAACTACTTAAAAAATATAATAACTGCTATTGAAAATCCTGATATTTCTGATGCTAAATGGCAAAATAAAGCTAAGGCATATTTTATTAACAATGATAATGGCTTATTAAACTACAAAGAAAAAATAAAGGGTAAACCAAAACCAGTTTTAGCGATTCCAGAATCACTTATTACCGCAGTCATACAAAATTTCCATGATAACAAAATGACAGGAGCTCATTTAGGTATTATTGGCCATTAATGCATAAACATATTAAATCATACGTAACTTCGTGCTTAATTTGTCAAAAACGTAAACCAGACAAATCTCTTCAGGTAAGAAAAATGCAAACATACCCCATAGAACATGAGACTCTTTTTTCGGATATAACAATCGATTATATTGGCCCATTGATGATGTCGAGAGGTTTTAAATATATACTAGTAGCCACTTGTAGGATAACTAAATATTGTGTCGCGAAAGCATGTAGGAACGCCGATGCAAAATCTACGACAAAATTCTTATTAGATTTAATTTTAGCATATGGAGGAATGAAAATTGTTAGGTCGGACAATGCTACTCATTTTACAGCTAAAGTAATTGCCGACATTTTAACGGCTCTGAATTTAAAAAAAACGGAAGGTATTGCCTACAGACCAACGAGTCAAGGTAATGTTGAAGAACAAAATCAAATAATTTCCGATATGATAGCGCCTTATATTACGGAAGATAATGGAAAATGGTCTGATATACTACCAATAGTTTTACATGCGTATAATACAGCAATACATTTTTCAACCGGATACTCTCCATTTTATTTACTTCATGGTTACGAACCAAGCTCAATTTTTGACATTGCTTTAATTCCAAATACATGCGATCACTCAGTTATTCATGAACTGCAAAATTTACAAAAAGTCCGAAATACTATACCTGATATATTAAAACAAGCATTCGAAAATCAAAAAAAATATAAAGACAAAAATAAATATGAAATAGAGTTTAAAGTAGGAGAAAAGGTCTTAGTAAAAGTACCCGTCCGCAAAAACAAATTTTTTAACAGATACGAAGGACCATACACAATAATTTAAAAATTAAATCCTAATGCTTATTTAATAGAACTTCCAAAGAATGGGGAATTAAAAAATGTCCCTATACATATCGAACACATAAAAAAGTTTCACCAAACAAATAATATTTATTAGGTACTATTCTTAAGAATCTTCTTCTTCTTCTTCTTCTTCTTCGGCTTATTACAGGCCTTTTAGGCCCATTGCCGCAACAACATATTGTCTCCAGTCTTCTCTATTTTGTGCCGTTTCTTCAGCATTCCTTACTCCCAGCATCTTTAGGTCTTCTTTTATTCTATCTGCCCATCTCTGTCTAGGACGTCCTCTGGGCCTCTTTGCGTTTGATTTCCATGTAGTTATTTGTCCGATTAGTCTTTTTGATCTCCATACATGTCCAGCCCAGCCTATTCGTGCGCTTTTCAAGATCCCAGTAATATTGGGTTCGTTATATAATTCCTCTAAATTTTTATTGCTACGTATTTCATATTCTCCTTCATTGTTTTTCTTTGGGACAAATATCTTTCTCAATATCTTTCTCTCAAATACTTCTAACTTTTTTTCATCTGACTTTGTCGTCGCCCAAGTACTACTTGCATACAGAGCTATTGGTCTGACTAGAACTTTATATAATGTTACTTTGGATTTCCTTGATAGTAGTTTTGATTTGAACAATGGTAATAGTCCATAGTAGCATCTGTTTGCTGCGATTAGTCGTCTTTTCACTTCTTCGTGGCTATTAGCATCTTCATTAATATCTGCACCTAAGTATTTAAAATGTCTCACCCTTTCAAATGTGTATTCATTGATTTTCAAGGAATCCGATCTGTGGTTTTGTCTAGATATTATCATGTATTTTGTCTTTGTCTCATTAATTTTTAGGCCAATTTTATTCCCCTCCATCAGCAATATATCTGTTGTGTTTTTTAGGTCGTCAACTGTTTCGGCTAATAGTACTATATCATCCGCGTAAGCGACTGCTGTTAGATGTTGATTGTCTTTTATTTCTATGCCCTTAGCTTGGGATATAACTGTCCTCATGACTGACTCTAAGGCGATGTTGAACAGTGCAGGTGATAAAGCGTCACCTTGTCTAAGGCCAGTCGTTACCTGAAACTCCTTTGATAATTCTCCTCCAAAACTAATTTTACTTTTTGAATTAAATGTACACGATTTTATTAATCTGGTTAACTTGGTTGGTATTCCTAAAGATTCCATGACTTCCCATAGTTGGTCTCTGTTGATTGAGTCATTTAAATCTTAAATTTATATAATATATTAAAAATATAAACTGTGCAAAAAAAAAACAAAACAGAATTATAGCGAAAATATACGAATTAAAAACTAAAATTATGATAGTCAACAGTTTTCCAGAATTTAATTCAAAATGACGCAAAATATACCGCTGACAAGATTTTTTTTTTCAATTTTATTTACTCTTATGGGAAAATCATGAACTCAATATCAGCATAAGTTTAACTAGGTATATATTAACTTAATTATCTGGTATTTTTGTCAGTCTGATGACAACCGTTATCGAATGTTCGTCTTTTTATTTTTGTAACTCAAATTTAGAAATTCCAACAAACACACAGGATTATTAAATTTGTAAGTATTAAAACATCATACGACATTATATTATAAATCATGTATTTTAACTTAATAAAATTTATTTTTATTTTTTCATTCATTTTTATTGCGGATACAGGGAATAATAAATTCACAGATAGTAAAATTGTTAACTCGGGAATTTATTACTAATATATCTCCAAAATTAAGCTTACTACTGATACTTTTAAATTGATAACTGTTGTCAATACCTCCAATTATGAAAATAAATATAATGATTTAATTGATATAAATGATAAAACAATAATATTTTGTACGGTGAAATCTATAGAAAACGTAACAGAAATTTGTCAACAATTTAGTGGTTGAGCGGGCCGGGAGCGTATAGCTTTAATACGCGCGTTCCGGACACCTAATTTCGTGCGCCGCTCGCCGTCACGCGGCCGGTACACTGTGTGTATGTGTGTAGGTGTGTGAATAGATCGGACAGCAGTGGTTGGGATCGCCGCGCAAGTACTGTCCGACTATGTACTGTGGTGGTGTGTGTAAGTGTGTATACGTGTGTGTGTGTACTTAAAACTATGGAAAAAAGGGTAACTACTAACTATATAAAAAATGGTAATACAATTTAAGATGGTAACTGGTGTTGCTGTTTTAATAAGAATAATTAATATAAGACAAAAAAATATAATTCACAGCAACACATAAAAGTGTAAAATAAATAAATAAATATATATATATAATAAATATTACGGCCCTCTTGGCCCAACACGTAAAAACAATGTAAATAATAATAAATAGCCTGGTTGGCACAACAATAAATAAAAATAATTAATAAAAATACAGCTCAAAATATTGTCGGTGTGAAGACTGGCCAGCTGCACACCTGTACCTAAATCTAAAATAACTATAATAATACACAATAAACAAAGAAAACGTTATAATTTGATCGCGGCGATTCGCGCACGCGTAAAAATATAAATAATAATCCTCGTGGCGATTCGCGCGCACGGTTTAAAGGTATAATAATAAAAATTCAATAATAATAAAGGCAATTCGTGCCCGAGAGAATAATAAAGGTGGCGATTCGCGCCCACAACAATAACAACAATAATAATATATCACCTAGCTATTAGAGCTGGTACAAAATAAAACTCGCGAAATAAGATTTGTGCACACGCATACACAACACGGTGGTTGACAACAGACAAAGAACGGGACACGAAATATAATTCACACACGACACAATTTATATAATCTTATACAATAATTCACGATAACAATTAACATAAACTTAGATCTAATAGTGTTATGTAATGCGTGTGTGTGCGTGTGTGGCCGGCCGTTAATCGTGAAACCTTTTAATTATTAATATCGCGGTGGCTGGTATTGTTACGCAACCACCGCGATTTCGGCTTCAACAGTGGTCTTATAAATAATACGATATCACAATTAAAAAAAAGATTCAACACATATAATGCCTTAAAAACACATAAAATAAATAAGAGAGGTTTAATAAATGTAGTAAGAACTTTCGGGAAATGGGCTTTTGGAACATTAAATGAGGACGATTTAATCGAAATTGACACAAAAATCAAAACTCAGGGAAAAAAGAATAAAGCAACGTTAGATATAATTAAATTACAAACAAGAATTGTACAATCAACATTAAATAATTATAACAATGTAACAAACACCATAAATGACAATACTATTAAATTAAAAACAACGTTAGACCAGTTGATAAATGCTGTTAATAATAACACACAAAAATTACAAATAATAGATATCTCACAAACTTTAACTCAGCACTTAATATTTTTCAACATAATATTAACTGAATTCAATCAGGAAACAGAGGAACTTATAGAGTCTGTCATCTGGGGTCAAAATGGACAGTTACATCCTTCGATAATAAATCCAAAAACAATGATAAATCAACTAATAGAAATTTAAAAAAATTATTCCAAAACAACTATCTATACCACAAAATCCAGAAGAAATCATTAATTTTATGGATTTTTTAAAGCTGCTAACTATTTCCTTACATTTTATGGATACGTACTTAATTTATACCATATATATTCCGTTGTACGAAATAGATAATTATATGATATATCATATAACACCATTTCCTATACCCATAAAAAATAACAATTATATTTTTATTTAACCATCAAACGAATATTTAGCAATAAGCCAGGATAATGAAAAATTCGTCACTTTTACGCATCAGGATTATAATTTATGTTCACTCTATAGACATAACAATATGCTACCCACATGACACAATAATTAGAAATACACATGACACATGTGAAGTACAATTATTTATCGATCCCCAATATTTACCAGACTCCTGTGATATAAGGCACATCAAAACTTCCGAAACATTCTATAAAAAATTAATTTCAAAAAATTCTTGCATTTATGCATCAATAAATTCACAAACAGTTACACTAATATGCCCAGAAACGAGCAAAACAATAAAAATTACAGGCTCGGGAATACTATCAATAAAAGAACCATGTTATATAACAACACCGACTACCATTCTAAAACCAAATAATTGTAATATTAATATTACAACAAAAATCGACTTTACACCACAATTTCATATTACAAACGTATCTATAAATCTCAGTTATAAAATTAATAAAGTTCAAGAATCCATGGTAAAAATACCAGCTTTGGAAAAAATTGATAATCAATTAAACGACATTGCTAAATCATCCAAATCTTTAGATTTTTTGGTAGACATGATAGACACGGAGGAGGAAAATTTAAAAAAAATGACCAACCTAACCAACCACAGTTATTTATTATATGCTATATTAATAATTGTAGGCTATTTCATCACTTACTTTATCATAAAGTGTATTAGAAATAAATGTGTCAAATACTGCCTGAAAACTACGTCAACTAAAAAATTACAGAGACGTCACCAAAATTATGCAGACGCACCTGTATAAAACAAATTTTACCTCATATAACAATTTAAATTTTTATCGATTCATTGTTAATTAATATATATATATATTTTTTTTTTAATTCGGAAATTTACATAAATTTTAATTTTAGTTGGTGATAGTTATTCATACATAATATGTAAGTCATAAAGGTGTTATTGCCTTCGACTCATGGGGTTGTATTGTGCTATTAGTTAATACTCTTATTAAAATAACTAGATATATTAAATTAATTCTAATATGATAAGAAAAAAAATCCCGAGTATCCACTTCAATAACTAAGTATATAACTTCGATTTCTAAATTACAATCATTTTTTTGTAATAAGAGCAATGTATTAGTGTGTGCCACTGGAGTTTTTACGTTGACATTGCAAGAATTTTACAATGAACTATCTCGCAATTAATTTTAAAAAAAAAAATGGTTAAAATACGGTTATGGATTATTATTATAGAAAATGATGTTATTTAGAAGTTAACGATATCAAATTATATTAATTTGTAAAATTTGTTTTATGATCATTTGATTATTTATTTGATGTTTAAATTCTAGAAAGAGACTTTGTGAGTCTGCATTAACTTTGTGTCCACATTGACCCCCCTAGAACAATTTCAAATAAATTTGTAAATGCATAAAATTGTAGAAAAAAAATGTATATGTTATTGGTTAGATATGATAATTGTATGTTGGATGTTTATATTCTAGAAAGAGACTTTGTGAGTCTACATTAACTTTGTGTCCACATTGACCCCCCTAGAATGAATGTCATGAATATAATTATTGTGAGGATTCGAATAATACATTTTTTTGTTTAACATAATTAAAATTGTATACATTTAGGTACAATGATGGACAAATTATTTTAATTAATATTATTTAGTTCCAAATATGTGTACAATAACACACTAGGAAAAATTTAATTTTTTATGAGCTGATACTTATTATAGTACAAAAGCCATTGTAGAAAAATAGAGCATAGTTAATAAGCCTATTTATTTTAAATTAGAATGTTTATAATCATATTAACTTAATATAAACTTTATATTCTCGATTCAATTATTAAGAATGAATAATGAGACATCGAATAATTTATTTATTTTTCATCATTAAATAAAATTAAAAAAACCGAGTTAATTTATTGAAGCTACTACTTTATTAAGTAAATAATATCATAGTGGCTATAAAACTAAGAAATTTTAAATCAATACAATTTAGTGGCACATATGAAACTTGCTAGCTTGTAATAAATAATTAAAATACACTTTATAAAATATGTTTTTCTTTTCAAAAACGAGCAATTTTAAAAAAAATATTATATTTATACGATTTTAAAATTAAAAAAATATATTTTTTGAAACAGCTATTTTAATAGCTACATTGTACTAATAATTTTATTTATATTTGTATTGTACCACATGAACATTTTTTTTTTACTAACATATAGTTTTAATCCTGAAATCATTGTGAACCTGAGTAACTATTGTTTAGACTATTGTATAACCCAAATCTAATAGACAATTTTAAAGGCATGTCAATTTTATCTCCAAAACATTGTAAACATATTCAATTTTTGGCAACGTTTTTCATTGAGTATGTAAACGTTTATGAACAATTTACTTTTTATTATGTATAATTATTTTGTAAATGTATAATGTATATACATAGTTATGGTGTACCTACTATGTTATTGCACATTATATTGTTCATTCATTGATTATATTAATATATTAGGCAAATAAAAATTTAAAGACATGTCTAATAAATTTAATAAAAATAATTTAAATAATTAAACCTCATATATAATTCAAATGATATACCCTGAGAAATTAAAGAGGGATGTTCCGACCAGGACATTATCATCCGAGAAGAACGGAATAGATGTCCAACGTCGAAATTAAACAAAGGTTATATCATTTGTTTACTAACACACATTTGTTTTCAGTTCAACATATTTCAGGTTAACATATTTCCCCCCCTCCTTATAACCACCACTGGGTAAGGGCAAGCGCTTAATTGTTGTCCATATAGGGTCTAAGAATGGTTTTTTGCCCGGTGTACTTCTATGTTTTGAGTCAAAGAAGAATACCTCAGACTATCACGACGAGATGAATGGCACAAGTTTCCAAGAATGGTTTGAGTCTATTATTCCTCGACTTGAACCAAATTCTATCATCATGATGGATTACCATTCGGTTAAAGCTGAAAAAATTCCAACATCCAACTCAAATAATTAGAGTATCTACACTACATGCAGATACATCGGTACATGTATATGTCTTGTTTCTTCTGAATATAGTTGACATAAGAATGTCAATGACAATTTGGTATTAGATACGAGGAGACAAGGATTAAACTGTAGGTAAATTTTTTAACATGAGTAAAAAATAAGCAAGTTTCAAAAACCGCAATTATTTATTGAGTATACATTTTTTTCAAACTTTTTAATTTTTTAATTTTAACAACAGAATCGTCATCTACAATATTTTTAGTGATGGATAATAAAAGCGGTGTGTACTGAAATATGAAACGTACTCACGAGTTTCAAGCTCTTCGATGTGTCGATAAAATACGGCGTCGATGCAAGTCGAATTGCGCGTGGTAGAGGTTGCAAGATCGTTACTTAATTCTAATCCAAGTTCGGTACGCATAAATTCGATAAATTCCGTTCCGTGTGATCCTCATAAATCCAAATTTAAGTCTCCGCCAACGATCATGGGTAAATCGTGATTATTATACTTTTCGAGCACCTTGAACATTCCTTTTAATTTAGGACTGTATGCCATTAGATTTAAGACAAAAAATTCTTTAATTTTTTCAAATGGTGTATTTGGAGAAATGTAAACTGACACAAGAACAGTTCGTTTACAATTGATCGTCGTTTCAATCGAACAAATGTCGCCAATATCGTCGTGAGATGTCGCAATTCGCTTCACATTCATATTTTCTTGATTAAACTTGAACAAATTGTGCTCGATCGCTTGTAATCCATCAGGAAGACTCATATTCTTGTTTTCGAATATAGCGACACCGCCCGAACGAGTCGTATTTCGTTTGAAACGCGAAACCGCACGAAAACCTGGTATTTCGACAGGTTGATCGTTTTTGATCCATGTTTCGGAAATGGAAAGTAATTTACAGCGTGAAAGAACAAAATCTGTAGTAATATCGAGTGAGTGAGCGTTTAATGATTGCGCATTGAACGTGCAAAGCTAAAGTGAGGTCAAATCTGACTGCAAAGAACGATTGAGAAAATCACGACATGTGTCTCCTATTGTTATTAAACGATAGGGGTGTATAGATAGATCGCCTCCTCGTGGTACACCCTGGGCAACGTTATATAACGGCTAAAGATCTATCAAATTGGCGGCCGAACTGTCCTTATGGATCTCCCGGCCCCCAGCACTAACAACAACAGCAACAACAGTATAAACATCTCCTCTATATCAGAAAACGGCTCTTCTCAGAGCCAGCTGACCCGGGATCTAGGCCCTCAGTTTAGAATCCTACAATTAAATGTAGAAGGCATTAGTCGGGACAAAAGCGAGTATCTCACCAAACTTGCACGGGAAAATAACATTTAGGTCCTATTACTACAGGAAACACATACTGCTAATACTGACCAACAGCGACAAAGAGGATCTATCTCCGGATACTCTCTAGCGGCCGCCACATACAGCAGAAGCTACGGTACCTCCGCCTATATACGTAATGACATACCTAACTGGGAACACAAATCCACTTATGAACGAAGCAACATCACAGCCATCCATATAAAAATTAATGAACTAAGTATCATTAACATATACAAACCACCAAATGAAAACTGGCTCAACACCGACCTCATCCCCATAGCCCACCCTGGAATAATTGCCGGGGATTTTAACAGCCATCACCAATTTTGGGGCTATGATAATAATGACAATAATGGAGATACCCTCAATGAATGGGCTGAACGAGAAAATATAGAACTTGTATTCGATGCAAAAGACAAAGGTACATTTAGATCAGGGAGATGGCAACGAGACTACAATCCGGACCTATGCTTCATAACAAAAGACCATAAAGGCCATACCATACCAATTAGCAGAGAAGTCTATAATGATTTCCCCCACAGCCAACACCGGCCTATAGTCGTGAATATCGGTATACAGATCCCAGTTGTGAAATCACTCCCGAAACCCAGATGGAATTTTAATAAAGCTAACTGGGACGGATTTAGTAAGCAGCTTGATGACTGTATCAGATGGATAAGTCCAGAAGCTAAAAACTACGACCGTTTTACAGGCCTTCTGACTGGGATAGCTAAGAAACATATACCCAGAGGATACAGAAAAGAATATATACCTGGCTGGAGCCAAGAAAGCGAGGACCTTTACAATGAGTACCAAGAAACTAATGATAACCTTATAGCTGACGAACTTCTCTCCTCCCTCTCTAAAACCCGTAGGGAAAAATGGATAAAGAAAGTAGAAAATATCGATTTCAAAAAGTCGAGTAGAAAAGCATGGAATCTCCTAAGGAAAATAGACCCAAACTCTAAACGAAAACATAGTGCTGTGAAAATCAAGGCAAATAATTTCGCGAACCGCATTATCGAGCTATCCAGGGCAAAAGTTGACAAAAACGCAACAAGAAATACTAAAAAAGAATTGAAAGAACTGAAAACGAACGCGGAAATAACATCAAACTTTGCGAACGATTTCACTGAACCTGAAATTCAAATAGCAATACAGGCAATTAAAACTGGTAAAGCAGCGGGATTCGACGAAGTATACCCAGAATTCCTAAAGAACTGTGGACCTAAGACTCGCCAATGGCTAGCAACGTTCTTTACATATATATTAAGGTCTGGGAGGTTTCCTAAGCAATTCAAGAAGACAAAAATCCTTGCTATTTTAAAACCGGGGAAACCAGACAATGACATCAAAAGCTATCGGCCGATTTCCCTACTGAGTGTTAATTACAAGATCTTTGAAAGACTTATTTACAACCGTATCGCAGAAACTGTGAATAAAACTATTCCAATAGAACAGGCCGGATTCAGACCACATAGGAATTGCTGCGACCAAGTTCTGTCTCTGACCGCAAACATCGAAGACGGATTTGAGAAAGGTCTAAAATTGGCTGCAGTCTTCATTGAACTCACAGCAGCATATGACACGGTATGGCGCGATGGGCTTATCACTAAACTCCTACGGATTATACCATGCAAAACAATAAGTGATATCATAAATAATATGTTGAGCAATAGACTTATCACAGTAGTTATAGGTGATAGAAAAATTAAACAAAAAACCCTAAATAACGGGCTGCCGCAAGGCTCTGTTTTAGCTCCCCTACTATTTAACTTATACACTAGTGATCTACCCAATACCAAGTCAAATAAATTTATTTACGCAGACGATATCACCCTCTTGTGCCAAGAAAAGACATATGAACTCTGCGAAAAACACCTCACGGAAGACCTGAGTGAAATAAATAAGTACTGTAATAACTGGAGGCTCACACCAAACCCAACTAAAACTGAGGTCACACTGTTCCACCTCAACAACAGAAAGGCTAGACAAGAAATAAAGGTAATCTTTAACAAGCAACAAGTAAGAAATAATCCTTACCCAACATATTTAGGAATAACACTGGACAGAACATTGACATACAGAGAACATCTAACCAAGGTGGCAGCAAAGATTAAAACTCGAAACAATTTAATAAATAAGCTGGCCCAAACTACCTGGGGCTCAGATGCTAACACGATTAGAATATCCGCACTTGCCCTCACCTACTCGGTAGCCGAGTACTGTGCACCAGTATGGCTTAACAGCTCACATACAAACAAAATAGACACCCAGCTTAATTCAACAATGAGGACAATATCCGGAACACTTAAGTCAACACCAGTCCCCTGGCTATCAGTACTGAGCAACATAGCGCCGCCTCACCTCCGAAGATACAGTTCCTTAGTCCAAGAATATAAAAATCATGATTCAAATAAAAGCTTACCTATACACAGATACATAAATAATAATCCCAAACAAAAGTTAAAATCCCGTAAACCTCCATGGAAGCTGGCACAGCAATTAAGTAAGGAAAACTATAACCTTAACTCTAAATGGACTGATGAATGGAGACTAGATAACCCTGACAAATTTAGTATCATTGAGCAACCTACGGAAAGGCCCCCGGGGTTCCAACTACCTCGAAAATAATGGGTGACCTTAAATAGACTTAGGACTGGCCACGGAAAAACGGGAAATATGCTACATAAATGGGGACTTGAGGATACACCACAATGCGACTGCGGACACGATAATCAAACAGCCAATCACATCGTGGAAGAATGTCCTGTACGCAACTTACCAGGCGGAATGAAACACCTCCACAAGGTCACAGCAGCAGCAACAGAATGACTGACCAATCTGGACATTAGAGTCTAAGACCACACAAATAATTTCCCGACTCACCATCCGGTTGCTATTATATATATTTTTATACTATCTTATATTTAACTAACTAACTACTACTTCTACTGTTTTATGTCTCCCTATCAAAATTCTATACCCATATTTTATACTTCTTATTGTGATATTTATTGTTGTTGCTATAGTATTAACTAATTTTTAATAAGTGTTAGTGTTGGATTAAACCATACGAGAATAATAATAATTAAACGATGGCATTCGAGACGAGCAAACTCATTCCTTAATTCTTGATTCACTTTTCCACGATGGTGGTAAAACACGTGGTCACCGTCGTGATTCGTTAAGTATAACCCATTTAGTGAGGTGGCGCGAGAGAGAGCGACGTAAACAAGCTGTTGTTCGTGACTTTTATTGTACTCGTAAACGATAGTATCATACGTACCTCCCTGCGATTTGTGGATCGTAATTGCACAGGCTTCAACGAGTGGAAACTGAGTGCGTTTGCAAGTAACAATTTTACTCGTTGTTTGCACATTGCAAGTACGCTGCGATATCGGTGTCCACGAATGATCGAGGTCCGGATTGGCGAGTACATGAGCCTGGGATTTTACACGTAGTAAACGACCTATCTTCGAATCATCGAAATAGAGCCATAGTCGTTTGATCTCGCTCGTTTCAGCATTGCGGTCGATGTAGCGTAAAGTGCCGATAGCTCCATTGACGAGACCATCGAGTACGTCTATATTCGTGGTAACCATGTACGGTTTACCGATGTGGAGGCGAAGGATGTATGGTAAACCACTAATCTCATCGGGCTTAAGTTTATGGACTTTTGCACGGGCACAAACGAGCTGTTTTGTTGTATGATGGCCGGTATAGTGATCTGCGGCTACGTATTCAATCATGTCGGCTCCACAAATAGATTCGGAATTGAACTGGTGTACATCATGCGTGCGGAAGAAGAGGCGAATTGATTGAGGGTACTCACGATCGACGAATTTGCGCTCCACGAAGCGGGATTCAATCGTTGCTTTCTCTTCAGGAAGTAAAGGCTCACCGTCGCCAATCTTGGCGAGCACAGATGAGAAGGCAACGTCGGCTTGCCGCATAACTTGCACGAGTGGATAATAATCGAGCGATTGCCAAACGATTTCGCAACCAAAATTCTGTTTCGGGCGTTTGTAAATGGGCGTCTGGCAAACGGGCGGTAGTTGATGTAGGTCACCGGTAAATACCATATCCATACCCGCAAACTGTTTCTCGTAATTTTTTAGTATATGCTGCAAACGTGAGTTGATTTGGCCGAGGAGAGCAGCACCGATCATACTGCACTCGTCCACGAAAACGATGCGAACATTGTCGAATGCCGCACGAAATGAGTTCAACGCTTCAATGTTAAGGTTGGTCGTTTTTTGAGAATTTCCAATGCGAAAGACGGCGTGCACCGTGGTTCCATTGATCGCGGACGCAGCCATGCCAGTCGAAGCGGAAGCAACATACGCGTTGAACGCATTGTTGTGATGCTGCGAGAAACGATTGTACGTTTCCATTAACATTTTCATTGTAAAGGTTTTACCGCTACCGGCGGGACCAGTTAAGAAAATCTGTAGTGGTTTACGCTCACCATCCGCAAAGATGCGATGAATAGCTTCGAGTACGAGATCACGCTGTCGCTGGTTTGTTCGTCACATCGCTTCACAATATTGTTCGTCCGACATTACGTTTTCACGTTTACGTACAACCGACGCGACGACATCTTTTCCATCAAGCGCATTCGGATGTCGTCATCCATTTCGTATCGTACGTTTTGTACGAAATCATCATCTACTGTCTTACTTTTAATGAACTCATTTGCGTTTTCACCCAAGTTATCATCATCTTCGGTAAAGAGCCGGCGGCATTCTTCCATAACTTTGGCGATGTCCAAATTTGACTCAAACTCTTTACGAGATTCCATAATGAACGTTTCGCGTTCATCATCAAGAGTTCGATAGCGATTTCTGTCTAGTACATCAATCTCTTTTGCCGAAAGGTACGTGGAGAAGGACCATTTCTCGCTTGTACTCGTCCGCTTCTGCGAGCTCATAATTTCGATACCACAATATTTTCGGTATCGCTCGGCGTTTGTAGTTTTTCTTTCGATCTTGATAGAAATGAGCCATAAACTGCGCAAGTGACACTGTCTCCATCGTTGGCGGACGAGATTCGTACTTTTCCAGAATATTCTCTTTCCAAATATCTGTTGGATAATATCTGTTTCCAGGTAAAGAAGTAATTAGAAGATGGACTAATGTACGGGATGCCTTTGCAAAGTTTTGTAAAAAAAAAAAAGAAATAAAAAAATCCGGTTCTGGTGCATTCAAACACAAAAATACGTTTACAATGATCAACTGTTGTTTTAAAAAAAAATTTATATTAACGAGATGTAGTTGAAAACTTCGAAAACGATAACAATGATACCCTGAATTCTAATATTGATATTGATACTGATATTAACAAACAGTCGAAAACTTTGGATGATAAAGTTTCAACTCAAGCCACTCTCACTAGACGTGCTGGTCAAGATTTGGGTTCTCGTTCAAAAAAACGTAAGCCTGATGAAATTGAGATGAAGATGCTGAAAGCTTTAGAAAATGATGTTAATCCAAACAGACATCTGTCTTTCTTTCGTGGAGTTTTGCCAGCATTGGACAAATTTGACGAAAACGAGGTTTTGAAGTTCCAAATGGGGGTTTTATGACTCATTTCGCAAATCAACGATGAAAAACAAAGAGTTTCTCTAACTTCATTTCCTCAACAACATGCGTCAACTTCTCAACCATACCATAACATGATGCCTGTTAGTTATCAATCTCCACAAACTGCCACCCAGTGTTCCCCAAACTATGGTCAACCCTCCAATTCAAATACTATTACACCGCTAAATCGACCATTTCAAAGTATATCTCCAGTCCATTCAAGTTCTTCCTGTTATAGTGAAATAGATTTTTCAACCAATTACAGTCAGACTTAATCTATCTTTTACGTTTTAATTTTTAAAGTTTTAAAATTTGACCTAAGCAAGAAGCTTAAAATATTATTTTTATTTCTTAATAAAATGGTTTTAACACAGGAAAAATATTAAGTTATTTTTAAATGAGTTGTATTAGGAAATATTTCAACTCACCTTTTGTTATTTCTTACTAATATGTTTTTTTATTGTATAAAGTTATTATTTTATTTGTATTCAATAAAGGAGTTGTAACAAAAAACATTTTGACTTACCTCAGTGTCACAGCTTACATTTCCTTAGGTTGAATACAGTCCATCATTTTAGTATTCTGCCGCTGAATACTACATTTCAGCCGGTTATGGAGTTCGTCAAAGGATGAAATAGACATGCGGAAATAGTTGAAAAATTTATTTTCATCTGCAAGTAAATCTTCAAATAGCGAGTTAAATGTGCCCATGACATTTCTTCGTTCATTAATTGGGTGCACCCAGTACTTACGAACACGTTTTCTACGTAATCGCAAACGACGGTACAAAAGCCACATGGCAATGATGCGTTTTCGACTCATGTTGAAATCCAACTGAGTTAAAAAGATAAAATATAACCAAACGTAGACGATACACGGGGGAAAAACCGTCTTGTGTGAAAACAACGTCCGTGCGGAGAAAAATTGTACGAATAAAATCCGCACGGACGAAACCGTCCTGTGTGAAATGGGCCTAATACGTCGCTCCCGTCGGCGATTGTTGTGAGCTTCGAAGTGGGCTACAAAGTCACGCCCATGCGCAGAAGACGGCCGCCTGGGTCGCTTCTAAACGTGAATCGAGTATAGATATTATTCTATCTATAATTGTGATTCGTGATATGAAACAACATTTGATAATAATATACTAGTATCACTTCTATATTTCTGTATTTTATTATAGTACTATAGTAGGTAAACTACGAATTATTTTGGCGTTCACTGTGTGCTGTATTTTTATTATATTTTGTTGCCTTTGCTTCACTAAAAAATGGATCGTTCTAAAAAGAATATTCCATACAGTTCAAAGAAACCGTCTGTAAAAAAAATCGTGGCTGAAAGATTGAAAGCAGCCCATGATGCAAAAAGGTAAATGCCAAATTACAAAATATGATATATTTATCTGCTCTACAGTAGGCTACTATATAGAGGTCACTGTAATGGATGATGTTAAATTTGAATCCAATGATACAACATTGCATACGAAAAACGATTCTGAGCGGAGACGGTTTGTCGTTCTAGGATATTTTATAAATTTTTAACTATATAAAAATAAATTTGCAAACATACGAGATTTCGATGAATTTTAATTTTAATTTTAAATGCTTGTAAAAAAAGTGTGCGTACTAATCTTAAATATTTTTTTAACAGCATTTAGAACAAATTACAAACAACTTTGTTTTCAATTTTCAATCCTTAGTTATAAGAACTGAACATTTTATAAATGTTAAACTACAAAACAATTTGCAATTTTTCAATATTTTGACGTCCAAATTTTAACTTAAAATGTCTATAAAAAATTATAATTTGAATACTTTTTTCTGATTTTTTGATAACATTATAAACTGTTTACGTAAAATCTTGCGTTAAATTTTTAATCCTTAAATACAAAAACTGAACACTATGAATTTTTAACAACAAAACCATTTGCAAATGTTCAATGATGAATTTCGGTCAATTAAACATGTCAAATTATTTTTAAATTTTTTTGGTATATATAAAATGGTTATCTTAACAATTGGTGACATTTTTAAATGTCTGCGATAATTTATTTTTAAATTACATCAAAATAAGAAATTCATGCACGGAAAAAACGGGGGAACACCCAATGTCTTACTTCAAACACTCATAAAAATTTAGTTGGACTTTCCGGTAAAAATGTTTTTTGTTAGAATGGTAGAAAAACTTATGGAGAATCTCATGTTAAATTTTCAAATCTTAGACTCAAACCAAAAAATTTTTATGAATTTCTCAATAAAAAAAAACTGCGAAATTTCGCGATTTTTACGTATTTTTTCAAATTTCTAACTTTAGACGCTTATAAAAAACAATGAAACATTTATGCTCAACTTTTTTTTTGATTTTCTCTTCAAACAAGTTATGAAGAATCCTGTATTAAATTTTTAAGTATTTTGACGGAAGGAAAAAATTTTAATCGACGTCAGCAAAAAAAAAACGAATGCTAGGTCCATCAAGAAACATATTTTCTAATGTAAATGAATTTACACCCAGGAATATATCAATAATTTATTAAATCGTCAAATCGTAGTTTGAACGTAAAATATTAAATCATATAGGTAATGTCTTTTTAATTTGTGAACTTTGTTAGAAGTATCGATGAAATTGAAAGTCATTTGTTATCGGCTGAAAAAGCACAAACTCACGATTTTTCCAACACGTAATACTAATTTTACTTTCTATATGTACCGAATCCAGGGCCGTCCCTTCAATTTGCGGGGCCCGTGGCAAAACTATTTTAGCGGGGCCCACAAAAAAAAAATTCATCCATTCAACCGAAAGGCAATTATTACACTTACGTAACCTCTCCCATTTTAAAACCAAGAGTGCCAGCAGAGAGTTGATGGAGGGGGTCATGGCCCACCTCCTATTTTATTTAATAATAATAGTTATATAACATGAAAAAAATAAAGCATGACAGTATTATTTTTAAATTGGTCTCCCACACTCTCGTTTACATTTCTGTGGGCACCCTCATTCAGTATGTAAAGTATTTTTACCTATTACCTTTATGGTCATGAAGTTAGCCCCCCCACTTTGGCCGATTCACTTCAGACCAACGCCAATATTTAGCAAATTAATTGCAAATAATTGCAAATTGGTTTTTAGAATTTGCAAATCAAAATTGGAATTTTGGCGATTTTTTTTGCAAATTTGGTCAGCCCCACCAACTCAGCCGATCGACTCCAAATTGGTTTCAATATTTTGCAAACTAAGTACCAAGTACTAAGTTTTTTTAAAGTATTTTCAACAATTTGCTTAACTACATTTTTACCGTAGTTTTACAATAATATTTTTTATATTATAAAAATCATAAAACATATACGAAATATTTTTTTTTCTCACATTATCATGTTTAAATGTTGACAACTTTGTATATTATTTAAACATAAAATAACAATTATTATTTATAATTCATAATGTATTATTTTTATGCATAAGTCCATGGCGTCAGAACTTAGTTATGCCTTAGGGCCTACAGCTCAACGCCATATGAAAAAAACTAAAATTACAGGCAGGTTGGAATATTATAAATTATAATAGGTACTTAAATACGGCATAACGTATTATGTAATGTTCGACTTAATTATTATTTAAGATAGTGACTATATTGTAATTTCTTATCGCGTTGCGTTGTCACTCGCGTGCTGTATTCTTTTGGGTTTTTCTATTTTTTTCGTAGTAGCTCGGGCGTCGTCGATTTCCGTAGACACAATAATATTATGTGGAGGACTTTACCGAATGAAAACAATATTATTTAGTTAAAATTACAGTGACTCTGTTCTTTTTCGAAGTCCAGTGCAGTCGCATGTTCCTATATTCTATTTAATTGCTAGTATATATTTTTACGATAGCTTGTGCATTGTTGTTATTTGATTTGAAATTATTACATCTTGTTAAAAATGGTAAGTTTAGAAATATTTAAAGTTATTAAGAATAGTATGTACCTTTTATTAAAAGAATATAATCAATGTATAATATTTATTTATTTTTTATTTATTTTATTGATTTACGCCGTGACAGGCATTAATTTAAATACAATATTTTGTTGCTAAAATTAAATATAACAAAAACAGTTGAATAATATAGTAACAAAGAAGAGGAAAAAAAAAAAAAAAAAACTAGTATAATATATGAAATAAATATCTGGTAAAAATGTGGAAGGCTAGGCTGAGTTGAGGCTGCGTAACATTCTGTGGAGAGGGTGGTTGAATCCATAGGAAGTGCGGTGGTAAGGTAATTGATAAAGGGAATGATTTCTAGTAGAGTGAGACGGAACACGGAAAGAGATAGAAGAGAGCAATTCAGGAAAATCTAGAGATCCCTCGAGAAGTGAAGAGATGAAATGATGGTCAGCCTCTGCGCGGCGAGAGGCTAAAGAAGGGATTTGAAGATTAGAGGAAATGAGTGAGTAATCATGTAGGGGATGTTTAATTTTTAATTTGAAGGCAGCATATGATAAAAATCTATTTTGTACTCGTTCTAGTCTCAGTTCATCGCGCGCTAGGTATGGGTGCCATATCACTACTCCATATTCTAGAACGGAGCGAACTAAGGCGAAATACAGTATACGGAGGCAAGAGCTAGATGTGAAATTGGCGGTATTGCGTTTAACAAATCCTAATATTTTGAGTGCTCTACCGATAATAGTATTGATATGGTGGTCATAAGAGAGCGTGGGCGTGAGATAGATACCAAGGTCTTTAACAAGAAATATGCGATTAAGAGGAGAACCATTAAGAAGGTAGGTGTGGTGGAGAGGTGAATTACTTCGTGAGAAGGACATTACGTGGCATTTATCGATGTTAAGTGTAAGATTAATACGTCTTACCCAATCTGAAAAAGTATCGAGGTCGGATTGTACGGAATAACAGTCAGATGGAGAGCTTATTTTTAGGTATAGTTTAATGTCATCGGCAAATAAGAGGACTTTAACAAAGGATAAACAATCATTGAGAGAGTTCATAAATAGAATGAAAAGAAGGGGACTAAGATGACCACCTTGGGGTACGCCGGAAGGTATGGTTACAAGTTCGGAATGTGCTCCCTCGATGGAGACAAATTGTCTTCTTGATGTTAGATAAGACCCTAACCAGGAGAGGAGAGGATTACCAATACCGAGCTTATCAATTGTATCTATTAAAAGACCATGGTCTACTGTATCGAAGGCTTTCTTAAAGTCAGTAAATATGGCATCTACTTGAGAACCAATTTCCAGATTGTCCAAAATGTAAGAGGTAAATGCTAAACTACTGGTGACGGTGGATTTTCCGGGTCTGAAGCCGTGTTGATTGTTATGGATAATGTGGTTGAGACTTCTTTTAATAGAACAGTAAATAATGGATTCGAAAAGTTTTGCAAGGTGGGGTAGAATCGAAATTGGCCTATAATTGGAAACGTCGGATGGGTCACCAGATTTAAGGATAGGGGTAATTGAGCATGTTTTCCAAACGGTTGGAAAGATTCCTTCACTTAAAGAGCGTCTAAAGAGAATGAATAGAGGAAAAACCAGGGAGTTTCGGCAGTTATAGAGCAATCTGGCAGAGATGTTATCAGGTCCATTTGAATGATTGTTTTTGAGCGATTGAAGAGCCGAAAGTACATCATCACATGAGAAGGAGCAGTTAGAAGGAAGATCATATGAGTACATTTTTTCGGAGTTATTGTTAGACTTAGAGAGTAATGGGGGCTTGAAAACTGAAGAAAAAAATTTGGAGAATAGATTCGCGGAGCTTAATGGATTATCTGCAGTTACACCAGAAAGGTGTACAGAAGATGGGATTAAAGAGTGTTGTTTCAGATCTCTAGTGTATTTCCAAAAATAAGATGGATTGGAAGAGAGGTAGTTTTCGGTGTCACTTATAAATGACCTGTAGTCTGAGAGAGATAGGCGCTTACACTTTGCTCTTAGCTCAGAGAAAACTGAGTAATTGGAGGGACTGTTGGTCTGCTTGAACAATTTGTGAGCGTACTTTTTATTTTTTATCATGGTTTTTAGGGAGGGAGAAACCCAACGGGGAAATTTGGAGGTTCTAAATATTTTGTTGGGGACAAATTTTTTAATTGAATTTAGAATTGCATCATTGAAAACTGTGGCTGCATCGTTTATGGAGTAATTAGAAAAGGTGGCATCCCAGTTGAAAGAGTTGAAGAAATTCGAAATAGATTCATAGTCACCAGCTTTGAAGTCATAGTACGAATGAGTAACATCAATACTCGGTTTGTTTACGTAGGAGAATTTGATAAGCAATGGAGGATGGTAGGGGTCAGGATTAATTAAAGCCGAGGGAGCTTTGAGGACTGATGGATTATTAGAGCTAGAAAACACTAAATCAAGGATGTTTCCAGAACAGTTGCGTGTATGGTTGAGCTGGAAGAAGTTTAGAAAAGAGAAGGAATCTATAATGAGTGAAGATGACGGTGATAATACTCCAGTGGCTGAAAGACCTAAATTACCGGATGACCATGTTATACCTGGCAAATTGTAATCACCAAAAATTATAGTAGAGGTGGCTTTAAGGGTTGTTATGAGATTCTCCACTGTGGAGATATGGGATTCGATGACTGAGAGTGAACTAGACGGAGGTAAATATGTTGACCCAATTAAAAGTGAGGATGAGCCAAGAGATAGAATAGCAAAAACTTGTTCAACATTGAGGTGATTTAACATGACTGGAGACGAGGTAAGAGAGGTATTTATGGCAATAAGAACACCACCACCTCGAGAGTGAGGACTATTATCAGGGTTCCTGTCTAGTCTAAATATTTTAAATCTGTCGAGACCAAGTTCCGCATCGGTTATGTCTGGAGTTAGCCAAGTTTCTGTAAGGATAATGATTTCGTAAGAAAGGAACATAGGGACAGCGCATCTTAAATTAGTCAGCTTAGTCTTAAGGCCACGTACATTTTGATAATAGATTTTAAGGTTTACATTGCTATTTGACTGTGTGGGAGAAAAATTACAATTGGGGGAGAGGGGGGGCTTAGAGTGAGCATCAATAAATTCAAAAGCGTAATTAATTGTAGAGGTAGCTCGAATACAATAAGGGCAAGAATTATCATTATTTTTAAATGTGTGTTGGTGATTCGGGGAGATGAAGGGGCATTTCGGGTAAATTAGTTTTTTGACTGAGAAGAAGAACTACGATGATTGGGTTGATTGATGCCTTGACTGCTTTGGACGATGCGTGGAGTCCCGTTCTTGTATCTGATTGAGATGTTGAGTTCTCCTGACTTCTTGCGTTTATCGAGTTCTACGTAGACGCGGCGGATTTCTTGACGTTCGAGAATGGTACGGTCGCGAGAGATATGTATTGCATTAAGGTTATTACCTGACTCAGTTGTGCGTTTGCTGGTGTTGAAATCACTAATAAATTGGAGAGCTTGTTCTTTGGTGGGGAATACTACTTTTAATGGCCGTGGTTTATCAGAGACCGTATTTGCGCGCCCAAGCCTAAATAGTTTAGGATTGGGTGGCAAAGACAGTGAAAAAGGTAGAATAAGTTCATTAATACACCTGATATCATCAGAAATTCTGTCAGCTGGTAGTAGACAGGTGGATTCAGGTAGACCATGTACGACGATGTTGGACAAGCATTTTTCGCGATCAGAAAGTTCTTGGAGCAGATTTGGCACATGGTTAACATTATCGCTGGGCATAGCGTTAGCCGGATTAGATTCCACGGTGGTAACTCTCCTTTCCAGGGAAGTTAGATCAACACGGAGAGAGGCAGTTTCAGACCTTAGCTCCCCCAATTGTGAAGTTATTGAGTCAACACTAGCTTTCAAATCATCAAATTTTGAGTTGAAAGAAACACTTAGATTCTTGCATTGTGCCAAAGTCTCATTCTGAGTTTTGACAATATCACGAATGGCACGGTGAAACTCATCAGACGAGAGGGGAGCAGATGGTAAAGACGGTGGGGGTGGATCTTTGAGAACTTTTCCAGATGAAGGTGCAGCAGAGTTGGCTCTTGTGATAGGTCTAGAAGTTGTTGGAGTAGGTGGATTAACCATTGTTGATGATTGTGGAGAGAAAAAATTTAATGGGTTCCCGGAAATATTTAGATATGTAACCAAAAGTACAGCAGTGATAGAACAATTATAATATAATTATAGTATAGGCAATGATGATGCCCAGCGTTTAAGTCACTGAAGAAAAACAGCTGACTGGTATTATAAAGGAGTGGTCTTGATAAGGCTTGATGTTAGTAGTGATAAGACGTACCTGTTGTCTACGAGTAGCAGTTTGGTCGAAACGATATCAATCAATTAACGTAGATTATCCGTTAACTTGAATCTTGAAAACAGGTACAGGTGAAAATGGATTAAAGATGAGCCTTATGAAAGCAGCCACGTAGACAAAGAAGAAAGAGAATGCGAGAAATTACTAAAAACTTATGAGAGCAAAACGTTATCACTGTTTAATGATATTCAAGTGTATGATACAGCCATACAAGAGATTCTTTTAAAACTAGCGTTTTCAAATTTTTGCGATTTTAATTTTTATATGATTTAATGAAGTCGTTATACTTAATTTATTTTCTATTTTTTATTTATTTTTTAAATATTCGTTTAGAGTTATTTTACAATCGGTACCTGGTACAATATATTTCTAAACGTTTGTACGTGTGAATAGGTAAGTATCAAATTGTAGCTTAATAGTAACATTTGGTTATACAAAAAAAATATAATCAAATTGTATGGTTTGATAAAAATATCAGCTATGCTAAAAAACGGACCTAAAAGACCTCTTTTTCTAACGACTAGGGTCTTGTTATAATAATATTATATAGAGTTGCCTAGGTATAAAGAGTTATTTTACTCTACTGTCATGTGACGTATTGTTATAGAGGTATAGACCGAATTAAACGACATAGGTAAGTACGGTATTATTTAATATAGTTACCTACTACCAGGGGTTAAAGTGGGGGACGCAGGAGGACTCAGCTCCCCTACCTCTGACGGCGGTTAAAAAGCGTCCCCTTTAACAAATTAGGACTTTATACATTGGACATTATACATAAAATTATATATGGAACGCTTAAAACTATATGGAGACATTAGTTTCCTCTGGAATTTTTTCCCACTTTAACCCCTGCCTACTACGAACTCGTAATTAGGTACGTAATATCTTTACTTTTTTTAAATGTTTTTTGATTTAATAGATTTAGTAGAGTTCTTAATATAAATAATATTTTAGCTATTTTAGTGAAAAATATAAAAATGCTTATGGCCATAACGCATCGTGTTATAATAGTGTTTAAACGGTGCCTATTGTTATTTCTTATCGCATGGTTGACCTGTCGTTACTTGCGTGCTGTACTTCTTCGGGTTTTCCTATTTTTTGTGTAGTGGCATCGTCTAGATATGCCATTGACGATCTCTGTAGACAACAATAATATGATTGTGTTGTCATTTGCAGTCCAGACGTCCAGTCGTATACTTTTGAATTTTACTAACCTTAATACATCGTGTTTATAATGGTAAGTTAACTTTAGTGTATTGAACTGTTATGACAAAATAATATTATGGTTGTTCATAGGTAGTGTTTGTGAATTTAATTATAATTATATTAAGAATATTTTTTTTTATACAGAATAATAAGAAAGCAGGTAGAAAACCAGCAATCAATCCTGAAATTGTTTTTGAAGTTCTCTCAAAGAAAAAACATCTGATTTTTATAGGATTTATATTTATAGGATTTATATTTTAATATCACTTGATATTCAAAATAAAATGACTCCAAATAGTCTCTACATATGCGTTTATCAAAACCTTTACGGATGGCAAATTCGGCTTCGTGATTTATGTGGTATCCAAAAATCACCGCCACGTGTAATTCACAACAAAGGTTCTGAATCATCAAATGATTCAGATACTGAGGCAGAAGGGAATAGGGTTGATTTTTATTTTACTATTCCTTATGACAAATACTCAAGTATACCAGTACTATGCGATACATCAAGATCTTATAGTATATTGAAGCAATATGCATGGGCAGATGTTATAAATGACGCTTTTATTAAAAAACATAAGCTACCCTGCAATTATATTTATAAGAGAGCAAAAGTTAGTATGGATATTAATAACGCAAAATATTTTATAAGTTTCCAAGCCAAATGTAAGGATTGCGATGAAGTTTTATTTGGATGGTGCTATAAAAAACCTGAAAATCTTGAACCATTGGAAGTGCATATTTTAACAAAAGATACTCGAGGGGAAGAGCGTAATCATTATTCAAAAAGACCTCTTATGGGTTCAAAAAGATTGAAAATAGGCGAGGAGTTGGCCACAGATATCCCTGCAAATTGGAGAAGAAAAAATACCAAAGATATGGATTTTAATTGTATTTCACCTCCTAATTTGTATACAAATAATGTTTTAAGTAAGGCTAAGCAAAATTATACCGACAATTTACTTAAAATTCCAAAAAAAAATGTTTTGGAATCGTTAGTCGAATTAAAACATACATCGTTAGCTGGAAACATTCACAATATAGGATGTGATCCTTTATGTGTACATTACTGGACCAATCATCAATTACTAATATACAGGGACTTACATAAGGAATATTGTAGACTGTCTGTTGATGCTACCGGAAGTCTAGTCAAAAAATTAAAGCGTACAAGCTTAAACCTTATATCTGGAGATATATTTTTGTATGAAGCGGTTGTTAGTCAAGGGTTTGGACATTTTCCTGTGAGCCAGATGATATCAGAAAGGCATGACACAATTACAATATATTTTTGGCTAGATTTGTGGATCAAATCTGGAGCAAATCCACCAAACGAGGCAGTTTCAGATTATTCAAAAGCTCTTCTCGGAGCCATGTGCAGATCATTTTGTTCAAGTGATCTTAGGACTTACGTAAAAAACTGTTTTTCAAATCTGATCGGTTCAACCTGTGATATACCACCGTGCTTCATTAGAATAGACGTTTCTCATATGATTAAACTGTTTTGCCGTTTAAAAATACTTAATGGAATTAGAAACAAACGATTAAAAGAATTTTATGTACGCGGATTTCGATTGTTATTAACTTCAACAACGTTAGAAATGTTCAAACAGATATTGAAATCATTAATGACAGTTATTTTAAGTCCCACAGATGGTTATCTAGATGACAACAATACGACACCAAATTCTTCAGAAAGTAGTAGAATATTTTTATTGTCATTAATGAAAGACTCTACATCATACGACAACGAAAATAACTCTGAGGAACTGGAAATCCAACATTTAGAAAATGCAAGTGAGGAGTTAGATGAAAATCCAATAACAATCCATGAGCAAGACGAAGTTAAGATTTTCATTGATGAAGTAGAAAATGAAAGTAATATTGATGCATTAATTGAAGGCAATAGGGAATCAGCATACTACTTACCAGGATTAATAAAAGATTTGAAACGTTATTGCTATGATTTTCCTCTATGGACTGGAGTGATGACTGATAAATTTAAATCGCCTTATGTTATTGCTACCAGTTCATCGGTTGAGAACGATTTCAATAAACTCAAAAATGAAGTATTAAGGTTTTTTGAAAAACCAATGACTGCTGACCGTTTCGTAATTCGTCATATTCAAAGTATTAACGAACATAGCAAATTATTCAGAAGTAAACAGATAAGATATACACGTCATGACAGTGAAAAACCCAAGAACAAAATTCATAAGAAAGCATGTTATAGTGGTAATGGTAATGGTAACAGTGCTAACAATGACTCTGATAGTAATGTTTCCGATTACAATGAAGACAATTTGAATAATAACGGTTATGGTGATTCAAACGAAATTAATCAGAACAAAGAAGAGGACACCCAAAATTCAATAATAATTGAAAAATCTACTGATAACCATAATGATTTTAAACACAGTAATAATTCACTTTTTGACGATATTGATTATACTTGTGACTCAAAAGACGATGATCTAGAATTACATTTTTACAAAGAAAGTGATTTCAATACTAAAACAAATGAAATATATATTTTCTTTTAAACATTAAGACGTGTAATATTGTTTGCGCGGATTATTATTATTATGCTAAATAGCGCGGCGGCGATGACTCTCCTTATCTCCGTTCCATTAGTGTCTTAATTTTCGTTATTCGTGTGTGAATTATTATAATTGTCAAATGTCTGATGAAATTATTTTAATTAGTTATATTGGTTTGTGAATTATCGTTTTATATTTAAGTTATTCACTTTATCTACTTGTTACATAAGCGGCCAACGCCCTAATTATTATTATTCTTATTCATATTTTTACGTAAATTTTTCGTTCTGTCGCTGCACGTACGCCATTGAGGCTAAATCTCGTTTTTTTTTTGTGAGCCAGTACGGCTATTCTGAATATTATTGTTATTATTATTTTTCGTTTCCCGTTCGCTAGTGAAGCAACAAACCCTTTTTTTTCTCGTCGTCTGTTAGTACAGCAGCGACCATATATAATTATTATTACACTTTTGTGTCCGTCTGTATATACCACTGAGGTATACCAGTTACCAGCAATAAAAGACTTGCCACTACCAATTCAGCGTCTCGTGAGTTTTTATTTATTCAATTATTGTTCTGTGTCACCTTCCTTGTTCGTGTCGTCATCTTCGTTCCGTCCACCCACCGAGGCCGGCCCATTACGCGTAAGTCCGCCAGCACCTGGAGGTGTGTGAGAGGCCACCCAGGACATCTAGTCAACCACAGTTACCATTCTCGTTCATCTACCGTAATTTTAAGTGTGAGTTGAGTGTTTAGTTTTTAGTTATTATTTGTCCGATTTATGTGAACTCTGTTGACCATTGCACCAAACCGAACCGGTCAACAGAGCGTCCCCCCAAATAACTAAATTCTAATTCCTCTTTCCCGTGCATAAGCTCTACTTCCTTGTTCCCCGTAATATTAAGTTGTCGCCTCCCGTCCTGGTCACAGTCGTCGTCGTCGTGCACATTGAGTTGCCTACCCATACCACTGTCAGGCAACAAAGATCATTTACTTTATTATTATTATAATTGTCTCGTTCCATACGAGTGGTCCTTCGACAATCGTACATTTTTTGGTCCTTCGAGCCGGATACAATAACAAACCGTGCCTACAGTTAATACAACCCAATCTTTCAGGAGCAAAAAGATCTATAATTTTTTCTTTCTTTCATTATAATTCTCGTTGTGAGATAAATTAACATGGATAGTATCGTTTATACTGATTCCAAGAATAGGATTGTTCGAGCGTTGGCCCGAATCACTTTGTTCGTAAAAGCTTCCACTGATTATGAAAAGGACACATCAAATGTAGCAAAACGTGCTAAAGTAGGGCAGATGCTATGTGAAATAAATGAAATTCGTCGTTGTGTTGAAACAGATATTCAACTAATGGAAACCGCTGTAGCCCAAAATACTGCCCCACTCGATGTAACAGATAATACATGTAGCTGTTCATTGATAGATTCTTTCGACACGTTGTATTATGACTTAGCAGCTTTTGCAGACGTGCATAACATTTCATTATTTCCGAAGACGGATGTCTCTAAGGTGAACGTGACAACTGTTAATAACTCAATGGGTTACAACAATTTATCGATGGTCCAGTTACCTAAGAGGAAATTTCCCACCTTTTCTGGCAATATCACTGAATGGCAAGGTTTCGAGGATCTTTTTCAGTCGATTATATCGCATGCTCCGACCTTGCCGGATGTGGAACGTTTCGAATATTTAAAAACCTCTTTGTCAGGAGAAGCTCTGTCTCTTATTTCTCATCTTGCATTAACAGCAGCAAATTACACAAGTGCTTGGGCCATTTTGAGAGCAAGATATGGGAATAAACGCGATCTGGCCAGAGTTCATCTCGATGCCCTTTTAACTCCTTATGAGATAAAAGGTAATGACGCTCAATCGATCAAAACCATGATCAATACAATTCTCGAACACACATCGGCATTAGATAACCTTCAGTTTCTCACCCGTCAATGGAGTCCGATTCTCATACACATTTTCGAAAAATACTTGGATTATAATTTGCGTGCTCGGTGGGAGCAATTTGTCGGTGACAGACACAATCCACAAATAGATGAATTTATTGAGTTTCTCCGTAGCCACGTACGTGCAGCAGAAGTACACTCATTGCGTACCATCTCGACAAGAAGTACCATGAAACCTTAGACGTCGTCTCCAATTTCGAACTCAAAACCTCGTCAGAATTTTCAGCAAAAGGTCATGACTACTGCCACCAGTCATGTAAATAATGTCAGTTGTCCACTCTGTAAAAGGTCACATCCGATCAGACGATGTGAAGTCTTTAGTAATAACAGTCCAAATGAGCGGTTTAACCTAATAAAGACGCATCGTTTATGTATAAATTGTCTTGGATCAGGGCATTCTGCAGCAACATGTCCATCCAAATATCGTTGTCAGACTTGTAATCGTTCACATCATTCTTTGTTACATTTCGGAACACCTCCTTCCAAAAGTGAAAATTCGGCATCTACTTCATTAATGTCAAGTGAATCTCCTTCCCCGTCTACTACGTCCTTGATTGTAAGAGGTCATTCACAAAACATAGTGTTGTTGTCAACTGTTCGTGTGAATGTTCTTTCTGCTACCGGAAAGCGTCATACGTTAAGAGCACTGTTGGATAGCGGTGCGCAAGCCAGCTTTATCACAGACAAGGCAATTCAAACATTAATGCTTCCTCGGCAGCATTCGTCGGTAAACATAAATACTTTTGCTAGTACATCTTCTTCTCGTGTTCGTGGGAAATCGACTATTAGTCTTTCTCCGCACAACCAGCTAACACCGACATTCAGCCTTGATGTTCTAATTGTCCCTACCATTACCGGACCGTCTCTATCAGTTCAAATTACTACTGGTCATTGGTCACATATACAAAATTTAAATTTAGCGGATCCGTTGTACAATATTCCGGGATCCATTGACCTGCTACTGGGCGCTGATATTCTGCCCTCTATATTACAAAGCGGCCAGCGTTCAGGCCAACTGGGAGAGCCGATGGCAATGGAAACAGTTTTTGGTTGGGTCTTAATGGGTAAGGTGGACATTGCTTCTTCTGTCACGTCTTTATGTTTGTCAATATTGGAACCACTTGACGTAGCACTCAAGAATTTTTGGGAACTTGAGGAGTTACCGGCTATCCGTCATTTAAGCCCTGATGATACCCGTGCAGAAGAATTCTACCAAAAGACGACTACTCGATTAAGTTCTGGTCGCTTTATGGTCAATATTCCGTTTCGAACGCCCCGTCCTATGTTAGGAAACTCCAAATCAATAGCACTCCAACGGTTTAAAGCTTTGGAAATGAGGCTTATGCGTGATAAAGATCTTTATCGACTATATTCTGAATTTATGAACGACTATTTATCCTCTGGTCATATGACACTTATCCCAGTCGCTGAAAGAGAAAATCCGCGTAACTATTATATTCCTCATCATTGTGTGTTAAAACCAGAAAGTAGTACGACGAAACTCCGTGTTGTGTTCAACGCTTCTTCTCGCACAACGGCAGGTGTGTCTCTCAATGAAAGCATATATACGGGACCCAAGCTCCAACCTGAAATCCAAACCGTTTTGCTTCGAGCTCGCTTATGGAAATATATATTTACCGCCGATATAAAGCAAATGTATCGGCAGATTCTTGTAAATCCAGAAGATAGAGACTACCAACGCATTTTCTGGCGAATGTCTCCAACTTCGCCGCTTGAAGAATTTAAGTTGTGTACGGTGACATACGGGTTATCTGCAGCTCCTTATCAAGCTCTTCGCACGATACGCGAATTAGCCACCATCGATGGCCAATCGTTGCCAGTTGCTGCCAATGTGTTACTAAATGATACGTTTGTGGACGACGTCCTCACCGGAGCAAATTCTGTGCCAGAGGCTCTTGAATGTCAGGCTCAACTAATTAAACTGTGTTCTCGTGCTCAATTTGAGTTACGAAAATGGGCCAGCAACTGCAAGGAAATTTTAGAAACTGTTACTCCAGATGCATGCGTAATGTCCACTACAGAATTAATTTGTCACAGTGAGCAAACAAACTTAAAGGTGCTTGGACTTCGTTGGGATCCATTAAACGATTCGTTTTCCTTTAAAGCCCAGCCATCTGTGAAAAGTCCAACAAAACGTGTAATACTTTCGGATATAGCTAGAGTCTTTGATCCGTTAGGACTTTTGTCCCCGGTCACGTTTTGGACGAAGCACCTTATGCAACGTCTGTGGACAGCAGGAATTGGCTGGGACGACGTTGTATCAGATGATATTGTGGAACTGTGGACTCGTTACCAATCCGAACTGATGTTACTGGAGAAAATTTCGATTGTTCGACGAATTACATATGATCAGACACGGTCATGTCAACTCCACGCATTTTCGGACAGCTCGGAGAAAGGGTATGCAGCCGCTGTATATCTGCGTGTTGAAACTAACTCATCAATCCACTGTCACTTGATTACGGGGAAGTCGAAAGTTGCCCCGTTAAAGAAGTGCACAATCCCACGTTTGGAATTATGTGGTGCTGTACTTGCGGCCAAGTTACTTCATTTTGTCGTCAGTATTTGTACAAATCGGCTGAGAATTGATGAGCAACATGCGTGGACTGACTCTACTACTGCTCTAGCGTGGATAAAATCGTCACCACACCGTTGGTCAACTTTCGTAGCAAACCGATGTGGTCAAATTCAAGATTTAACTAGTCCATCAATTTGGCGTCATGTACCTACATTACAAAATCCAGTTGATTGTGCTTCTAGGGGCTTATTCCCATCTGAACTCATCGACCATCCATTATGGTGGACAGGTCCCGCGTATTTACTGAAACCTAGTAATCAGTGGCCTGACACAATGATAGCTCGCGTTAAATCTGACTCTTTGACTCAACTTGAAGCCAAATCGTCAAACGTTTTGGTAGTGAATACAAATCACTCATTTTTAGACTTACTTAACCGTATATCGTCATATTCCAAAATTCTGCGAATTATAGCTTATTGTTTACGTTTTATTAAATTAAATTCATCATTGCCTCTTACAACAATGATTCATGCGGATGAGATGTCCCGTGCACAACAAGCAATTATTTTCTCAGTTCAACAGATGGTATATGTAGATGACATTGCACGGCTAACTAAAGGCCTGCGCTGCACAAACAATCTTCGTCGATTGGACCCATTCATTGATGACGCCGGGCTGCTCAGAGTAGGTGGTCGATTGAATAATGCAGACATACCATACATACACAAACATCCATTGTTGTTACCGTCTAATCATCGTATGACGCAGTTATTGATCGATCATCATCATCAACGCTTAAAGCATGTAGGACCTATGGCTTTGCAGGCGTCTTTACAACGTGAGTTTTGGATTCAATAGCAGTTTGGAGTCAAGCAATACACTCTAGATTACGACGTTGTATTCCATGTTTTCACATAAGACCTCAATCTGTTCAACCTAAAATGGCTAGTTTACCCAAGTTTAGAGTCCAACAAGTTAAACCCTTTGAAGTAAGCGGTGTTGATTATGCCGGTCTTATCACCCTCAAAGGAACGCGGAAAATGCGTTCAATCGGATCCTCAGATTTTATCTGTTTGTTTGTATGCACCACCACAAAGACTATCCATCTAGAGTTAAGCTCGGATTTGTCTACTGAGTCCTTTCTCTTAGCATTCACTCGTTTTTCTGCTCGCCGTGGGCCAATTAGAGAAGTACACAGCGATTGTGGAACAAACTTTGTTGGTGCAGCTCGCCTTTTAACGCCAATTCAACAACTAACTGATTCTCAATCATTTCAAAATACTGTGAAAGGTCACTTAGCAACCAATCAAATAACCTGGCATTTTAATCCACCGGCTTCACCACATTTTGGTGGCTTATGGGAGGCTGGTGTTAAATCGACTAAATCTCTTCTTCTTCGGTCTATCGGTACTCATAAGTTAACGAGTGAAGAAATGACGACATTACTCACTCAAATTGAAGCTACACTTAATGCGCGTCCATTGTGTGCCCTGAGTAATGATCCGGTTGATTTCCACGCATTAACTCCGAGCCATTTTTTGACGCTTGAACCTTCAACATCTCTTCCGGATCCATGTCTAGAATCGGTTCCTCTCTCAAAGTTGCAAAGATGGCGGCTGATCGCAGATATGCATCGCCATTTTTGGTCTAGATGGAAAAATGAGTACCTATCGAGCCTTCAGCTCCGAGCAAAATGGACAAAACAAGGAAAAGAATTATCGGTTGGAGAGCTAGTACTGATAAAAGACAATACGCATCCTCTTCACTGGCGCCTCGGGCGAATCCGGCAACTACACCCAGGCTCTGATGGCATTAATCGAGTTGCTACATTGGATACTACAACGGGAAGCTTGACTCGTCCAGCCGTAAAGCTCTGTCCACTTCCCATTTCTTGAAGGGGTTCCTTCAAGGTGGGCGGTGATGTTTGCGCGGATTATTATTATTATGCTAAATAGCGCGGCCGCGATAACTCTCCTTATCTCCGTTCCATTAGTGTCTTAATTTTCGTTATTCGTGTGTGAATTATTATAATTGTCAAATGTCTGATGAAATTATTTTAATTAGTTATATTGGTTTGTGAATTATCGTTTTATATTTAAGTTATTCACTTTATCTACTTGTTACATAAGCGGCCAACGCCCTAATTATTATTATTCTTATTCATATTTTTACGTAAATTTTTCGTTCTGTCGCTGCACGTACGCCATTGAGGCTAAATCTCGTTTTTTTTTTGTGAGCCAGTACGGCTATTCTGAATATTATTGTTATTATTATTTTTCGTTTCCCGTTCGCTAGTGAAGCAACAAACCCTTTTTTTTCTCGTCGTCTGTTAGTACAGCAGCGACCATATATAATTATTATTACACTTTTGTGTCCGTCTGTATATGCCACTGAGGTATACCAGTTACCAGCAATAAAAGACTTGCCACTACCAATTCAGCGTCTCGTGAGTTTTTATTTATTCAATTATTGTTCTGTGTCACCTTCCTTGTTCGTGTCGTCATCTTCGTTCCGTCCACCCACCGAGGCCGGCCCATTACGCGTAAGTCCGCCAGCACCTGGAGGTGTGTGAGAGGCCACCCAGGACATCTAGTCAACCACAGTTACCATTCTCGTTCATCTACCGTAATTTTAAGTGTGAGTTGAGTGTTTAGTTTTTAGTTATTATTTGTCCGATTTATGTGAACTCTGTTGACCATTGTACCAAACCGAACCGGTCAACAGAGCGTCCCCCCAAATAACTAAATTCTAATTCCTCTTTCCCGTGCATAAGCTCTACTTCCTTGTTCCCCGTAATATTAAGTTGTCGCCTCCCGTCCTGGTCACAGTCGTCGTCGTCGTGCACATTGAGTTGCCTACCCATACCACTGTCAGGCAACAAAGATCATTTACTTTATTATTATTATAATTGTCTCGTTCCATACGAGTGGTCCTTCGACAACCGTACAAATATGAATGATTAAATATTTTAAATACACTCATGTGATAAATCTTTTAAAATCATATCTGATATATTTTCGTAATGGAATTGTTGAAGTTCTAGAATAAAATATATATCCTCACATCGTATATTACTTAAATCGAATTCATAATTTTGAACATATGAACTTGTGAATTCTCTTCTTTCACATGCGCTTGGTAAATTTTGAATATCTCGCTTCATCGATGAAATGATAAAATCAAAACATGTTTGGTACCTACATATTTAATTGTTTTTGTTTCGTAAGAATACATGCATCAATGCAAGGATGTAATTGTTTCATACGTAATAAATTGTAACGAGATAAAGTTATACGACTATTATCAACTCGTAATGTAAGAGATTCATTATTTACATTAATTGAATAAAACATATCTTCGGTTAGTACAGTTCGTTTAGAATTAGTACATAGTTTATTAAGTAACATAATAAAATTAGTTTTAGACATTAAGTAGTTCCATTTTTCTTGATTTAATTTTAAAGTTTGTTTGGTTAATTCACATTCAAGTAAAATAACAATTTTAATTTGATAATCAACTGAAAATCCAATTGATACATTTTTTTTATTATTGAAAAGTTGAATACTAAAAATTGATTTACGTACTACCATAGAAGTCATTATTGTAAAAATATTTATATAAAAGAAAACTGTATGAATAAATAAATTAATTAAATAAACAAAACAACATTTCACAAACATACGTAATTAATCGTTGACTATATCAAACATACTAAATCATTATCATATATTAATAGAAATCAAGAATAATTATTTTATAAAGTAACATTGAAAATACAATAATTTGTATTCTTTAATTTATTATATAATAAGCATGGGAAAGTTTATCTATTATTATATATTTTATCAGCGATAAAAAAAAAAAAAATGTAAAAAATAAAATGAACATTTGTCTCATTGATTAAGACGTATAGTAAACTAGTTTAGATATGATGTGAGTTACTTACCTATTGATGTACATGCAAATTTATTTATTATGTATTCCTACTCTAAATTATTATACCATTTATACCTATTAAATTATATTAGAAATTACACGCCTTAATCAACGAGACACATGTTCACGATAATTTATAACTATATTATAAGCATTTAAGCAGTTTATTATTGAAATGGATTTAAACCAATTAATTACTAACTATTCAGATTGATAAAGTATGATATAAACAATTTTTACCTTTATATAATGAAATATAACTAGTGAAAGAATAAAACATTATTTTATTTATACTAATTTTATTACACCATTTTATCGGTCAATTATATCATTATGCATAACATGAATTTAAATCCTTATACTTAAAATTATTATTAACATTATTAACAAATTTACTACCTTTACTTAATAATATAAAGGAACATTTTTTTGAATGTTTAGCATGTTCTCTATATGGACAATCACCTCTTACCCAACTTCCCAGAATTATTCCACAAGTCCAACACTGTACACAATTTGTTGTTTTAAAAAAGAATCCTGCATCTGCTAATTGTATTCTGTCTAAAATCGGAGCTGGAAAATCATCTAGTGATCGAAATCGTTTTGAAAATGTTTCATATTCCAGAAATTGTGGTTTTGGAGAAGTTTTGATTTGTTCCAATAATTTGAAATAATCATTTTCATAACTAACTTGACACATTATAAATAATACAATATATTTTGATTTATGAAGAAAAAAAATATTTAACTCGTAAAAAACGACCGATCGATCCAATAGTATACAATAAACTAATACTTTTGTAAAATTATAATGTAAATAAATTAAAACAAATCAGTGTTACAATGTAACAAATTCTAAAATACATAAAATTAAACTAAAAATTTAAAAATTTAAATGAAACCAAAATTTTTTTGTGAAAATTATTTTTATGTTCGCAAATGTTAACATGTAAATATCAAATGTTTTGCAAAAAGTTTTTTTAATTTGTAGATTTTTTATAGGATTTTCACTAAGAATTTACTTTTTTAAAAGAAGCCAAATCGACTTTTAAAAAGAAGCCAATTTTTTTTAATTTTATCCACGGAATTCACGGTTAAAAAAAAAAAGTCTAAAAAATGGATTCAGAAGCCCCATTTATATACTACTAACTCAAACTGTCCCATTTTCATTCTGTCTGTATTTTCTGAATTGATAACCATTAAAAATTGCTAAAGGCTTACCTTTTGTTGTTTTGATTATTTCTATCTTTTGGCCAACTGCATCTGTGGTTAAATCCATTTCTAACTTGATTGTATTTAGTAAGGTGTTTTGTCTACAACTGATACAACTAAGTACTAACACATACGTATATCGAAGAATATAATTTACCCGTCGTAATCGCAATTTAATAATAATATTATTATTATCATCATCGCATTGACGTCGATAACGTTGTACCAATTACTAAAGGTTTCATTTTATTATTAGTATATCATTATTGTAAAACCAGTATATAGGTGTAAAAAAATAGTGACCGCAAGTGCCAACAAAAAAGTATTGACCGCTGCAGTGCCGACCGCATCTGCGCCGATACCGTTTATAAGTATTCAGAGCATCAAATTTAAATATATCGTTTTCTTAACTTGTAAGATTGGGTAACCACGTAGTTACTGCAATTCCAAAGAAATTATAATTTTTACGATTTAAAATTTGAGATCTTAAACTTGACACGGATCCGCGCTTTGGCCGTTTACCCATAAACACTACTCGCTTACCAGTGTCAGTATTTTCTCCGTCAACCACCAGGTTGTAGCCAGTGCCGCAACTACAGAGTAAAGAGCACGTATGCAATAATTATGTTGGACCCTTTTGGTTTTCAAACTTAGTTTTTATGCAAGTCTGACATTCAGCAAATACTATAATTTATAGGTTTTTTAAATATATATATAATTTCAGTTTATAAAAAATGTATAATTTATTTATCAACTATGTGCTGCCAGTCATCAATGCCGTGAATCCATTCAGATTTTAAATTTCCATATGTCTTATCAACAAAAAGCCAGCATGTTTCAAACTAAGCTTTATTAAGAATAACTGAGTAACAACCACATTCTAGGAATTTTCAACCCAGATTTCATTGTCACTTGATAATATTTAGTAGAAAACTGTCTTCCATTGACAAATGTCAAATTATGGGAAATTTACTGATGGTTTACAGGGTCCATAAATCAATATACTTCTTTTTAAGTTGTCATTAATATTTTCTTTAAATAATCCTCGATCTGTGGAGTATTCTTCATCAAGATTTAGAACATTTTCAGAATTTATTAGGTCTTTACACACTTCTAAAAAAATTTAAAATATTAAATTTATTATAGAAATGTAGAAACGTGAAAATTAACTAACAAATATTTTGGATATAAAAATAAATAATAAAATAATATATATATATATATTAGTGATGGGTCGAACTATTCGAATCTCGAACCGAACCAGACCGAACCCTTGATGTTCGGTTCGGTTTGAAATTCGAACTCGTCATGAAAAAAAATTTGAACCGTACCAGACTTACTGGTCACGATAGTTCAAAAACCAAATATTTGTATAATTCTATAAAAGTTATCTTTGAAAAATAAAAAATGATATTGATTATTTAGAAATAATTAAACTATTGACGATCTGTAACGGGAACGTTATGTATTATCAATGATTATAAATACCATGACAAAATAGATAGGTATCATCACAGTTGTAATAATTTTGTTCAGTATACGCATCTCCGTCAGTCCCAGCCTATGTCGTAGTTCTCCACTTTTGATTGGTTGATTTTTTTTCCATGTTATCATCATAGAACATCTGTGATTATCACTTCCCTAATATTTTTTTAAATTGAACTATTTTGTTTCGTTTCATAATGAACCTATAGTTTGTATGAATAAAGTTAATAATTTAGAATAATTTGATAATAATTATTAGGTAATAGATATATTTCGGCATCATTAATTTATTTTATGACAAGAGTAACATTGATAACATTTTATATTTACGCAGCAAATGACAATGATAATGTCTACCAATAAGAAGTGGAGAACTACGATGTATATGAAAAGAAAAAATATTAGAATGTTGTGTGCGTATCAAAAATCTGTGATTATACCTACCTATTTTGTCATGATAAATAGTATTTATAATCAATGGTATTCTGGCGGGTTGGCATGATTTCGGCCACGCGACAATGCCAAATGACTATCACAGAAGTTGTAAAAGGAATAAAGAAAAAAGAACATTTGGAGGTGAACGTGATTGACTCCGTGAGTCGTATAATTTACACAAAAAAAAACAATAAACTATAAAATAAATTGCGACACAGATACAAAAGTTGAGACGCGACAGGGAGACGATTTTGAGTATGGCACTCGACGTGAGCGTGATGTCGCGGGGAAAAGAAATGAGCGAGATATCCATGGCTCGACGGTCGGAAGACGAGAACGAGATCGTCGTCTCGGTTGGCGGTCGATCGGCCGCGAAAAATCGGACTTTATTGTCAATAAGAGAGGGTGGACGCGATAATCCTTGTTGCGTAACAAATAACAAATATACATATAACATTATTCAATAACGTACGCGACGATTGAACGGAGTGATTGCGTGCGGGAATTTAGCTTCGTGATAACGACGCGTTCGTCGTTATCGCGTAACCGGTAGAGAGAACAAGTGGTGATAGCACGTCTGCTACCGCCACATTACTCCCCCTCGGGAAAAAGAAAAATGTTACGCGATATTAAATTTCGTCGATGACGTTGGCCGCGTAGAAATAGTCGACGATTGGGTCCTCGCGAATGACGAAGGCGGGCTTGAGTCGGTCGATGGAAATCCAGACCTCGGAACGGTCACGCTGGACCTTGAACGTTTTTTCGTTGCATTCCAAAACAGCGTGCGGGCCCTCGTATCGAGGTTGAAGTGGCGGCTTGGCTGCGTCGACTCGTACAAACACGTGATTGACTCGATGGAGGTCGGCTGGCACGAAAGCGGTGAGTCGGGTGTCGTGGCTTGTACCTGGAGTGCATCGGAGATGTCCCATGGACTCGCGAAGGGTTGCCACTAACTCGGGTGGTCGGGGCTTGCATGGAGCTAGGTGAAAGTACTCGCCTGGGAATTGTAGTGTGGTGCCGTAGACCATCTCAGCCGGTGTTCGTCCGATGTCGGGCTTGACGGTGTTTCATAGCGCGAGCAGGACAATGGGTAAGCTTAGAGCTCCAGTGCGGTGTGTCGTGCGCGGTGAGAGCGGTACTTACATACGTGTGGAGCCGGTCGAATAATCTACGTACAACGTGCCGTCGACGGAAACTCGAGTTTGAATGCGAAGTGAGCGCTGTAGTATTATTTTTATCAAAGCTAGGTTTCCTATCTTCGAAATAATTGCAATAATTACGGCTAATTCGAATGTCTCAATGGCTCGTGCCTCAAGTATTGTATTTATGACTGGATGTACTCCCGACATAAATACACTCAGTGCCTGGCCTTGTTCAGTTTGCGCTATTGTTTTAGATTCGGTGACAGTTTTTCCTATGGTTAGTGCGTGTGTTAATGATCTTGCTGTTTGTTTTTCGTGTCGGAATAGCATTTACAGCTGCACCGAAGAGGACTGCAGAGAGCGACTCAGCGTGAGCGTCAGGGTCAAGATCTCTAGTTTCACCGAGGATCTCCAGTTCCTGCAAGACGATGCTATTGAATAAAGACCAGTAGGCTTTGTTTGTAGCAAATCGTGGAAGCTTTTTGGTGTATACTGTGGCAGAAAACAAAAGTAGGAAACTGACGATCCTGTGGTCACTAGATGTCTTGTCAGGAACAACGGTCCACTCGTATTATACTATATTGCACGGTGCATGTGATGAAGCGCTGCGCAGTGAAGTGGACAAAACATGAACTAGTGAGGGGACACTTTATTTTGCCGTGTAATGTAGTTATAATAATCTAATATAGTAAAAAAATTCTTAATTTCTAGGTTATTACGGGGGGTACGATTTTTTTTTATTCCCCCCTTCTCTGGATCATTTTAAAATCAATTCGGCTTTTTTCTCGATTTTTCTTCACTCCGATTTACCGATTCGACCGGATACAAATCGTTTTAGGTTAAATAATATTGGCTCCAATCACATTCGTCCAAATTCTCCGTGGTTTTTCCCCCCTCGCCTTCCGAACGGCTTATCGTTCCCGTCGTCCGTTCTCTCGATTTGTTTGCTCTTAGTGATAATAGTACTCGTCATCTATCGCGAACCATTTAACAGCTCGAGTTTTCAAAGTGGTTCCCAACTCGAGTAGGTGGCTAGGTAGGTTAAAGCGTTAGGTAGGAATCAATAGTAATCAATGCAACTCGGTGTGAACTGGTTTTGACACCGGCTACGGCGTTTTTTTTTTTAAATTGTATGTAAATTGTATGCAAAAAAAAAAATACATATTTATAGTAAATTAATAATTTATTGAATTATAATTTCGGAAACAGTTATAATAAATATTCTATTTACAATGAAAGTGATTTTTTTCTACTACAGTCTTGAGAAAACGTCTTCAATAATAACGATAAATTCAATTTTTTAGTGATTTTTAGTGATTTTTCAATGATTTTTTTTACTTGAACTGAATTTTTTTTCGGGGGCGGGGGGGTCAGACACCGATCGGCGGCTTAGTCTGCATGAGCGAAAGCGGTTCACTATAAATATCAATATAAAATTGATTACATTACAGCCCCTCAGTCTGCCACCAGTATGTAATAAACCAAGTGAATTCTTGAATTATTGTATAAAATATTTTTTAAGTCTCTCCATAATCACTTGGGGTTTTTTAAAGGAATATCGCATTTAAATACTTCACAATTAAAATACTCTACGATTCACCTGTCACCGGCAGCTTGTCTAATATATTAAAAGAATTATTGACGGCCGGGATATTACGGGGGTACGCATACACATTTTTAACTACATGGACTGCGCCTTAGGCCTTAATTAATCAGACAACATCAGATAACCAAAAAGAGGTATCCGGGTAGAAAAAAAAATTGTCTATGATTTATCACGGATTATTAACAAAAAATGCCGCATCTGTAGCCTGAATCCAGTTCAGTTCCTACACCTTTAATATCAATTTAAAATCGCGGTAAGCTAATTAAGCCAAGTGATGACGTGACTGAGCTTTGTCGAATCGCAGAAAATGTATTTCGAACTCAGTGAAACAAGTGGTCATAAAAATATCAGAGAAACAATCATACTTAAATAATTTTCTAAAATAAATATCAATCAATACTTCTTAAATATAACTAATCACATCTGCAATCGCAATCCAATAAACAATCACTTAACCCAATTAATCAAAGAAATTTTCAAAATCTATTTCCTACTTACGAATACACCATTTTAACTTTTCAAGAAGTCAGCCAAAAGAAAGAATACGTTCTCATTTCACAAAACTCATACATTTCAGGTGTACGGGCCGGCGGCGTATAATAGTAACACGCGCGCGCACCGGACACCAAAACTACTTCGCGCTATGCCGCGACCGTGTCGACCACACTATGTGTATGTGTGTAAATTGTAAATAGATCGGACAGCAGTGGTTGGGATCGCCACGCGACTACTGTCCGACTATGTGTGCAAGTGGTGTGTGTACTTAAAATCTAAGGAAAAAGGTAACTATAATTATAAATATAAATAATAAAACGAAGAATTATGGTAACTAGTGTTGCTGTATTATGGTAATAATTAACAATAAAATAAAATAAAATTCACAGCAACACTTAATAGTGTAAAATATTTAACAATATATATATATATATATATATATATATATAAATACGACCTTTTTGGTCCAACACTTAAAAATATAAATAAATAATAGAAAAACGGCAGGTAACTATGTATTGGTGAAGTGAATCTTAGAACAAGAAGAAATAAATATAATAAATCAGTTCTAATAATTCACAGACACAAAACAAGTAAAAATAATATAATTAATAAAACTCACAGTACACACGAAGCGCAGACTGGCCAGCCGCAACTACCTAAGACCTGTATAAAAAATTAAAATTCACACACACACAATAATAATTGAAAAAATTATATAATAACAATATTTGCGGCGTTTCGGGCTCACGAATTAAATAGTAGAATTTATTATGATAAAATCACGGCGATTCGCGCACGTAAACTATCAAATAATAGTAAACAAAATAACGGCGATTCGCGCACGTAAACTATTAAATAATAAAAAACAAAATAACGGCGATTCACGCACGTAAACTATCAAATAATAGTAAACAAAATAACGGCGATTCGCGCACGTAAACTATTAAATAATAAAAAACAAAATAACGGCGATTCACGCACGCATAACAATTTAAAACTGACGAGATTCGCATTCGGCGACTTGAACAATAGGTAATTAAATCGCATTAGGCGATTGAAACAAGAGTTTCATACGGCGGACGAACACAGACCAAACCGTCGGGGACAATATACAATAACACACGACACATTTAAATAATCTTATAATAATTCACAATCATCCACTACACAGATAACAGATAACATATACTTAATACTAGTGCAGTGGTTCCCAACCGGGGGGGAATTCCCCTAGGTGGGAATTCATGTACTGCTTTGGCGGGGAATTTAGTGATGATGAAATAACAAAAAATATTTTATTTATAAAATTGAAAACAATAAATTAGTTTTTGGACGGTCGCCCATTGATAACAATTTTACGAGTATTTTATAATAATTGACCTATGCAGGTAATGTAATATTAAAAGGTACAACATTATTGTATTATAATCTAATCATTCTATTCTAATATTTATTCGGATATTCTATTTTCGGGCTATCTGTCGGCCTCCGATAACGGATAATGGAATCCAAATATACGTAATATGACATGACTTCACGTTTACACGACAGTTGAGCCGTAGTATTACTACCGTCGATACGTACGTACGTAAAATGTGTTAGAAAAAACGAAAGTACGATGAAAGTTATGTTCAATATGGATTTACATCCATCAATATTAATGGAGAAGAGAAACCTCAGTGTGTTATTTGCAATAAAGTTCTATCAAATGATTCTATGAAACCTACAAAATTAAAACAGCATTTAGAAAACGTTCATCCTCAACATAAAAGCAAGGATACAAGTTTTTTCGAACGTAATATGAATATGTTAAAAAACATGAAACTAGGTGCGACTAGAGTTTTTCAAGAGACCAATCATAAAATTACTGAAGCTTCATATGTTGTTGCTTTAGAAATAGCAAAACAAAAAAACCACATACAATCGGTGAAACTTTAATCAAACCCTGTGCCCTTAAAATGGTAGAAATTGTATTGGGAAATGGATTAGAAAAAAAGCTTGCTTCAATTCCATTATCAGACAACACTATTCAACGACGAATTGACGACATAGCAATTGATATCAAAAATCAAGTCATCCAAGAGATTAAGTCTGCTGCCTTTGGCCTATTTTCAATTCAACTAGATGAATCAACAGACGTAGCATCATGTGCCCAATTACTGGTATTTGCAAGATATGTTCATTCTGGTGTCTTTAAAGAAGAATTTCTTTTTTGTTCTTTTGCAACCACCACTAAGGCCATAGATATTTTGGAAAAAGTTGTATCATTTTTTGAAACAGAAAATCTGTCATAGAATAACCTCTGTGGATGTTGTACAGATGGAGCACCAACTATGATGGGTTCAAGATCTGGATTCCAAGTACATGTGAAAAATCGGTCTCCAAATGTAAAAGGTTCTCATTGCATGATACATCGTCAGCTTCAAAAACTCTCCCTGTTTCATTTGCTACAGTTTTAGATCAGATAATAAAAATTGTGAATTTTATTAAACGAAGTGCCCTGAACTCGCGACTCTTCAAAGAGTTGTGTACTGATATGAACGCCGATCATAATATGCTTATTTTTCATACAAATCTTCGATGGCTATCAAAAGGAAGTGTAACAAAACGAGTGTTTGAGCTCAGAGAAGAACTCAAATTATTTTTCGAAGAAAATAAAAAAACTGAATTTTGCAATTGGTTAAATAACAAAGACTGGATTACATGTCTTGCGTATTTAGTTGATATATTTGAGCATCTTAATAAACTCAATTTACAAATGCAAGGAAAATGTACAAATATAATCAAATATGTAGATACTTTAAGCGCTTTCAAGAAAAAAATCCAAAATTGGAAAAGAAAAATCAAACTAAACATGTGTTCAATGTTTGAAGAACTTTCTTCACATTGTACCACCGATAATGACGATGAAACATTGCCTGAATCAGTAAGGACTGAAATTGTTCAACATTTAAGTGTCATAGAGGACACATTTGAACGATACTTTCCAGAAATCAATGGAAATGAGTTGGACTTAGTGAGAAACCCATTCAGACTGCAAGTTGAAAAAATTCCTGATGAATATGAGGATGAATTTTTGCAGCTTAAGACGGATTCAAGTGCAAAAGACATATTTGATGAAAAATCTTTAACGGAATTTTGGCCATTAATGATCAACTCTTATCCAAAAGTGACAGAAAAAGCTCTCCGTGCATTAATCCCATTTGTATCTACTTATCTTTGTGAATCTGGTTTTTCCACACTTTTGCAAATAAAAAGCAAACGAAGAAATCGATTGGATGTGGAAAATGATATGCGTTGCGCGTTGTCAAAAATATTTGACTTGAAGGGTATAATGAATAAAATAATTAAGTATATAATGAAATGTTTAAAGAAACAACTGTAAATCTGGACTAACTACACACTCCAAATATTTATGGTAAAAAAATAAATAAAAATAAAAAAAATAAATAAAATTCTTGAAATTAAGTGCCCAATTTCTTGAAGAAATAAACTGATTTTCTATGAAAAAAACAAAAAAATTAAACTTAAATTATCTTAATTATGAAAATGATGAGATTGTACTGAAATTATCGCATCAATATTACACGCAGTGTCAAATTTTAATGTTTGTTACAGGTCTTGATGATCATGAACTGTGACTTTTTTATTTATAATTCTATTAAACCATTATTAATAAGTGTAGAAAGAAAATAATTATTTTTGAAAAAGATATGTTTAAAATTAGATTATTTTTATTTCAACTATTAATTACCAAGTTATTCGAACTTCAAATCAATAATTTCAAAGATTGCACTTAAATTTTAAATATTAACATTGTAATATTTTATAATGATAGAATATGATATTCATAAGTTACATTTTCAAGTCGTTTTTTGTATAATATAAAATATAATAACAGCTGTAGAAAATTATATGTTGTTACACAGAAAGTCCAAATTTAAAAAAAAATAATAAAAATCATATGTGCTATGTGTTATTACTTGTTATTAGTATATTTCATCTATAATTTAATTGATTAAATAATAATTATCATATTCATTAAATTTACCTATATGTTTAAAAAAAATAATTATATTTTATTATTGGAGGTTGTAAATTTGTTGAAACACAACAGATATGATCAATATTACCGATGTAAGGTAAAATTTCAATCGGTATTTTTGTCAATATACCATAAGTTTTGAATCTTGCAAAAAATCTTTCTAAATGAATTCTTACACTGGTGATGCTGTATGTTGTAAGAATTTCCTCTTCAGAAAATCTACCATTGCGTGAAATGGATGGCATAACTAGAATAGTATTATTATTTTCACACTCTGTTTTTATACCAGGAAATCCTTTATCTGCCAAGATTAAATCAACTGGTTCAAACTTTAAAAGAAACCTACTATCATTCGTTATGAAAGAATCTCTCGATTTTCCTCCATAACATTTGGAAATAAATGATACAGTACCACTAGGAGTAATCGCAGCTAGAAATTTTACCGTGTAACATACTTTGTAATGGGAATACATGTAAACTCTCTGTTCTATAGTATTTGGTTGTTCAGCCTTTATTTCTGTTATTATACATAGGGTATTTGGATAATGTTTATAGTATTCCAGTAATAGTATGTTTATGAGGCCAAAATATTAAATTTTTTGTATTGAAACATTTTATTGAAGTAAATAAAAAGCAATTAAAAAATAATTCTGCTAATTGTAGTGCGATGGACACTAAATAAGACACTTAAAGCAGAAAATGATAAATCTAATTTGATGTTCATTAAAAATATAAGTAGCCTATTTTTTTTTTTTTATTAATAATACTGTTATGAGCTTCAGAAAGTAAAGACAGTAAAAGATCAAAAACTTTAAAAGCGGTACCAGTTAAATCTTTAAGGGATATTTCATTATTAATGGAATCAAAACCATGCAATTTATCACAATTTAAATTTAAACTTTTAATCATTACCACTTGAATCAGTTCAACAAGATTATCAAAAGATAATTTGAAATTTGTATCATAAAACCCACAAGGGGATGTTATTTGAGTACCAACATCATTGCCTTCAAAAGAACATGAAAATATAAATGGATTGTTTGGTATACATTCAAAAGTAACCTGAATACTAGCATTTAGCAGTGATTTATTATGTCTCTTCATAAGTTTCAATTGTAAGTGGAAGATTTAAGTTATCATTAGCCTCATTGCATTTTTGACATTTTAAAATTCGATGATATCTAGAATACTGCTGATCTGTATTCATACTTTTTTTTTTGTAAATTTCTGGAAAAATTGTAGGAGTATATTAAGGACTTTGCGGATTCTTTGATCGTTCATAACCAACGAAATGTGCACTATACGTCTATACACTAAACTATTTTTTTTTGGGGTACCATAGTTTTCCATTGTTACTGACAAATATAAAAGAATAAAATTGCATTAACTATACAGTACCTAAAGTTTTGCATTTGAGTGATACTATGAACCATTTTTTATCTTACAAATATTATTAAGTTATATTTCAAAAACAGACTTTTATAGTAATAAATAGTATAAAACAATATTTAACTACCTAGTTATAGATTTTAATTGTCAATAAAATTACACTTTAAGAAAAAGAAAAAACTATCTATCTAAATAATTAAAAATCACAAGTATCATATAAGAATTTAAAAAATTAAAATCAAATTACTATTAATTTAAATTTTTATCAATATAAATCTGAGTTAAGAAATGTTTTTATGGTTCATAGAAAGTAAATGTATTGTAAAAATGTCTCACTCCAGTCGATTGATTGTTTTAATCCATTTGATTTTTACTTCTTATTCATATAATTGGTTTGGGAAGTTATAAAACTTAATATTGTTTTTTGTTTTAATAAGAGTTGTCACAGCCGACCAGACAATATATTTTGTTGGACTTGCTTTTATGCATTGTCTAATTTGTCTAACAAACAGTAAACTAAAGTTATTTATAACCAAATAAATATGAAAGTAATTATTATTGACATTAAAGTAAGATTGTGATGAACAGCAGCTGCATCAGCAACGTAAAGGAACTGTTAAAATGAGGTACCTATTACCTAATCAAGGTTTATAGATATTAAAGGTTGCCTCATAGACGAATTCATGAAAAATGGGAGTGGGAGAAAACGAGTTATGACGTCATTGCCGAACAAAAAGTCAACTGTCATACACTTTGACTCCACAGTCCGCACTTATATAGTTATATTATTTCGTTGGATATTTGGCATTTATTAGTTTATTATTACTTAATAATTTTATTTTAATAGATTATTTAATAATTATTTTGCTTTATTATTTGCTATATATACTATAATGAGTACGAGAGGTTGTTCTTGCTGTGCCGTTTCGACGTCCGATTTTTACTCTAGTGAAACAAAAAAAAAAAACTGGACGGACAGACATTTCTTTTCACAAGTACCTAAAATAATAGCTAGTACAAATATTTTTCAATCATTATGTACATTATTAACCAATACATTACCTACAAAAGCCTATAATTTGCACTTATGATTCAAATACTCGTTAGTCATTAGATTAATTTGATAATTTATTTAAAATGTGATATTTTAAGGTTGTCTAAGAATCCAGAGCTTCTTTATATATGGACCCAAAAATTCAAACGAGCAGATTCATGGAATCCTTGCTTGAAGGCTGAAATTATGGGGAAAATGCCTGTTAAAAGACTGAAACGAGGATTTAAACTAACATTAAATTTGGCCTCAAATATCTTTGCCAAAACACTGTCGGCTATTAAAGGTAATAATAGAATGGAAGAAAAATCGTTAAAAGAGGTAAATGTTAATAGTTATAGAAATATTATTAAAATCATAAAAATCAGAAAATCATAATAATATTTTTATACCTACTACTTTTTTTCATAAAATAACCAATTACAAAATTTCTTATTTATGATTTTCAATCATTATTTATTTTTTGTTACCTATTAAATAAAAATTGTTAAATGAAATAATCGCATACTTATTATTTTGAAAATGTTCATTTGTTACAGACTTATGATCTGTTAATGTCATACATTAATACTGAACTGACTGCAAAAACATTACAATTTGAAGAATCTATAATTGAAACTGAGAATACATTAAATTAAAACTACAGTGTTTTATATAATAATAACCTAACCTTCTCAAAGACAATCAACAATTAAAAAGTTATGTTGTTAAACTGAAAGATGAAATTTTGTCACGGAAAAAATCTAATTTAACTTACCATAAAATTAATGAATCTCTTAGATTTGATTTAAAAATTCTTCAAAAAAATGTAAAAAGTTTGAAATTAATTATAAATCAAATTTGAAAAAGTATTTCTAAGCAAAATAAATTACTTTCTCAGCATAAAACTAGTTCTATTCAAAAAAAGGAAAAGCATATCACTCAACAATATTCTCTTCAAATCAATATAAGTAGATATATAAATATATAATGCCGGTTCTGGCGCACCTAGCTCTTTCTCACTTCAATTTCACATCAAAAAAAATTTTCTGTTTAATTTCACATATTAATACAATCCCTGTTTAATTTAACTTTAAAATATATTATTAATCATTCTCTCATCAAAATATATATATTACAGGTTATGTTCTGAATTAATAAATTATTTGAGAAATAATTAATTTTTTTAATTTGTTTCTAATGTAATCATGAGTTTTTTATAACCATTTGATAGAGTTATTAAAGCATTATAAACTAAAATAAATAATACATTTTTATCAACATTTATTTTTTCTAAATCTTTTTCAGAAAATATATCAACAAATCTATCGGGTAAAATTATTCTTACTTTATCATCTAAAACAATGTTTGATTTTTTACAATACTTAGTTTTAATTTTTCTAAAGTGATTTACAGTATATCTTTATTGAATTTCTAAATCATCTAATTTTTTGTTAACATTTCAAAGTTGTTTTAATTTAAAAGTGCTTTGTAGTTTTCCATTTTATTTTATTTCTTTATTATAGAAAATATATTTTTTCAATTTAAAAAAAAATATATAGGTAAATCTTTAAAGTAATTATTTAGGTAATCAAACAATTTGTTTAATTCTATTTTTATTAATATTGTATACAAGTTCTGTACTTGAAAATAAACAAATATAACAAACAGTATTTTGAGGTACATCTTCATTAGAATAGATATGTAAAACATGTCTAGATTCGGAAATATTTTCAGGTTGTCTTGTAATATTTATTATATAAACTGCCCTACTATCTTTATATTGTGTTGGATTTGCATACATAAGTGGAATATCTTGGTTTGTTTTATTGAACACTTTGTGTAATCTAAAAGCATATCATAAATAATACCATATTTATCATTTTCAAAATCTAAATTTAACATTTCTTTGGGACTCGAGATACCTTCTTCCTTCTAATTCAGTCCAAATATTCTTAACATTACAATGATCAAACGCACTAGGATTATTTAATTGACTATCTAATCGATTTGTTTGAAAACCTATAATAGCAAATAAAGGATTATTAACATTTCTATACTCACTCATTTTATCTTTTTTTAAAGTTTTACCTATTAAATTGCTTGTATCAATACACTGCCAAGATTTAAATTGTAATCTATAAATATCTTCTTGGGATAATTTTTCAAATTAGTTTATTAATTTTAATTAACTTATCTCTTCATATTCTACTAAAATAATTCTAATGTTAAATTCATCAATAATAACTTTTCCTCCAACAGGTGTTGTTTCTTTACCTTTATTTTTTTGTCTAAAGAAAATGTAGTAGAAAATGAATAAGCTACAAAATTATCAATTAGACAAACATCACTATCAGCAGTATATAGAAAACCATCTGTTTGTAAGTAACTATCAGCGATATCATATTTTGCATTTTTAATATTTAGAAAATCTCCATCTGTTTTAAAAGTTGTAGTTTTATTAACTTTGTTGATATTAAATAAACTTTCTGGTGAAATAGTTTTATATTCTGATCGTTTAATATAACCATCATACTTCTTAAAAACACTTTCCATTTTATTATATTTCTTTATTATAGAAAATTTTTTTTTATGTGAAAACATCTTATACGGCGTTCAGTCCTTTCCGTTTGGGCAGTGAAATTTTCGAGCGTTACCTTTTTCGCGTAACGCTCGTTTGACTAGGACGCGGCGCGGTGCGGTGTCATGGAACAACGATATGGAGGGGGACGTTTGGGCGGCCGTAAAATATTACCGTCTGCCACCGCCAGCCACTGTCACTCGTACCCCGAACCACACCCATCGTTATGTGGCATACAATACGTTCTTTAACGCGATGACGATTATGACAATATAGTTTTATATAGGGATCAAAATTTCGGAAAATTTCCGGAAAAATTCGGGAAAATTTCGGAAAAAAACAGTTTTTTTCCCAGAGCCCCGGAAAATATTGAAAAATTGGAGAATATTCAAATAATATATTTCCGAAAAAAACCGAAGTTTTCGGAAAATTAAAAAAAAAAGTATATTTCGGAAAATTTTCGAAAAAAAAACAGTTTTTTTTTCACAGACTCGAAAAAAATATGGAAAATTTAGAGAAAATTAAAATAATTTATTTTACGCTTAAAAATTTAAAATTATTTTAAAGTATATTGAAAGTCCAGTTTTAACATTCAACGACCCAACGGTTAACGGTATTATACTATTATCATTTATCAATACGGCGCGCGACGTAGTGCGTAGTGCGTACGATCGGTTATCATAAATTGCTGTACTATATTATTGAATTTTTGTTGATTGTTCTAAAAATAACATTACCCACATTATCCATTATATGTATTTTAGTATTTATGTCATAATCTTTGAAGTCTGTAATTTTCCAAATAACGTTAGAGTGTTAGACCTTAGATCATCATCATTAGAACTAGAAGTTAGAACATATTTATTATTATTTTTATATTTTTAATATAAACATTAAACAATAAAAAATATACTGAAATACGTAACAATTAGTGACGTAAGATTAAAATTGAAGACATTGGTGGGATACAGGCAACACTGCAACAGTAAAGTTATCACTTATCATCCATACAATTTGACAATATTGTTATTTGGTAATTGGTAGTTGGTACTATTCGACTGAATAGTAGTATTGCACTATTGTAGTATAATAAATATAATAAAGTATAAACAATAATTATTGACGTCGACCGTCGGGTTGTGTAACTAAAATAAAAATAAATACAACACTGATTTAGATTTGATAAGAAACTTAGAACCAATAGAAACCACGGTCTTAGAAAGTAAAAACAAAAACATCGTTACTTATTAGTGTTATTACCTACAACTCAATACTTAATATTTGTTTAATTTTGTTAATGTTGTTAAGTGGTTAAGTAATAAGTAACTTAAGTCATTACTTTTATTTATTGCTATGCTATTACCACGGCCTTAGAATATCAATTCTTTATTTAAAAATTAGGTAAGTAATATTACTAATATTTATAATTAGGTAATACAGTATTTGACATTTGTGTTTTTGTTACCTATTGATATTTAAATTTTTTTGTGATTGTACTATTTTACTATTTACTATGGTCTGTGCTCACTATTCATAAATACATTATGCTAATGTTGAAACTAGAATTACCTAACCTAATGTATATGATATAGGTACCTACCTATAAATTATAATACAATTTCAAATTAGTTAATCAATATCTGTTTTCGGGAGGTTTTTCAGTTTCCCTAAACATTTAAAATGAGACCATTATGTTCAATTTGGGATTTGTTTGACAAACATGAAAATAAATCGGTGAAATGTAAATTTTGTGCATTTGAGTACAAGTTTTCTAATGCCACTAGGATGAAACAACATATTTCTTTTCAATGCGAAAAATGTCCACTAGATATTAAGCAGAAAATATCTGAAAATTTACCTCAGTCTGCTAAGACAAATAATTTATCACAATCAGTAAGGTATACAAATGATACGGATACACCTGATGAAGTTCAAATGTTAGAGACAACAACAACTGTAAGTATTCCTCTAGGTTCATCCAGGCCCTATTTTTTAGTGAACCCCGACACAAAGTGTGTAACCCGAAATTGAAAGTGTGCACTACGGATTTGAGAAGTGTGTACCTACTAAATACTAATAAATAAGACTACTTGCTAGATAGTTATAGGTAGTACAGAATACATTATTCATATTTAAAAAAAATAATATTTTATTATTATTATTTAGATAGATGTATCTGAATGGAATGATTTGAAACCGTTAGCCTGTTTAAGCGAATCAATTACCGACGAAGAATTAAAAATATGCCACGATAAAATTTGTCCAGATTTTGAACTTCTCGATTTTGTTACGTCATATAAAGAAGCATGTAGTATCCCACAGTTAAGAAATAAAAGGATTTCTAAAGAAGTATTAAAAACGCTCTTAAATAATTATGAAGGATGGAAACCTTTAGTTATTTCTGTGGTATGTTTTGTTTCACTTAAATTGTTTTAAAAGTTATGCCCTTAATTAAACTGTATTTTTGTGTAATTTTTGGGCACGTATCCTGGCTGCTAAACCACATTCAGCTGATGTTGAGAGATTAATATCATATTACAATGTCTTGAAAACTTGTGGACGGTCATCCTTATTACCCGAAACTATAAAAAATTATCTTTATATAAAATTAAATATGTGTAATGTTTCAAAGTTTGATCCTCATACAGCTGTCATAAAATGGCTGTCTGACAAAAAAAGACATAATAAAGTTCATCCACTTGCAAAACAGCAAGAGTGGTATGAAGGTGTTTTTGAGGAAGCCAAATTAAGCAAGACAGCTGATGAGGACTTAGCTCTTAAGGATATATACATACAATTCTAAACTATATTTTCCACATTAAAATAAATAATTTGTTAGTTGTTTAATAATAATGTACAATTTGATTAATAAAAAAGGATTATTACTAAAAAAGCTGGTAAGTGAGATGATGGTGGTACAAGTTCGTCCTTCGTCCCTTCGGTCCTCGGACAAGATATTGGTGATGAATGTATTAAGTTGTTAGGATAATTAGGTAGGTATATGAGTAAGGTCATATTAAATTTTCAGAATTTTTTGTCAAATATTTAAAATTATATTACATAAAAACTTTCAAACAATTTGGTAAATTAAAAGTTCTATATTTAAGTCAAAAGTGCTATAATTGTTCTGAAAATGTTGTCCAATATAAAAAAGTATGTATTTGATATTGGATAAAATTTTCAAGTTTCTAGCTTCAATACTTTTCGATTTATGACTAAATACCTAAAATCTGAACAGTGAAAATTTCGTTTACGGCGGATTTTTACCGATTTTACCGTTTTTACTCAGTTTTTCGATCGTTATTCTTGATTACTGGAAAAACTATGGAGATTTTGGAAAAATGACCTCTTTAAAGTACCATCTCAGTTCAATTTCGAATCTAAAAAGTTGCTGGACGAAACTTTTGGACAAGAATTTCTATACGAAAAAGTGTTTACAGAAAAAAAAAAAAAAAAAAAAATAAACATCATTGTAAAACCATAAGATCCTTCGCTTCACTCAGAATCTAAAAAAAAAAAGTTGACGTCATTGTATTTAATAGTATAATCATGGAAGTGTGGTAAAGGGGGGTGTGGGGGGCTTTGCCCCCCCACGGTTCTATATCATATCATAGTACATTAAAAAATGTGTAGCACGAATTTTTATGAAAAATAGGGCCTGGTTCATACAATTGATAACAATATAACTAAAACAATTTAATCATTTTTGATTTTATTTGTTAATGTCAAGAACATTTTTTTATTCACACATTTTATACATTTTTATGAGTAATAACTACAATTCAATTAACAAAATACTTATCAATTATCTCATAAAAGTTAAAACTGTTAAAAGTGAAAATAATCCAGCAATATGTGTAAAACTATAAACATTTAGGCCGGTTCTTACAATGTCCGGTAAAGTGTCGATTAACGCTAACCGGCGGTTAGTCAAATATTTTACGGACAGTCGGTTCTTACAATCTCCGGTTAGGTGATTAGTGTCCGTAATGTTTCCGTTAAATGGTTACTTTACGGTCGGATTGATAACCGGCAGAATTCTATCGGTTATCTTCCCGTTAAACCATAATCTTTCGGTTATGTGCTAAGTTATCTGTAGAAATATTCTGTAATGTTGATTTGAATTTTGATTATCTTTCTTTCCCATGGATCATTCGTGCATCTTACTATAATATTTGTCGACGATTTTGTGTTTCAAGTTTTCAACGTAAATTTAATATTGTCTAGGGCTGTACATAATTCTCTGTTACTTGGCGAAGAAGATTAGTCCGATTTTGAAAGTGATGTTACAAATTTCAATGTAGCCCTTCGGAAAACTAAAAATTTTCGTACGAGGGATAATTACATGGAATTGTTCGACGAAGAAGAATTTATAAAAAATTTCGCATGAAAAAAAAAAAAGGTAGAGCGAGTTTTGCTGTTAGAGCAACCAATGTTGTTTCCTCTAATGAAGAGAAATTGGTTCATCGGGTACGTTTCGTTGTTTTGGACATTTTATGAAACTCGTTTTCAAAAAACGCAAAAGAAAGAAAAGATAAGAACGAATCAATAACACCATAATATATAATATGATAACAGCTGTTTATTAATAATTCGAAAATTCGACGATTGCGCATGCGTATATCAATAAATTTGGTTAATTCCAGATGTTTTGGGATAAAAACACAAACCATTCATCTCATATTGTGGCTTCTACATCAAACTTTGATGTAATTCAATCAGAACTTCAAGGACCATCTGTGAAATTTAAGACACAAAAGATAACTTCATTTTTCGATCGAATTACAGTAGAAGAACAAAGTGAATTGGAAATAAATATGGCTAAAGCTGTATACCATTCAGGTATGGCTTTATCTGCTTTTGAAACACCATATTGGAAAACTTTTTTCCAGAGTATTAGGCCAAAATTTGTAGTTCCGTCTCCATACAAGCTAAGTAACTCTTTGTTAAATTCTTAGTATAAGAGAGTAATGGATGATGTGAATAATAAAATTAATAAAGCGACATGTCTAGCATTACTTACTGATGGGTGGACAAACATAACAGGAGATGGTGTAATTAATTTTGTTATTACTACACCTGAACCTGTGTTCTATAAGAGCATAATACCAGGCCAAGAGAGAGAGACATCTGAATATATTAAAACAGAAATTGTAAATGTTCTTGATGAAGTTGGACAAGAGAAATTCTTTCTTATATGTACTGACAATGCAGCAGCAATGAAAGGAGCATGGGCAAAATTAAAGGAAATCGAAAAATATAAACACATATATTCAGTTGGCTGCTTGGCGCATGGTTTAAATTTGTTATTTAAGGACTTATGTGCAATTCCTACTATAAGTAAGCTACTTTTACAAGTTAAACAAATAGTAAAGAATTTCAAAAATACTCACATTTTACATAGTACATTTAAAAACATTAAAAAAAAAAATCTACGGTAACACTTCAGTAACAACATTAAAGTTACCTAGTAACACTAGATGGGCTGGTGGTATTTTAATGATGGAAAGTGTGAAAAAAAATCAGCAAGCTCTTAAAGAAACAAGTGTAGCAGTTGGATTAGAAGAACTATAGATAAAGAAGTGAAACAATGTTATCCTAGATGATGATTTATTTTGGCCACAAGTAGATTCGATTTTATCAATTTTGTCACCCATATCAGTTGGAATTACAGCTGCGGAATCAGACGAAACTAGACTTTCTGATGCACATGAAATTCTTACAAAAATTGAGAGTCAATTATTTGAACATTTAGGAATGTGCTGTTTAAATTCTGTTGAGATTAAAACAATTAAAACTGTATTTAAAAGCCGTAAAGCTTTTTGCATATATCCAATACACAGTGCAGCAAATCTAATTGACCCAAGATATAAAGGAAAAAATTTAACTGCTGTAGAAGTGTCAGAAGCAATTCAAGTTATAATTTGTATTGCAGATTGGTTAAAAATTGACCATGGAAAAATGTTAAGTTGTTTGGCTGAATATCGTACAAATACTGGTTTTTTTGGATTAATTAATAATATTAACTTGACTTGTCCTCCAGCAATATGGTGGCAAGGGATCGCGTCAAATGAACCACTCTGTCCAATTGCATCAAGATTGTTAAGTGTACCTTGTTCATCAGCTGCCTGTGAACGAAATTGGTCGAGTTTTGGTTTGATCCATACAAAGTTGAGAAACAAACTTTTATCAGGTAGGGTAGAAAAATTAGTAGCCATAAGATCTAATTTAAATATTAGTCAGAGAGTTCAGACCAAGAAAAAAATTCATAAGTCAATGTTAACTCCAATTGTTGAGAAAGAAAACGAAGAAGACGTAGATTATTCAACTGATTGTTCATTAGAATCAAGTGAATCAACTGATTCTGTTGATAAACTATATAGTCTAGTATCTAGTTCTTAAATGTCAAAACATTGTAAACTATTAAATTTTCTCTTTTAACTCCATTATATATCTTAATCCTTTATAATGTAATTCTAAACGCCACATAACTTCTTTTACTTATTATATTTGGACATTCGGTTGTCATTTCAGTTATTAAATTTGATAAATGTTTAAATATTTTTCATATTTATGTTATTTATTTTTAATTTTCTAAGTTATTATTTCCTGTTAATTAGTTATTAGTTATTACCTATTAAATGTTTTAATATTTTATATTATGTACTTAACTCTTAAGATTGAAGACTGAGTTTACACAAAGTGAGTGTTATTATTTTAAAAAATAAAAACTAATTCAAACTATGAACAATGTTGTTAATTTAATTTATTCAGGACATTTTTTATTTTTTTATATTGAACTCAAAAATTTTGAGAATATGTAATTAGTTTATAACGAATAAATAGTTATAACTTATAACTTAGTATTACTTACCTAATGATATTAAATAAAAGATATAATATTTTAATATAACCTGAAAGTACCTAAAGAATCCTCAAATTCATCCATTGTGATGAATTAATGCATTATCAATTGAGAATTATCTTTATTCTAATTTAATTTGATAGTTTCCAATGATTTCCATGATTTTTTTTTATCTTTATTCTTTTCAATTATTAAGAGAAAAAATATTTTATTATCCAATTTTTCTGGAAATTTTAAATATTACCAATTTTTCTCAATTTTTCCGAAAAAAACCCGGTTTTTTCAGGTTTTTTTCGGAAAATCATTTTTTCTGGAAATTTTAAATATTACCAATTTTTCTCAATTTTTCCGAAAAAACCAAGTTTTTTTCAGGTATTTTTCGGAAAACCTTTTTTTTACGGAAATTTTGATCCCTAGTTTTATATTTATAACTCTTCGCATGCAACACATTTTATTCGTGAATATTAATTATAAACCTACGTGGCTACATGGCCACTACATGTTATCGGTACATATCAATATAGAATATACCATAATATAAATACCTACTATATATAATATAATATACATAGTTAAACATTAGTTGTATAATAAATAATATAATCAAATAAGTAGTATATTTTGGGGACAGAGAAAACGGTCAGTTGGATCAGTCAGTGCGGTGGAAAGATAAAAAAAAAAAAAAGATTAAACATTAATTACTTTACTTATCTATCCATTCGCACATGTAGGTACCTACGTTAATTAATATACCTACTTACGTTAAATACGAAAGAAAAAAATATTTTATTTATTAACATACAATACGATACAATAGTCAATTGTTATTAAGTTATTTTATGTTAAAATTAAGTTGATATTGTATTAAGTATGGACGATGATAAAAGTGATGATTTATCTACTGAAAAGACAGTAGAAGCAGGTGTTACAAATACATCGCAAAGCAGAGAACAAATAAAACGGTACTTCAGGGGCGTAGCGTACATGTAAGCACTGTAAGCACTGCTTACATTTGAAAAGAGGAAAAAATGTTTTTTTGAATAAAATCAAATCAAATCAAATAATCAATTTATTAAACGTTATCAGTTATTTTTAGGATGCGCGTAACATGTTTTATGGTTGCTTACACAAGTATAGTAGTGTACCGTACACTGTGTACGTACCACCGCGCGCCGCTCCACCACTCCCACCGTCTACATTATCGATGCCCATAATATTTTCAGCGATTTATTTTCGTGTTGTTTTATTTATACTCTTCACCGTGTAATGCGAATTGAAACTGCTTACGCGAGCCTATTAAAGTGACATAGGCAAAGTGCAATAGGAGGGGGCACGTATTATTACATAGTTCGTAAGCATTTTTCATAATGCATACGCGACCGTGTGACAGCGAGTAGCGACACTGTTTGTTTATTTCACAATAGACCATCGAATGTGAGTGCAACGTGCGTCTACAACACTACGTTTTTATAAATAATGTTTAATGAATTATAAAAAATTGACTCTTCGACAAGCTCTTCAGGTAATAACGAATGTAATTGTATTATTGAAAAATACTATTAAAATCGTTTGGATCAAATACTTTTATTGAAAAGCAAAATATTATAAATAAAGGGAGACCTACACCAACACTTCGGGATTTAAAATCAAAATGTAAAAACAATTTTCGTTACTTTAATCCCTCTTATTATAATACTAATAAATGGTTGTCTGGTTGTCAAAAAACTCAAAACTTATATTGCTGGCCGTGTATTTTATTTTCGCATGAATCTAATACTTGGTCTAAGTATGGCTGCAGTGATTTAAACAATTATCATAATTTAAAACATTGACATGAAGTAAATCGCTCTCATATCGAATCTTTAATTACTTTAAAGAAATTTGGCAATATTAGAATAGAAACATGTCTTAGTGAAGCATATAAACAAAGTATTGAAAAACACAATGAGTCTGTTAAAAATAATAGGTATGTTTTAAGTCGATTAATTGATGCAACATGTTATTTGGCAAAACAAGAGCTCTCATTTCGCGGACATGACGAACAAGTCACATCTATTAACAGGGGAAATTATGTTGAGTTAATACATTTAATGGGTACACTCGATCCAAAATTAAGTGGACATCTTTCTACATCTACTGTTTTTTCTGGACTTTCTGGAGACATACAAAATGATCTCATTCAATCTATTTCTAATATTTTATTAAAAACTATCAAAAACGAAATTGAACATACAAATTTTATTTCTATAATTATGGATGAAACAACAGATATCATGTCCAAATCTCAGTTATCTACAATCTTACGATATGTGACTAATGAAGGAGTAGAAGAAAGATTTTTGGGATTTGTAGATGTCAGTCATGATCGCTCTGCTAAGTGTTTAGCTGAACATGTTTTTTGTTTATTATATGAACATAAATGCATAGATAAATTAGTTGCACAGACTTATGACGGGGCTGCCGTCATGTCAGGACAACATAACGGGTTACAGACATTAGTTCGCTCAAAATGTAAAAACGCGATTTTTGTACATTGTTATGCTCATAAACTAAATTTAATATTAAAACAATCTGTCGATTATATAAAAGAATGTAAAATATTTTTCACCACGCTCTCTGGACTTTCATCATTTTTTTCAAAATCAACAAAAAGAATTCATGCCCTTGATCAAGAAGTCAAAAAAAGATTTCCGTCTGTGGCTGCAACACGATGGAATTATAATAGTAGACTTATTGAAATTATGACTGAGTACAGAGAAGAAGTTTTAAATCTCATGATTTCGATCGTAGAAAATGGCGAGAAATGGGATAGTGAAACGTTATTGTGCGCTAAAGGATTTTGTCAAACAATTCAAGATTTTGACTTCAATATTTTTCTTTTAATATTTGGAAATATTTTACCTCAAGCAACAATACTTTTTAATATAATACAAACAAAAATATTTGATGTGACTTACTGTAATAGAAAAATATTTGATTTTTTAAATCATATAAAAAATATGAAAAATGATTTTGATCGAATTTGGTTGAAATTAGAACAGTATCATACAGATTTACCGTTAAGATTAAAAAGGCAAAGGGTGACTGAAGTATCTGTAGATAGAAAAACAAATTACCGAAGACTCTATATTGAAATCATCGACGTATTAATTTCAAAAACTAATGAAAGATTTTCAGAGATAACTCAACTGACTTTTTTTCTTTATTAGATTTTTCAAAATTTGAACAGTATGTCAATAAATTTCCTACAAACGCAATGGACTCGTTAAAAGATAAATATGGTGAACATTTTGATTTTGCAATTCTACGAAGTGAACTTTCTATTATATACTCATCTACTGAATTTCATTAAGCAAACATTCATGAGCTTTGGATATATCTCAAATCTACTGACTTATCAGATAGCTTACCACAAGTTACAAAATTAGCATCATTGATTGTAACCATTCCAGCAACAAGTGCAGGCGCTGAACGCTCATTTTCCTGTTTGAAAAGAATAAAGACGCATCTCAGAAACTCCCAGTCACAAAATAGACTTTCAGATCTGTCTCTTTTAACAATTGAGAAACGATTGTTGACTACACTTCAAAATCAAAGTTCATTTTATGATGATGTAATCCACGATTTCACGAAAAAAACAAGAAGAATCGATTTGATTTATAAATAAATGTTATTATTATTTATTAGAAGTTTTTTTTTTTTTTTTTAATCGATTTGATATATAAATAAATGTTATTAATATTTGTTAGAAGTTTTTTTAAAAAAAAATAAAATTCTAAAATATGTAACTAAATTAACTTATCGGGGTATCAGTGTGTGTGTGTGTGTGTGTGTGTGTGTATGGGAGGGGGGTAATTATAATATGTACCACTGCTTACACTCTCTCACAACCCACGCCACGCCACTGCGGTACTTTATTTATTAATTTATACAATCAATAAAATGTAAACAAATTTAATTCTTAAAACATTTTAAACCTAACCTACAAATATTATGAAAGCATGTCTTTTAAATTAAGAATATTTACTTCAAATTCTACATATTAACTAACTAACCTAACCTAAGCTCACATATACCTACCGTTTTCACATCTTCCAAGGGTCGCCCATGACACTCATTTTATTTTATTTTATAAATTTTAAAGATTTATATCTTTAAAATAATCAATTTAGGTTGTTCAATAAATGTTTTATAAATCGTAATAAAGTCTAGACATAAGAATCCACATATAGGTGAATCATCAAAATTTTGAAATCTATCACAATTATAAACAAGATTATTGTTTTCCTAAATAATTAACAAGTTATTTAGGAGGTTTTCTATCCAAGCAACTCAATGGGATCCATTTTCATTAGAATTATGTAAATTAAACACACTACATTCATTTTCCCTAGAAACCCAATAAAACATTGGAAGTTTGTTTCTCATAAAAGAACCTTTAAAACCTTTTATTTTTCACCTGCTTTTATAATACCTATCAAAATTTGTTAAAGGTTCAATTTCTTTTTTTTTTTTTTTTTAATCCAGATCCAATTTGTAAGGTTTTAGTTTTACTAAACATTTTTTCCATTTCTTTATTATGTCGTGCTGTTTCTCTTTCCATTGCTTTCTTATGTTTTGCTTCAACAACAGAATTTGCAATTGCACTAGCACCTCCAGCTAAAGAACTAGCTGCACCAATTCCAGCAAAAAGAAGAGGTAAAAATCCTCCTTTTTTAATTTGATTATATGCCAGTTCTAATTTAACTCTTTTCTTATCTTGTTTTGCCTTTTTCAATTTATCTTTTTGTGTATCTGATAAATCATAATGTTTACCATTTCCAATTTGACTAAATGTTAATTGAACTATAACATTCGTTTTTTATCGTGAGATAAACTATTTTTTTTAATTGGTTATTATTTAAATTAAGATTCATTTATTCAAGAAAATATATATTTTTTTACCAAATTAATCCCATCCCTAATTTTCTTTTTCTTTATCTTAACTTTACAACTTTACAGGAACTTAAGATCATTTATTCATTTATATTACTATTATTATTATTATTTAATTTCATTGTTATTTAGGCCGAGGACGACCAATAAGTTGGATGGCCAAATGTAAATATTTAATTACTTTAAGTTGGCAATACCTTACAAGGAAAAATATGTGTTGGGTGCCATTTTCTATTTTCATACACATGTTAAGCGACTATAGTCGATTTCACGAAAAGTGGCACTCGACGGTGGCGCGCTTGGTGGCGCTGTTTCTGAAATACAGTGGTTCTTAATATTGACCGCTAGAGAGCCGGTACCTGTATGAAACAACAGGTGGCCGAACAACAAAGCATTATTGTGTTCTATAATGCTATTCAATCCTATAACTACACCAAATATTTTACCTACCAATAGTTTTTTTTCTTCCATAATATAACGAAATAAAATACTTGTTTTTCCATGTTCATAGAAATGTCACAACGTCGTATCACTTCCCGTATTTATCGTGTAACGTTTACTGTTTATATTTCGTATTCGTATGACGTATGTAGTGAAAAGTGATATCGAATTCGCGCTCTTTATATTGTTTTAATTTCGTCGTCGACTTGTTGATTTCTTCTTTAAAATGGCTACTCAGTCTGATACACATTCACAGACGAAAAATACGGTTTTTAATGTGTATCAATATTTAAAAAAGTTATCAATGGATACGTCTAATCCGGAGATAGCCACTTTTTTTAAACAGACACAGGCAAAAACTGCCGAAGCGTGTGGTATAAGTGAAAGAACCGTGAAACGTATCACCGTGGAAGGAAATAAATCGTCTTCTGCTCCACAGGCTGATGGTCCATCGTTCATTTCCCCACGGAAGACTTATAAACGAGCGAAATTTGCAAGTGAAGTTGACGATTTCGACGCGGATATTGTAAGGAGAATCGTCCACGATTTTTATGACAAACGTGAGTACCCTACGACCTCAAAAATTTTAGCCGAGTATCAAAAAAGAACCGAGTACAAAGGTTCCGGTACTTCTATGTGGCGTATTTTGAAAAACCTCAATTTCAAGTACAAAAAATGTAATGACGGGCTTCGATTCTTAATGGAGCGAAATGACATTGTCGCTATGCGTGTGAAATTTTTGCGTACTATAGTTAACCTTCGCCAAAATAATGATACTCGGCCCGTTGTTTATTTAGATGAGACGTGGGTTAATCAGAATCACACCATAGGGTTTAAAGTACCTACGGGAAAAGGAAGTATACTAATTATTTGCCACGCGGGATCCAGTTCATTCGGCTTTGTGCCGGGATCAAAGTTAGTTTTTCGGTGTCAAAGTGGTACTTCTGTTGATTTTCACACCCAAATGAATTATTCTGTTTTTAAAGAATGGTTTATAAAAATGTTACAAAATTTAGAAGAACCATCTATAATCGTGATGGACAACGCTCCGTACCATTCAGTTCTAGCAGAAAACTACCCAAAGGTAAATGAAAGAAAAGCAGACGTTCAAAAATGGCTTTCTGAAAAAGGGGTTGAATATTCACCACTCGAGACATTGAGTGAATTACGTGAAAGGGTTAGACTATTGGTACCAAGACAAAAAATATATGAGCTTGATTAAATTGCGTTGAAAATGGGACATGAAGTCGCACGTCTCCCACCTTTTCATTGTCAATACAACCCAATAGAGCTAATATGGGCACAAGTGAAGGGTGAAGTCGCCACGAAAAATGTGTCATTTAAAATTTCGGACGTAGAAAAACTTGTGAACGAAGCGTTGGATGCCGTTACCGTGGATACTTGGAAGAGGTGTGTTAGTCATTGCGAAAAACTGCAAGATGCTGATTTTATCAAAGAAGGTTTACGTGACGAAATTTTAGAACCAATTATATTGACAATTAATCCAGATGAAGATTCCGACAATTCCGAAGAGGAAGAAGACATGAATTTTTAAAAAATAAAGTGTTATTTGTTCATTATTTTCTTTTAATTATTTATATATTTTTTTAATGTATTATTAATTGTAAGTATTCGTATTTGTAGGTATATATAAATACAATTGTGATACTAAATATTAAATAAGCATAATTTGTATTAAGAAATTTTACATTCAAATTACTGTATAAAATGAATTATATACAAATAATAAGGAATTAATTTAAATTTGCCGCGCTTTGATTGACACATGTTTGAGAGGCCCTACGTCAAAACGTCCACCAGGCGCGTTACCGTCGAGTGCCACTTTTCGTGAAATCGACTGTAGTCAGTGAGTTGTTGTTGTGCAAGGAAGTGTGTGCACTGTGCGTTTTTCTTCCGCCCGGAACCTTGTCTCGTGTGTTTGAGTTTGTGTTTTTATTAAATGTTTATTAATTATTCTATGAACGTGTTGTTTATTTTATAATTAGTTAACAGTACCTATACATAATATATATTTAATACAGTAAAATATTTAATGACATTTTAATTAAACATACATAAGTAAAATCAAAAAATACAGTGACAAACTAAATTATATTATAAAAAAAAAATACATATTTTATCTATACACATAATAGAATGCTTATCAAATACAATTTTAAAAATAATTTTTTAATTGAAATACTGTAATCTTAATCAGGGTTGGCTAAAAAAAGCCCAGCCCAATAAAACCCAGTGGGTTTTTTTGGGTTGAACCCATCTTAAAAAACCCACTTACTAATTTAGAAAAACCCACTTTATTATTTTTAATAAATTATTTAACACTTTTTTGGATTTTATAAATATTTTTTATTAACCCTTATTGAAGGTAAAAACAAAACCATAACACATCGGTAGTTGCCAATTTAGGAATAATAGTTTTTTTTTTAAATTAAGTTACTGTACAATTAATAATAAATTAAAACCCACCTATATTCTAACTTCTAAACATAATATATAATAATCTTTTAGGAAATAGGAAGAAGTTGTATTAAAATATTTATAAAAAGGATTTAAAATTGAAAACTTATATAAAATATTCACTGAAGTCATGTTTTATTATTTTGTAATGAAAATAACATTACAATTTAAGTATAACAAATAACAATTAAATTTAAAAACAAAATATATAACAGATAACAAAATGAAAATAAAAAGGAACTCCTCGTCAACAAATATTAGTTAGGTATCTAATACATTTTAAGCAGTGTTTAGGTATTTTTTACATATCACAATTAAAAAACAAAATAAATATTTATACTTTTTCTTGATAAAAGAGTAAAGACAAAACTCATAAAATATTAAAATTAAAATAAGAAATAAAAATATAATTAAGTTCATAACATCTATAAAATGGTAATTTTCATTTTTCAGTCATATTTAGTTTTTAACATATAATATATATTATACTTTGGTTAGTTACAATTTAGTTATTAATAAGTTTATATTTTAAAAATCATCACAAGCATCTGAAGCATCTATGACTTCTACGTTGGGTTGATTTGATTTGACATTCAGAAACCTATGCACTTTTACCAACTTTGCTGCTGTTTCATGTCCCAATCGGTTCCTTAATTTTGTCCACACTAGACCAAAAGTAGAAAAAATTCTTTCAAGTGATGCTGTGCTTGGTGGAACACTTAATAAACTTGAAAAATATGAACAAAAGTCTGGAGGTAACCTAGCTGCTTTAGCTGTGCGGCTGCTCATTAAATTCCAACCATACACCAAGTTTATTTTCATGTGTTTTCAATACCGAATCATTAAACATTGATGAGGGAAAAAATGTTTCATCTTTTGCTTTAAAAGCTAGAAATGCTGGAAGGAAATCTGGTTTATTATCAATAATCCATGTTTCGGCTTTTTCTTCATCATCCACATTAAGTCTGCTACCTGTAACATTTTTATTGAATGAAAAATTAAAATCAATAATAAAATTAAAAAAAAACGTATAATCATTTATGTTTAAATTTTGAATTTTCAATACCCATATAAAATGGATCCATCCAATTAGCAACTAAGAAAAATGGTTCAACTGCATCATCCATTCGTTTTTTTATTTGATTTATATAACTCTCCATAATTGGTGAATATAATAAGTCATGCCATCCATCGAGTGCACTTGATAATGAAGTGCTGTCCCCTTGCATCTTAATAGTGAAATAAACTATATTATTTATCAATTATAAAATATATCTAAATGTTTAAAAATTTAAAGTAGCTACTTAATGAATAATTTATAATATTGAAACTTGAAAAAAAAAACAAGTATACTGTATTTTTATTTCAACATAATAATAAATTTATTTTACTATTATTTCTATTTCTAACTTAGCAGAAATAAAATATGTTATAATTTTTTAATATTGTACCTTATTTAACACAGAACCAACAAGAACTAGCTGTTCTTGAAGATTTAATGCTTTACGATACATCTCAACATTGTTTAAAATTCGACTTATTTGGTTATCCATCTCGTTCATGTATTGGTTATTTATTTCTTGGTAACTTATAAAAATTTTTTATGAAAGTATCAACAGTAGCAACTTGTGAGTTCCATCTAGTACAGTTGGAAATTTGAGGACTCAGACCATTTTTCTCTTTTAACCATCCCTAATATATATATATATATAAATTACATTTTAAACTGTATTTTGAATTACACCAAAAGGCAAAAACCCTTGCATGGTAATTTATTACAATAATATTATATAATATAAAAATTAAAAAGTTTTGTTTACATGTTGCTTATGGTGATTTCTAAAATACTTCTGCACCTTTTCAATATTGCATAAAATAGTACTTGGAGTCAACTCATTTTCTATCAGATTGAGATAGTGTTCATTACAACCATAAACTAAGATATCTGGGTATTCAATTTTTATTTTCTGACGCATGAGTAACATTTTGTTCTCGTTATCAGTACAAATAGCAAACAGCTATACCAAAAAACAATGATTTAATGATAGTTAATTTTATTTTTTTTATATTGCAATTACTTTTAGCTATAGGAAAAAATTACTTTGATGGTTATAGGTAAAATATAACATAACAGATAACTATAAACTAGACAACTAGTAAACTAGGTATTGAATTATAAATACTTACATTGTTATTGAACTCCTTTTTTATTAATTCTATATCGGCTTTTAATAGATTTGTACAGTAATCTGATGTTTTTGCTTCAGATCCACAATCTTTAGTAGATACCAAAAATGTTTTGTGTTTGGTATTTACGAGTGTGCCTGTATGTATACTGGATGCAATTATTGGGTCATTTCGTATAGAGGACCAACCATCTTGAAGAAGGGTTATTGCACATGTTGTAAGTTGTTTCTGCATTTCATTTGTCACTTCAGCAGCAGCGTCATTTAGTAACGTATCAGCTAATTGCTTCCTATTGGGTGGTCGATAGCCAGGACGAATAGCATCAAACATTTCGGTGTAGTACAATGAGCTTGATGCATTGAACGAAATTGCATTTGCAAAAAAAAATTTAGCTACAGCCATATCGAGAACCTTTTTTTTGGCAGTTGTTGTAACTATTACATGTTCTTTAAGGGTTTTTTGCATAAAATGTCGTTTATGTCCAAAATTACCTGATTCATAATCATAACCTTCTGTGGATGTACTTTGATACTGTTCTTCAACTTGAAAGTTTATATTTGAATTGTTGTCTTCAGTATGATTTTTTAGTTGTGATATATTTCTCTTTTTTTCGATGGGTTCTATACTTTTATAGTGTCTACATTTTTGTAAATGCTGTCTTAGGCGCTCTATTTTATTGCTGACTTCATCACTGCAATGCTTACATTTTTCTTTAGTACTCAGTTTTTTGTTTATACCATCAACTTCAATATATATTGCTTCAAATTCATTCCTTTCATACCCTGACTTTCGGCCTGAACCAAATGGCATGGCGATTTAGTTACATAAAAATTAACACAACAAATTTCTTCTCAACAGTAACGTCTAGTATTCGTACTTTGTAGTACTTAAGTAGTAATAAAATACGGGTTCTGGACCCAAAAATAAAAATTACAGGGAAAAAATATTGCTCCAAGGGGCGTTTTCTACATATTTTTACCGTGTAAAAAAAAAATAATCCAAATATTTTTAAAAACGGGTTCTGGACCCAAAAATAAAAATTACAGGGAAAAAATATTGCTCCAAGCGGCGATTTCTACATATTTTTACCGTGTAAAAAAAAAATAATCCAAATATTTAAAATTTTTTTTGTTCTGTAACCAAAAATAAAATTTCCGTTGAAAAAATATTGCTCCAAGCAGCGATTTCTACATATTTTTAAGGTGTATAAAATATCGAAAAGAGAACATTTGTTGTGATAAATATTTTTATTTGTGGATATAACATTTTATTTTTTGTAATAATTATTAAAGCAATTTTTTAATTTTACATTTTAATTGATATGGTATTTTTAATACCATATTTTCACTACTACCAGTTTAGCGGTTAAAATTCACCATATATCACCGTGTAAAAAATAAACAACATTTTTTTAAATTTACACACTATTTTTATTTCACACAAAACATTCACATACTTAAAAAAAAAATACACACAATTATACTTCACACACATGATATCCACAAAACACATAAAATTTTATTTTATTCATTTTTATTTTAAGTATACAGTCATTTGAAAAAAATTAAGATAATACATTTACACAAGTTTTTTTACTTCTCTGCTAATAGGTACATATTCTACAATACGATCATGTATTAAAAGACAATAAGCACTTACACCATCTAGATTTTCCAAAGCTTCAATTTCTATACTAACATCAACAGTAGAAGCTGTACCTGAATCGTTCTGTTTTGAAGTATCTATCACGACAATCGGTGCCTTAGACTCAAAAGTAGTTGGACTTAATATTGGTTTACCTTCATTTTTACCATAATACGATTCTTGAAACGATGCATACATATTATATAGTACTGCATAATTTTTTCTATCAAATTCAAGTTTAAATTATCGTACGGATAAACAACAGAATTTAGCATAACTTAAATGTTAGTTATTTTACAATGTTGAAAAAAACTAGCATCAACTCCAATATTGTTTTTCCGGTTTTTCTGTAAACCTATTATAATATATCGAGGTTTTTCTAATTTTGAGGCAGTTTTTAAATTCCAAACCACGTTTTTAGTTTTACCGAGCTCGGGGTATTCATAAGTTTCAAACGATCTGAATGGAATAAACAAACTTTTACCTTTTTCTACGATTTTCATTAACTTTAACCGTTCTGAATCATCTACAGTAACATGTGGGATTTTCCAAACTACTTTATTGAGTGTTATAGAACCGGTTGTTGCTGAATTAAGTGCTTTAGTATGTAAACTATTTAAATCATTATTACATCTCGTTAAAATTAATTCTATACGAGCATTTATCAATATTTTTTTAAAATCTTCAAAAAACCCCAGCCAATATTTTAACGGTATACAAAAACTAAATTCTCCACTATCATTCACTATACTACTATCTTGTAAAATCCAACCTGCATTATGATAACTATAATAATTGTTTAAAGTACATGATAAATATGCTTTTAAAGAACTGGTTATTCCTAGTACACGGGTTCTATCAACTTCTACACCATTAATCTCTAATCGGACTTGATCAAATAGAAACGATAATCCATTATTTGATAAATCTACTTTGAGTGGATCTTCTATTTTACCTTCGATAAAAAGGAAACTTTCATGTAAATACGGATATACATCTGTTTGTTGAACCCCAATTCGTATTTCATCGTTAGGTTTAAACGAATTTGTATACGGAATGTATGAATGATATTCAATTTTACTAATTTTCGAATCTGTATTATAATTCGAATCAATATCTAAAATATTACTATCGGGCATTTTGTTTTAATTTGAATCCTAACTGTTTTAATATTTGTTTGCTTTTACGAGTTAATTTTATATTTCTTGGTTTTCTTTTCGATACTTTTGATGATAATTCAGTTGAACAACTGATCGGTTTGATTGCTTGCAACTGCTTTATATTCTTAAATATTAAACCCATTTTTTCAAGATTTACAATGTCTAATGTGTAACACAACTGTTATTTTCTCTTCGAAATTATGAATTGGATTATTTTCTTGATCGACTAAACTGATATTTATAGTATTAATAACTTCAGTATTAAGTTTATAATAAATTAAATTTGTTGGTGACTCGACTATTTTAGCACCCGACCTTTCACGAGGAAAAAATTCATAAATCGAGTGAGATTGTATACCATTATCGAATGAACCATTCGCTATATTACACAAGACTTTTATAGAATTAACAGCGTTTATATCAATATTTTTCGATGCTCTAAAATGTGTAACACCTTCATTTCCATACAATTTCTTTTTAAAACCTAATAGACTCGCTAGACTGTTTTCGATTGTGAAATCTACTGGATAGTTACAATTAATTACACATTTCATACGAGTGACATCAGTGTTCATAGTAAAATCTATAGGGTCATAATATTTTTTATTATTATCCATCACACTGTTTATACGTTCATTATCTTCATAAATTTTACTAGAAATATATTGGTTGATATCTTCAATCTCGTAACAGCCAAAAGGGAGTTTAATATCTAAATTATGTGTAGGTGTAATAATTCGAATATTGTTATTCGTCTCATTCACGTTCGGAAACGTATTATATGTGTGTAAACATAACATCGCAATTTCCGAGTTTTCTTGTAAATTTATCGATGGGATTTAAGTTGATGACAAAGATGTCATTTTACCAGACAAGCTCACAGTAATTGATTCGTTCATATCACCGTTTTTTTTTTAAGATTTAATAGTTCTAATATGTAGAATAATCGTTACTTTTGCGTCAGAGTTTTGAATAGGATTATTTTCCTCATCGACTAAATCAATTTTTATTTTTTTAATAATTGCTGTCTTAAGTTTATAATATATTAAATTATTCGGTGATTCGACTATTTCTTTTTCTAAAATCGGTTGAGGAAAAAATTCATATATTGAATGAGATTGCTGTCCATTGTCTAATGAGCCTTTAGCTATATTACACATGACTTTTATAGAACTAGTACTGTTAATATTGTATTCGATTTTTCCTGATTGATGATAATATAAATTTAAATTTTCATTAGTGAAACCATGATATTTTTTTTTTTCAAACCCTAAAATGCTTGCTAAACTGTTTTCAACATTAAAAACAATATCAAAGTTACACTTAACTCTACATTTATAACCTATACTAGTTAGATTAAATATAATAACGTTATTATAAAATAAAGTTGATTTTGCAATTATATCACAAATATGTTTATTTATATCTTGAATCGTGTAATAACCATTAATGATTTTAACTTCTAACGTATTAGTTCCATTAGATATTCTCATACTATTATTTGTTCCGTTTATGTGACGTTTATGTTTAATAATCCTTATTTGGAAAAGCATAAGTTGACTTTAAATATACAAGAGCAATTTCAGAACTTCCATGTACATTTATTACAGGAGAAAAAGTCGTTGTTAGTGAACCGTTTTTACCTGACATCCTCACAATAATTGGTTCATCCATTGTAAAAACTCAATACACAAATGTCCACAAATATATGTATTATATTTTTGATAATTTGTATAATTGTACAAAATATTTTGACCTTTAAAATAATTTTGTATTTCAATCGGAGGAGCAAGATCACTGCAACACACCTCCCTCGCTCTATTCGATTGAATTCGAATGAAGGGGCTGTCGATATCTATATATTATTCTATCCACTTAAGGAGCAGTCGGTTGGCTAATTCCTACTACACTAACCGGTCTTGAGAACCGGGTCGTTGAAATAATATATAAATAAAGTTTTCCTAGTTATATTTTACAGGTCCAAGAAACTTATGACCTGCGTTCAAAAAACTAACACGTACCGAGTGTATTAAAGGTGCAACGAATATATTATAAACTTTATAAAATAAGTATAAAAGGTAAAGATACAATTAACACTATCACCTGAGTAACCCTGTTCTTGAGGGTAGTGTATGTAGACCACAGGTGTAGCGGAGTACGAGTGAAACGAGCAACTTTATAAAAATATATTTATTAAAACACTTATCTAAGGTGGGTTATTTCACCTGTAGAAATTAAGTGTGAAACGATTAATTAATTTATGTAGAGACAAATATTACTTGTCTCTACGTTGATGATAAAAATGCTACTCTTTTACGTTAATGTTAAAACTCGACTCGTTTCCGTTGATGTTAAAACTCGACTGGTCACTCATATATTCCGTTCAGTATTCGTACTCAACACGTCCCTGTGTTCTGTTTACCTAAGCATATTTATCTGAGCGCGATATAAATGATGAGTTAGTCATTGCCATCGTTACATCACCAAACGGATCAAAATAAATAATTTTATCTTTAAACCGATAATAACTAACCCAGTGAGTACCGTCGCCAGAAGAGGAGTCTAGATTAATTATTGCACACTCGATTTTATACAGTTTTTTAGGTAAGTTGTCTCGTGAAAAGACACCACGAAAATGTTTAATTTTCAACTTGTTAATATATTTTATAATATCTTCACTGGTAAGAGCTCTGTCGGGTAACGCTAATTTTTCCTCGTTTTTTTTTCGCACCTAAGCCTTTCGGATTCAAATACAAACCTGCTCCGTTAGAATTGTTTAAATATAAACCATTACCCTTCTTACGATTTTTAATAGCATTATATACACTTGAAGCACCAGAAGCTAAACTTCCTAAAGCCGATAACCCTGCTAATATTGACGCTAACGGTAATGCACCTCCCAACTGGTTCGGTGTTAAAATTGTTCTCTTACCATTTTTCTTCGTTTTTTTTTTTTATTTTCTTCGCCGCCAGCAACATTTTTTTATTAACACGTTTATAACCCATACCGATTTTTCTTTTAGCTTTCATAGCGTTTACCACCGCATATGCAACAAGTTTTTCTTTTTTAGAACTATCACCTGCTTTAACTCTTTCCCAAGCTTGTTCTTCTAATAACTTATCGGCTTTATGTCTAATATCTAAATTATTACTGTTTTCGTAAGCAATGTCGTGTGTTCTACAAGCAGAATCTAAGGGGTTGATTCCTTTATCTCCACGAGCTAATCTCTTTTTTAAATTTGTACCTGGTCCACAAAACTGATACCCGGGTACATGAACTTCGAATGGAAGTCTTTTTATAACAGTATTTAAGAAACCTCTACCAGTCTTAACATTTTTTTGCTTACAAGTTGAACGCATTATATATAACTGGTTTTATGTTTTAAAATTACATAGTATTTATATTAAAAATGAAATTAATCGAGCAAAAAGATAAATTAAACATTAAAAACGTAGATGCACAAATCACTAAAAGACCGTCAAGGCATGGATCATTGTTGCCAGACAGTATTCGCGGAATACTTGTAGGACCTTCAGGATCCGGAAAAACAAATGTTATGATTAATCTTATAACTCATAGAAATGGTGTAAAATTTGAAAACATTTATTTATACTCCAAAACACCAAATCAAGAAAAATATGTGTTATTAAAAAATTTGATAGATAGTATTAAAGGAATTAATTTTTACACATTTACAAATGCGGATCAAGTTATAAAACCTAGTTTAGTTAAAAAAAATTCAATTTTTATATTCGATGATGTAATTTGTGATAATCAAACACCTATTCGTGATTACTTCAGTATGGGAAGGCATTCTGGTGCAAATTCTATTTTTTACTTGGCACAGACATATTCGAAAATACCGAAACAGTTAGTAAGAGACAACACAAATTTTTTAATAGTATTCAAGCAAGATGATAAAAATCTACGACATATATTTGACGATCATTGTTCCTCAGATATAGATTTTATAGAGTTTCGTAAAATGTGTCATCTATGTTGGAACCGTGAAGATTACGGATTTATAGTAATTGATAAAACTCGTGAAATGGATCAAGGAAGATACAGATGTGGTTTCCATACATTTATAAAAATTGATTAAAATGTATGTTTAAATATGAAAGTATTTTTGGTTTGACTACATTTGACTGACTGTGTACAAACATTCAACATTAAATTATTTCTACTTAAAATGAGTGAAAAAAAAGTTTTATTGAATAATTTAATATCCTGTCAGAAAAACATAAAACGTAAAGTTTTAGACATGAAAAGAGGTGTTATAGATTCTAATAATTATTTTCGCGAAACATTTAAACCAATAACTGACCCCCTTAATACAATTATAGAAAAAACAAATATGAACAACGAACCAGAATTTCAAAATATTAATATTGATGGATATAGTAATGAAGAAGATGATGTATCATCAGACTTTGAACACTTTTTAAATGCTTCTCCTCAAAGTAGAACTTATGACAAATCGTTTGGGTTACATTATGATGGAAAAGAAGATCAACTTAAAATATCAAATTATCCTGTAACCATCAGTAACAATAATTTAAAGGTTTTGGATAAGAGCTATCCGTGGACTCGTGGTCTTTGGTCTTTATTGTGTGAAAAAAATCCGTCAAATTATAAATATGATGATTACGAAGCATATTATGACATTTTAAAATCTACAAAAGTTCACCTCAAGTCAGATGGTAAACCTAAAGCTAATAGTGCTTATAAATGGATTTCTATTGTTAAGCCTCTATACGAACGTATCAGAAAAGAATTAAATTATTTAAATAGCAAAAATATAATGCCGAATATGGAAGAGTCTGATAATATAAATGAAATAAAAAAACGAAGTAAACCTTTAATCAGTCCAACACTTCAAAACAAAAAATTTAAGTACTCAAAGTCTAACGATAAATTAAACGTTAGTAAATCTCTTGACGACTTATCACTAGAAAATAGTTCATTACATTCTATAGAAGAATTACGAAATAGCTCGGACTTAATAGATTTCGGGAAAACGTTACAATCTGATCAAATAGGTTCGAGTCTATATAAAGACGTAATACCTAACACACAGATAGTTTATTATGACGATCCGAATGAATTAGTTACGAGATTAAACCTTTTAATATCTTCTCAAAATGCTGGCAATACAGGTGTTAATAATGAAATTATATCTATTCTAGAAGAATTACGTGAGAGGAAACTTATTGTATAAAGAAAAAAATTAAAGAAATGTTTAATTAAAAAACTTATTATTAATTATATCATTTAAAATCATAGTTATCCTAAGTATCTAAATCTAATCTTGAAATTACGTTAACTACTGAAATAGGTTCAGCATTCGACCGGTTAATTATCCTCCACATCGTGGTATCAACATAATATTTTCCAGTGATCCAGGACATATATAGATCACTTACCATCGACTCTCCATGATATTGCATTGCTATAACTGTTTTATTTATTATATGTCTAAGTTCTTGTAATTCATCAAGATTTATCCTCTTGATTTTTCGGGGTCGTACGTGGAAATGTTTTCTAATCATTGGAACGACACGACGCACAGGCTTATCTCCATATTGACCATCATTCAATAATGATTCCATTTGGAAAAATAATGTTTTGACTACGAACAAATTAAAAATGACAACATTAGAAAAAATAGCAGAAGAGCTACATAAACCAGCTAGAAAAACTTTTCCTAGACGAAAAATAATTTCTCTATTCAAGGATGATCTCTGGCAGGCAGACCTCATCGATATTCAATCGTATTCAAAAAATAATAAAGGTTTTAAATTTATTTTAATAGTTATAGACACATATACTAAGTATGTATGGGTGCATGCCTTAAAAAATAAATCTGCAAAACAAGTTACACTAGGTATGTTAAATATATTAAAAATAAATCGTCCGAAATTTTTACAAACAGATAGCGGTACAGAGTTTTATAACAAACAATTTCAAGAACTTATGAAGAAATATAATATTAAACATTATTCTACATACAGTGGCATAAAAGCAGCAATGGTTGAACGTGTAATACGCACAATTAAAAATAAAATTTATAAAAAGTTTACAGCAACTGGTTCATATAATTGGTATAATTCAATATCTGATTTAATACATAATTATAATAATACTAAACATTCAACTATTAAATATACTCCGCACGAAGCTCGAACAAAGTCTATACGATTAAAATTAAAATTAATGAAAACAAAAAAAATGTATAAACCTAAATTTAAAATTGATGATATCGTTCGAATTTCAAAAAACAAATATGTATTCGATAAAGGTTATAAGCCGCAGTGGTCAACAGAACTATTTACAATTTCAAAAGTTTTTCAATCAGATCCAATTACATATAATATTAAAGATGATCATAATAATATCGTTTTAGGTCGATTTTATAGTCAAGAACTTTTAAAAACTGATTTTCCAAACACTTATCTAGTAGAACGTATTATAAAAAGAAATAAAAATAAAATTTTTGTTAAATGGTTAGGATTTGATTCAAGTCATAATTCATGGATTTCATCGAAAGATATTATAAATTAAAGTTATTCTGTGTGTGTGTGTGTGTAAACATTTTTATTTATAAACACATAAATATACATAGAAAAAATATTTTTTTTTTATTGATTATACTGAGTATTAAATTTATAAAATTTTGAACAATTAATATTATTTTCCCACAATTTTTATATTTTATGTTTCAAATTATTTTAATTTTGTAATGTCCATGCGCAAGAGTGTGTATACCATCATACATAATAAATCGTTTGTCATCATCTGCACTTAAAATCAACTTATTCACTGTTTTAGAATAAACAATATGTTTATTTGATTGGATAAAATTCATAGTACGATAAGCTGATTCATTAATATCAAAATTATGATCAATATACGCTTTTAAAATATTTATATAATCAGAAAAACATAAATGTTTTTTTATAACATACTTTTTTACACCCTTAGCTTTTTTTTTCCATTTCACTTGTTCGATATGCATACAATTTAGGTCTTAATGTAACAAATTCTAATAAAATATCCCCCTTCATTTCATCCTTAAAAAAACCTGGTCTATTTTTATTATTTTCATTAAAACAATAATGATTTTCTGGATAATTTGATGTATCAAAATACGGGGATAATTCGTTTTTTAAATCATCAAAAACATTAGAAGTTTTAATTTCGTAAATTAACGAGTCTGTATCGGTATAAAGTAATTTTAAGTTATTATTTTCATATTTTTTTTTCATAACATTATAATGGAAATCATAAATGATGGTTTTTGATACATCTAATATTGAAAATCCTACGTAAATTGGTTTATCAAATTTTACTTTTTCCGAAAACATGTGTATTGCCATCAGATTTTTAGAATATATAGTTCGATCTTTGAAATTTGGTTTAATCATATATTTATGAGCTATTTTTTCATTTGAAACTAATTTCATAGACATACATACGTTTTCGTACATTTTCCATACATTTTAGGGTTGCCATAATTTCATCAAGTAAAACCGGGACAGACAAAAAAATAGTAAATAAATTTAGAATTAAATATTATTGAACTATATTTGCCATTGGATATGTATTAACGACACAATAGGTTATAGTGTTATAACTTATACACTTTATTACTATAACAAATTGACAATGTAAACTTTTTTTTAATTTATTGTTTTATAATATTTAACAATATTAAATTAATATACTATAATTATAAAATAACAACACTTTTTATTTATTTACTTGTACTTGGGCCGGGGTGGCTGGGCTCTTCTGTCTTATTTTCTTTGTACCATTCATATTTCTTAGATGATTTAACCGATGTAAGTAAAGATGGCTGTGTTTTAACATACTCGTAAAATTCGGAACAAGTCTTTTTATAATTGTACTTGCATATTATAATACTTTCCACAGTATCAAGCTGAAGACGATTTCGTTCGTCAGTCCATTGTATTTCCATTAAAGAAAATACACGTTCGACGTTAGCATTGTGGACTGGTATTGCAAAAACATACTGAGCAATTTTTAAAAGTTCTGAGTGTTGTTCATTGTGTATTGACATACTAAAAAAACATTGCCATTTTTCACTAGCAATTTTATTATCCCAATCTAATATACTGTTTTTGAATTCTTCGATTTTTTTTTTAAGAATGTTAGCTGATCAAACAATAAAGAATCATCTAACTGTATGTTTTTATCAGATAAATAAATTATTGTTTCTTCTACGTCACGCCATGCTATCGGCTCCAATAAAGACATCCAGTCAAAAACATGAAAGTGATTTGTTGAGACCGACCATTTGGTTAAATATGTAATTGCTGTATTGTAAAACTCATCAACTTCTTCATAAAATGTATGTTTTACTTGATCAGATATTTCTTCTTTTCTCAACATTTCTAGAACTTTTAAACCAACAAATTTATTAATTTGTCTATTTTTTAAGTTATCTAAAATGGTGCTAGTAGTATGTTATTGTATGTTCTGGCTCCATTTGAGAAGCCAAATTTTTTCGGTTTGGCGGGCGATTTCTACCTATTTTTTGCTTGAAATTATTTTTTTCAAAAAAACGCATGTATGTTCTGGCTCCATTCGAGAAGCCAAATTTTTCCGGTTTGGCGGGCGATTTCCACCTATTTTTTAGTGTACGATTTTTTTGCTCAAAAAAAAAGTATATATTTTTTAGCTTCATTTGGCTTCTCAAATTTTTACCAGTTTAGCGGTTAAATTCCACTTTATTTCACCGTGTAAAAAATAAAACAACATTTTTTTAAAAAAAATTTACACACTATTTTTTTAGTGTATGATTTTTTATTTTTACAAAAACGCATGTATGTTCTGGCTCCATTCGAGAAGCCAAATGTTTACCAGTTTAGCGGTTAAATTCCACCTTATTTCACCGTGTAAAAAATAAATAACATTTTTTTAAAAATTGACACACTATTTTTATTTCACACAAATAATTCACATACTTAAAAATATACACACAATTATACTTCACACACATGATATCCACAAAACACACAAAATTTTATTTTACATATTTTTATTTTAAGTATACAAATACTTTTTTATAAATATAATATACTACGACAGTCATTTAAAAAAAAAATTAAGATAATACATTTACACAAGTTTTTTTACTTCTCTGCTAATAGGTACATATTCTACAATACGATCATGTATTAAAAGACAATAAGCACTTACACCATCTAGATTTTCCAAAGCTTCAATTTCTATACTAACATCAACAGTAGAAGCTGTACCTGAATCGTTCTGTTTTGAAGTATCTATCACAACAATCGGTGCCTTAGACTCAAAAGTAGCTGGACTTAATATTGGTTTTCCTTCATTTTTACCATAATACGATTCTTGAAACGATGCATACATATTATATAGTACTGCATAATTTTTTCTATCAAAATTCAAGTTTAAATTATCGTACGGATAAACAACAGAATTTAGCATAACTTTAATGTTAGTTATTTTACAATGTTGAAAAAAACTAGCATCAACTCCAATATTGTTTTTCTGGTTTTTCTGTAAACCTATTATAATATATCGAGGTTTTTCTAATTTTGAGGTAGTTTTTAAATTCCAAACCACGTTTTTAGTTTTACCGAGCTCGGGGTATTCATAAGTTTTAAACGATCTGAATGGAATAAACAAACTTTTACCTTTTTCTACGATTTTCATTAACTTTAACCGTTCTGAATCATCTACAGTAACATGCGGGATTTTCCAAACTACTTTATTGAGTGTTATAGAACCGGTTGTTGCTGAATTAAGTGCTTTAGTATGTAAACTATTTAAATCATTATTACATCTCGTTAAAATTAATTCTATACGAGCATTTATCAATATTTTTTTAAAATCTTCAAAAAACCCCAGCCAATATTTTAACGGTATACAAAAACTAAATTCTCCACTATCATTCACTATACTACTATCTTGTAAAATCCAACCTGCGTTATGATAACTATAGTAATTGTTTAAAGTACATGATAAATATGCTTTTAAAGAACTGGTTATTCCGAGTACACGGGTTCTATCAACTTCTACACCATTAATCTCTAATCGGACTTGATCAAATAGAAACGATAATCCATTATTTGATAAATTTACTTTGAGTGGATCTTCTATTTTACCCTCCATAAAAAGGAAACTTTCATGCAAATACGGATATACATCTGTTTGTTGAACCCCAATTCGTATTTCATCGTTAGGTTTAAACGAATTTGTATACGGAATGTATGAATGATATTCAATTTTACTAATTTTCGAATCTGTATTATAATTCGAATCAATATCTAAAATATTACTATCAGGCATTTTGTTTTAATTTGAATCCTAACTGTTTTAATATTTGTTTGCTTTTACGAGTTAATTTTATATTTCTTGGTTTTCTTTTCGATACTTTTGATGGTAATTCTGTTGAACAACTGATCGGTTTGATTGTCTGCAACTGCTTTATATTCTTAAATATTAAACCCATTTTTTCAAGATTTACAATGTCTAATGTGTAACACAACTGTTATTTTCTCTTCGAAATTATGAATAGGATTATTTTCTTGATCAACTAAACTGATATTTATAGTATTGATAACTTCAGTATTAAGTTTATAATAAATTAAATTTGTTGGTGACTCAACTATTTTAGCACCCGACCTTTCACGAGGAAAAAATTCATAAATCGAGTGAGATTGTATACCATTATCGAATGAACCATTTGCTATATTACACAAGACTTTTATAGAATTAACAGCGTTTATATCAATATTTTTCGATGCTCTAAAATGTGTAACACCTTCATTTCCATACAATTTCTTTTTAAAACCTAATAGACTCGCTAGACTGTTTTCGATTGTGAAATCTACTGGATAGTTACAATTAATTACACATTTCATACGAGTGACATCAGTGTTCATAGTAAAATCTATAGGGTCATAATATTTTTTATTATTATCTATTATACTGTTTATACGTTCATTATCTTCATGAATTTTGCTAGAAATATATTGTGTGATATCTTCAATCTCGTAACAGCCAAAAGGGAGTTTAATATCTAAATTATGTGTAGGTGTAATAATTCGAATATTGTTATTCGTCTCGTTCACGTTCGGAAACGTATTATATGTGTGTAAGCATAACATCGCAATTTCTGAGTTTCCTCGTAAATTTATTGCTGGGAAATAAGTTGATGACAAAGATGTCATTTTACCGGACAAGCTTACAGTAATTGATTCGTTCATATCACCGTTTTTTAAGATTTAATAGGTCTAATATGTAGTATAATCGTTAACTGTCCGTCAGAGTTTTTAATAGGATTATTGTTCTCATCAACTAAATCAATTTTTATTTTTTTAATAACTGCTGTCTTAAGTTTATAATATATTAAATTATTCGGTGATTCGACTATTTCTTTTCCTCGAGTCGGCTGACAAAAAAATTCATAAATCGAATGCGATTGCTGTCCGTTGTCTAATGCTCCTTTAGCTATATTACACAAGACTTTTATAGAACCACTTCCTTTTATCTTGTATTCTACTTTTTCTGATTCATGATAATATAAATTTAAATTTTCTTGATTGAAACCATGATATTTTTTTTTTTCAAACCCTAACACATTCGCCAAACTGTTTTCAACATTAAAATCTATATTAAAGTTAGATGTAACTCTACATTTATCATCCAAAATAGTTAGACGAAAATATGCTTTCATACCATTAGGTTTTCCATTATTTACAGCTACATTAGTTATATAGTTTTCTATATCTGAAATCGTGTAATAACCTTCAGCGATTTTAACATCTAAATTAGTATCGAATATTCTCATACTGTTATTTGTTCCATCGATAAGAATTTTATCAGATGATGTTCTTAAACATACAAGAGCGATCTCAGAACTTCCATGTACATTTATTACAGGAGAAAAAGTCGTTGTTAGTGAACCGTTTTTACCTGACATCCTCACAATAATTGGTTCATCCATTGTAAAAACTCAATACACAAATGTCCACAAATATATGTATTATATTTTTGATAATTTGTATAATTGTACAAGATATTTTGACCTTTAAAATAATTTTGTATTTCAATCGGAGGAGCAAGATCACCAAACGGATCAAAATAAATAATTTTATCTTTAAACCGATAATAACTAACCCAGTGAGTACCGTCGCCAGAAGAGGAGTCTAGATTAATTATTGCACACTCGATTTTATACAATTTTTTAGGTAAGTTGTCTCGTGAAAAGACACCACGAAAATGTTTAATTTTCAACTTGTTAACATATTTTATAATATCTTCACTGGTAAGAGCTCTGTCGGGTAACGCTAATTTTTCCTCGTTTTTTTTTTTACACCTAAGCCTTTCGGATTCAAATACAAACCTGCTCCGTTAGGATTGTTTAAATATAAACCATTACCCTTCTTACGATTTTTAATAGCATTATATACACTTGAAGCACCAGAAGCTAAACTTCCTAAAGCCGATAACCCTGCTAATATTGACGCTAACGGTAATGCACCTCCCAACTGGTTCGGTGTTAAAATTGTTCTCTTACCATTTTTCTTCGTTTTTTTATTTTTTTTCTTCGCCGCCAGCAACATTTTTTCATTAACACGTTTATAACCCATACCGATTTTTCTTTTAGCTTTCATAGCGTTTACCACCGCATATGCAACAATTTTTTCTTTTTTAGAACTATCACCTGCTTTAACTCTTTCCCAAGCTTGTTCTTCTAATAACTTATCGGCTTTATGTCTAATGTCTAAATTATTACTGTTTTCGTAAGCAATTTCGTGTGTTCTACAAGCAGAATCTAAGGGGTTGATTCCTTTATCTCCACGAGCTTATCTCTTTTTTAAATTTGTACCTGGTCCACAAAACTGATACCCGGGTACATGAACTTCGAATGGAAGTCTATTTATAACAGTATTTAAGAAACCTCTACCAGTCTTAACATTTTTTTGCTTACAAGTTGAACGCATTATATATAACTGGTTTTATGTTTTAAAATTACATAGTATTTATATTAAAAATGAAATTAATCGAACAAAAAGATAAATTAAACATTAAAAACGTAGATGCACAAATCACTAAAAGACCGTCAAGGCATGGATCATTGTTACCAGACAGTATTCGCGGAATACTTGTAGGACCTTCAGGATCCGGAAAAACAAATGTAATGTTTAATCTTATAACTCATAGAAATGGTGTAAAATTTGAAAACATTTATTTATACTCCAAAACACCAAATCAAGAAAAATATGTGTTATTAAAAAATTTGATAGATAGTATTAAAGGAATTAACTTTTACACATTTACAAATGCGGATCAAGTTATAAAACCTAGTTTAGTTAAAAAAAATTCAATTTTTATATTCGATGATGTAATTTGTGATAATCAAACACCTATTCGTGATTACTTCAGTATGGGAAGACATTCTGGTGCAAATTCTATTTTTTACTTGGCACAGACATATTCGAAAATACCGAAACAGTTAGTAAGAGACAACACAAATTTTTTAATAGTATTCAAGCAAGATGATAAAAATCTACGACATATATTCGACGATCATTGTTCCTCAGATATAGATTTTATAGAGTTTCGTAAAATGTGTCATCTATGTTGGAACCGTGAAGATTACGGATTTATAGTAATTGATAAAACTCGTGAAATGGATCAAGGAAGATACAGATGTGGTTTCCATACATTTATAAAAATTAATTAAAATTTATGTTTAAATATGAAAGTATTTTTGGTTTGACTACATTTGACTGACTGTGTACAAACATTCAACATTAAATTATTTCTACTTAAAATGAGTGAAAAAAAAGTTTTATTGAATAATTTAATATCCTGTCAGAAAAACATAAAACGTAAAGTTTTAGACATGAAAAGAGGTGTTATAGATTCTAATAATTATTTTCGCGAAACATTTAAACCAATAACTGACCCCCTTAATGCAATTATAGAAAAAACAAATATGAACAACGAACCAGAATTTCAAAATATTAATATTGGTGGATATAGTAATGAAGAAGATGATGTATCATCAGACTTTGAACACTTTTTAAATGCTTCTCCTCAAAGTAGAACTTATGACAAATCGTTTGGGTTACATTATGATGAAAAAGATGAACAACTTAAAATATCAAATTATCCTGTAACCATCAGTAACAATAATTTAAAGGTTTTGGATAAGAGCTACCCGTGGACTCGTGGTCTTTGGTCTTTATTGTGTGAAAAAAATCCGTCAAATTATAAATATGATGATTACGAAGCATATTATGACATTTTAAAATCTACAAAAGTTCACCTCAAGTCAGATGGTAAACCTAAAGCTAATAGTGCTAATAAATGGATTTCTATTGTTAAGCCTCTATACGAACGTATGAGAAAAGAATTAAATTATTTAAATTATTTAAATAACAAAAATATAATGCCGAATACGGAAGAGTCTGATAATATAAATGAAATAAAAAAACGAAGTAAACCTTTAATCAGTCCAACACTTCAAAACAAAAAATTTAAGTACTCAAAGTCTAACGATAAATTAAACGTTAGTAAATCTCTTGACGACTTATCACTAGAAAATAGTTCATTACATTCTATAGAAGACTTACGAAATAGCTCGGACTTAATAGATTTCGGGAAAACGTTACAATCTGATCAAATAGGTTCGAGTCTATATAAAGACGTAATACCTAACACACAGATAGTTTATTATGACGATCCGAATGAATTAGTTACGAGATTAAACCTTTTAATATCTTCTCAAAATGCTGGCAATACAGGTGTTAATAATGAAATTATATCTATTCTAGAAGAATTACGTGAGAGGAAACTTATAGTGTAAAAACCTTGTTAATAAAAATACAAATAATTTTATTTTTATTTTATTATTATTCATAGGCTTCATAATTACTTAATCGAAACCAGAATATATGGTTATCGAAGTCTACTCCATATAACCCTGGTTCGAATTTATCTAAATTATGTATTTTTCGTAAATGTTTTTTCATTTTACGTTTTGGTATAACATGACCCGAGTTAATAGGACATTTCATATAGTGACTATAACAGCATAGTTCTCCTTTCGCGTTTTCACATATTGGTGTTGGATACCAAATAGAACTCTCTTCATTGTTCATTATATGCTTAAAAAAAAAAAAAAAAAAAAAAAAAAAGATATTTTTTTATGTTAAAACAAGTATTACATTTAAATTGTTTTATAGTTATTATGACTACGTTAGAAAAAATAGCAGAAGAGCTCCATAAACCAGCGAGAAAAACTTTTCCTAGACGAAAAATAATTTCTCTATTTAAGGATGATCTCTGGCAGGCAGACCTCATCGATATTCAATCGTATTCAAAAAATAATAAAGGTTTTAAATTTATTTTAATAGTTATAGACACATATACTAAGTATGTATGGGTGCATGCCTTAAAAAATAAATCTGCAAAACAAGTTACACTAGGCATGTTAAATATATTAAAAATAAATCGTCCGAAATTTTTACAAACAGATAGCGGTACAGAGTTTTATAACAAACAATTTCAAGAACTTATGAAGAAATATAATATTAAACATTATTCTACATACAGCGGCATAAAAGCAGCAATGGTCGAACGTGTTATACGTACAATTAAAAATAAAATGTACAAACATTTTACAGCAACTGGTTCATATAATTGGCATAATTCAATATCTAAACTTATACATAATTACAATAATACTAAACATACAGCAATTAAATGTACACCACACGAAGCTCGAACAAAAACTATAAAGGTACAGTTATTCAAACAAATAAAACAAAATATAAAACCTAAATTTAAAGTTAATGACATAGTAAGAATTTCAAAAAACAAATATACATTTAGTAAAGGTTATACACCGCAATGGTCAACAGAACTATTTACAATTTCAAAAGTTTTTCTATCAGATCCAGTAACATACAACATAAAAGATAGTCAGAATAATATAGTTTTAGGTCGATTTTATAATCAAGAACTTTTAAAAACTGATTTTCCAAACACCTATCTTGTTGAACGTATTATAAAAAGAGATAAAAATAAAATTTTAGTGAAATGGTTAGGATTTGATTCCAGCCATAATTCATGGATTTCATCAAACGATATTCAAAATTAATTTTATAAAGTATTATAAAATAGTAGGATGAATATGAGGCTTCTAGACAATAAGAAATTCCATGTCACCTTGTTATATTTTTTTTTTGTTTTTTAAATACATTTCTTTTATATTTATATTTAAATTTTCAATAACTTTAATTTTATGATGTAAAATTTGTTTGTTATATCTATTTAAAAAAAATGTATATGTATTTACTCTTTTTATATTATGTTAGTTTAAATAAAAAAAAGAGTAAGCACTTCTAAAATTAATTAATTTTTAATATAATATTATATAATATTCAAATATAGTTATATAATTTACTCATAATCTCCATAGTCACTATCCCAATACCAAAATATATGCCGGTCAAATTCATTACCAAACATATTTGGACGAACGATATTTTGGTTGTGACATTTACGTAAATGTTTCCTTATTTTTGATTTTTGAATTATATGGCTCAAATCGAAGGGGCATTTCATATAAAGTGTACAAGATAATGCCCCTTTTTCGTGGTTGAATTGCGGAATCATTAAACTCACATCAGTTTTTTGAGTCATTTTACTGAAATCAAAAATAATTATTATGACGTTAGAAAAAATTGTAGAAGAGCTTTATAAACCAGCTAGAAAGAACATTTCCTAGACGTAAAGTAATCTCTTTATTTAAATAGTTGATCGGTGTTGGAAAACTAATACATTTCAAATTTAAACCTGTTTATGTTCTAACATTTTAAAATTACGTTTACTAAATTTAATTTTATCTAAACGAACATTATATTTAGTTAATATCGCATACATAAAATATTTATTATCATTATTTTGAACATTTATCACAGCTTTTTTTATTTTTAATATATGTAGGTAAATCTATGTATATGTAGACCCTCTAAGAGGATTTACATAATTTATTCTTAATTGTAATCCATCTATTGATACAAGTGACCATCCAGAATCTTTAGCAATATATTCAGATTCTTCTTCTAATATTTTGCTAAACATGTTATCTAATAAACTCATAAAATTAGATGAATTACAAGCAAGTATATTTTTAGTTTTAAAAGCCACATTCTGTGTTTCATTTGATAGTACACGTTCATATACACTATCAACATGAAGATTAAATTTAATTGATGTCTGCATACATGAATGTTTTAATTTGGAAATTATTTTATCAGAAATAGAATTGAAAAATAATGGATAATGTATAAATTTAGATGTATTTTTTATAAAAAATGTTTTTGAAGATTTTTTAAAACGTTCTATTTCTACAAGACCATCTCCAATTGTGCTCATACGGATACTTTTTGAAATCGTTTGTCGTTTCATTTTCACAAAAAAATTAATATATTTATACGTTATGTTATAATTATCAGATATTTTTTTTATGATGACTATTTTTATGTTGATGTCTTACAGTAAAGTTTACTTATTAAATAACATAATGTATTTCTATGAATTACTTTTTCGTTTTAATTAACAAAATCAGAAAAAATGAAACTATAATTAGAAAAAAAAATGTACAGTAAAATAACATAGAACAACTGTCTTATAAAAATATGTGTACGATATAAATGTATTTATATGAAGACTTACATTTATTATTGGTGAGAAAAATTTCAATATTTTCTAACAGCAACAATTGAGAAAACGTAGAGTATTTCCCAACTATGAAACCGTTTTATAATAAATAATGTTGAATAAATAATTACTCGTTTGATCTAATTGATTAAACAGAAAAAAATTAAAACGATGATTAGAAAATGAACAGTAAAACTAGGTAATACTTTAAAAAAAAAAAATTATATGTATGGTACAATTTATTTTTATATTAATACTCACATTATTGACGATGATATACCTATCGATTTTTATTCTTCAACAAAAAAAATCTTTTTATACATTGTAAATATATTTTGATATAGTCTTTGAATAAGATAAACAGTTAGAAGTAGTTGCTGTTACACTATTAAGAGATGTTTTAAATTCAACAGAAAGAGTAAAACTTTTATCGCTGAGAAATGAACATGTGAACAATTTTTAATGTAGAGTCGGTATTTATACAAATCATTAAACTCTACTTTACAATTTCTTATACATTAAGTATAGTGGCATACACGTAGCGTAGTGTGGCATACACGATATAATATAATGTGTTTTGATAACACGTCCTGTTTCCTGCCCGACCGCATCATGTTACGGTCGGTCGGCGACAGGAATCGACCGGTCCTGATAAAACGCTCTAGTGTAACACCTATAATTAGAAACAATGAGAGTTGTTGTTGCGGTCGACATGCGTTTTTATCAAGGATAACTAAATTTCAACGAGATAGTATTTTTCGAGAAAGGAATACTATTGTTAAAGTATTATGAGTTCACCGTATAATGTAATATATTCACCATTCAAGGTTCGTATGTTACTGATACGTAATACAATACTGTATACACTTAATGTATGTTACTTAATTAACCGTTATTAATAATCGAGAAGCCGGATGAGGAAAAAAAGGGGGATATAGTAGTTTTTATCAAGGATAACTAAACTTCAACGAGATTGTATTTTTCGAGAAAGGAATACTAATTGTTAAAGTATTATGAGTTCGCCGTATAATGTAATATATTCACCATTCAAGGTTCGTATGTAGGTAGTGGTAGTGGTTCCTATTATAAATAACGTTAACATTTGTATGATATCACCAGTGAACAGTGGAACGTTTAAAGTGAATATTATATTTTTTTCGAGTATTGACAATATACCTACCTACAATGTCACAATTTGAATATTCTGCTCTGACCGAGAACTCATCAGACGACGTTAGTGATGTAAGTAAAATTACAATTAATATCAGCTAAAATATTATTTTGAAGATATATTTTTTGTTTTTATAATTTAAAGTTTGGATTTGTCATGTGTTTTAAAAATAATGTATTTGCATTACAGAAAAGTATATTTTAATAATTTTTTCTATATTTCTTATTTTCAAAAGTACTTTTTAAAGTCAAAAATTCATATACTTAAACTATATAAAAATATTAGAAGTGAAACTAGATAAAATTAATCAACTTAAATAACTGTAATATATTAGTATAATAGTAGTTAAAATATTACATACAATATCTTTGATAATTATTATAATATGGAAGTGGATTAAATATTTCAAATTCATCTAGACCTAAATTAACGTAAATTTACATTTACATAAACCAAAAAACGTAAATTCTCATTTAACTTCAAACTTTTAATAAAAATATATAAAATCTAGCGAATTTATTTAAACAAAAAACCTTATATTAAAATTGTTTTTTCTTTGTACTCTAATATGTTATTATATTTATTTAATATAGTCCGATTTAAGTGTGAAATCGAATGGAAATACAGGAAAGGTCTTAGATAATCCATTAAAAAAACAAAAAACTGCAAAAATCAATATTAAGAGGAAAACGAACAATACAGGATTAAAACATTTAAAAAAAATGAAAACTGAAAAAGTAATTTTTAGAATTTTATAACATAAATTAATTGTTTAACCTTTAATTACATTTTGTTTTATTAATCAGATTGCATCCTACAAAACAAAATTGAATTCACTTATAAGTTCAGGGAAATGCAGTAATTCAAACTCTCATACAAGTGATACTATTTCAATTAAACAAGGAGAGAAAACGTGTACGTTAAAATGTCCTACTATAGATGGGGATGACTATTGGGTCATCCAGCATTATAAAACAGAAGAAATAGCCAACGTTTCACCACAGGAAAGGTAATGTTAAACACGAGATCTTAAATAATTGAGTATTAACATTTTTTCAATTTTAGATGGAAACATGCTGAATGTTCAATAAAAATAACAACGTCTAAACAGAAAAATAAGGATAAGGATATCAACCATAAGCTAAATTCAGTTTTGGAGAACATTCTTGATCGTTTCATGGCTGATCCACAACATAAAATGACAATTAATAAAAATTATGAGAAAATTAAAAATTGAAAATCATTGAAAATATAAAAAATGAATATAATTTTTAAAATATATCTGATTATATTAAAAAATAAAATATACACCGATATTTTCGTAAAAATTTACTATACGTGAACACGTTCGATAGAAGTAATAATTGTTAGTTTGTACACCGACCTAGTACGCAGATGGCAAAGTTCCAGTGACTCTTTGAGTTCCACGTTAAAACGTGTGCTACTATTATGGTTTGTAACGCATTCTAACGATTCGAATCCAAGCAATTGGTGGCTATCATGTCGTGGAATAACATATCGGTGTTTTCTTTAGAGAAAAAAATCTATGAATTTTAAAACTATGAAATGTTCTGTAGACTCTAATGACTTAAAATTTTACTGAATACATATTTATTTTTTAAATCCTAACTTTATAATTAATTTGAAATTAAGATTTATAATTTTCTTAATTTAAGCTTCGTGAAGAACATATTTAATAGTTACAATGTTTAGTACTATAATTTTGGTATGAATTTATACAATAATTTATAACTATATTATAAGCATTTAAGCAGTTTATTATTGAAATGGATTTAAACCAATTAATTACTAACTATTCAGATTGATAAAGTATGATATAAACAATTTCTACCTTTATATAATGAAATAAAACTAGTGAAAGAATAAAACATTATTTTATATTTATATCGGATACCTGTTTTAACATTTTAATTATTTTTCTATTGATATAAGTCTTGTAATATTAAATCAGATAATTTAACATATTGAAATTGCTGAATCTCGCTTATTAAAGACATACCTTCTAAGTCTGAGTCGTAACCATAATTCTGTATAAATTGATATGTGAAAGCATTTGATTGACAACTAGCTGGAAGATTTGATATAGATTCTTTTAATGTTGAGTAGAATAAATTATAACAATTTTGAAAATAATTCATTTTTTTCTGTTTTTCTATTATGTTTGATTCTATACAAATTTGGATTTGTTTTAAACGCCAAAGATCGATAATACTTAATGATATAGAATTATTATTCAATCTTAGTGTAATTGAAGAATATTTTGCATTTATAGAATAATTTAAATTTTCATTTAATTGAACTGGAGACTTGCAACGTGTTTGTAAATTTTTTAAAATCATATTAAAATTAGATTCACGCATTAAATCATTCCAATTAGTTAAATTTAGTGTGAAAACATTTCTACCTGATTCAATTAATACAACAATTGAAATTTCCTTTTCAAGTAAATATCCGACTGAAACATATTTTTTATTATGGATTTCAAATTTTGATTTACCAACTATTGAAACTGACGAAGACATGTTTGATTATTTGTTTTTTAAAAAAAATATGTATATTATATACTAAATATTACAAAAACGTAACGGTACTCTTCTGATTCTGGTAGACGTACGTCGTTTTATTGTATGACTTTTTTCTAAAATACGTTTTATTAATTTTAAAATTTTAATGCAGTTAACACAGTCTAACTCATTTGGTGACGAGTACATAACTAATAAAAATGAAACAATTTTTTATTTATATACCAACAAAAAATAAAAGTGAACACTGTGTTCTAATGGTTTGAGACGTGACTTTTTATTTAAACATTTACCTACCACACTAAGTATTCTATCCTTACCCCCACCTATTAAACTATTATTTAAACCTAACATATTTATCTTAAAGAGTGACGTCTTAAACCGTTAGAACACAGTGTTCACGAACATATCAAACATGATTGAAGCATTTAAGTAAAATATTTTTTTTATTTTGTTATAAAATACATAAGATTTTAATAATTAAAATTTGTATTACTACTTATTATCAACTTCATCGATACCATCACGTTTGTAAAAGAAGCAGTTGTTTAAATCCTTGTATTTAAATCTGTTATTGACATCATTTATAAATTTACTTCCTTTACTCAATAAGAGAAAAGGACATTTGTTTGAAAATCTTGCATGTTCACGAAAAGGACAATCACCTTTGAGCCAATTTCCGAGAATTATTCCACATGTCCAACACTGAACGATATCGTTTGACTTGAAAAAAAATCCTGCGTCCGCTAATAGGACTTTATCACTATCTGTAGTCGAAAATTCTTTGAGAGATTCAAAACGCTTTACAAATGATTCATATTCTACAAATTTTGGCGTTGAAGAGTTTTTAATTAACTCAACTCCTTGAAAATAATCGTTCATATTTGACTGAATAAAATGTAATATTTTAATTTTATAATAAAAATAAAATGTTTTACTTGTTACCCGGAGGAACATGAAAACACAACTGATCAAACTAAAAATATAAAATGAACGAGTTATATTATAAAAAATAATAAATACTGTATAAAAAATTGAAACAAATCAGTGTTACAAGATTGTAGATTCTAAAATGTGTTCAATAATATTCGGTTAGACAATAATGTATAAATTTAAAAAAAAAAAAAATGTTGTTTATTTTTTTTTTATACTAAAATAAAAAACATCGATATTTTCGTAAAATTTACTATACGTGAACACGTTCGATAGAAGTAATAATTGTTAGTTTGTACACCGACCTAGTACGCAGATGGCAAAGTTCCAGTGACTCTTTGAGTTCCACGTTAAAACGTGTGCTACTATTACGGTTTGTAACGCATTCTAACGATTCGAATCCAAGCAATTGGTGGCTATCATGTCGTGGATTAACATATCGGTGTTTTCTTTGAGGAAAAAAATCTATGAATTTTAAAACTATGAAATGTTCTGTAGACTCTAATGAATTAAAATTTTACTGAATACATATTTATTTTTTTAAATCCTAACTTTATTATTAATTTGAAATTAAGATCAAAATAATTTCACACTAAAAATAGGTGGAAATCGCCCGCCAAACCGGAAAAATTCGGCTTCTCGAATGGAGTCAGAACATACATGCGTTTTTGTAAAAATCATACACGAAAAAAAATTTGAGAAGCCAAATGAAGCTAAAAAATATATACTTTTTTTTTGAGCAAAAAAATCGTACACTAAAAAATAGGTGGAAATCGCCCGCCAAACCGGAAAAATTTGGCTTCTCAGATGGACTCAGAACATACATACGTTTTTTTGAACAAAATAATTTCACACTAAAAAATAGGTAGAAATCGCCCGCCAAACCGATAAAATTTGGCTTCTCAAATGGACTCAGAACATACAAATACATACTACTCTGACCTCTTCTCGAAGGCTTTGTGTGGTTTTGACTGTGGCGTGATTGTCTACGAGTCGGACTGAGACGACGTAGACGCGTTTGCTATTGCGGTGAGCTTCAGGTCGCGTACCGTTCGTTCGCTCTTGACGAACAGTCGCCCCTCGTTTCCCGACGTACTCGGTGCATTCGCCTCCTCGTGTCGTTTCTTATTCCGGCATTCGTTAATGACATGTCCGGGTTTCTTACAAAAATTGCAAAACGACCGTTTTTTCTGGTCACCCCATTTTGAGGTTGACGGCGTCTCTTGTTTTATGTATGTCTGCGTCGTATAATTCATGTTTGGTTTAGATGTCTGTACGCTCCTGATAAAACGGCAATTTTCCGTATTATGCGTTTGCGTTTTACATCGGCTACAGTATTTATTTCTTCGGGGTTCCGGTTTACTAAAGAGACGTTGCGCTTCTTTGTCAGATATGTATATACGTTCTTCTTCTAAACTTTCTTTAATAGCGGCCACTAACGAATGTGGTTTGCCTGCTTTAATTATTGTTTTTATCGGTTGTTTTAACCCTTCTACGAAAATCGCTAATGTTTGAGCTTTTATGTGCTCTCGAATTATTTTGGCTTCGCTACTTGGTTTGCCTATCGCGCTGGCATTGCATAATTCGTGGAATAATGTTTGAACGCGCGTTGAATACGCGCTGATCAATTCACCTTCTCGCTGTCTTGTAGAATTTAATTCTAGCTGTAAATGAGTCGCAGTTCTTTGGGCGCAATATTCTTCCTCTAATAAGGTTTTTAGCGATTCCCAAGTTTCTACTTCTCTATACTGTGTGATAGCGAAAGCGTTACCGCGTAATTTAGTCCTTATCGCTTTTAATAATATTGTTTTATTTTCGGCTGCGACGCTTGTTAATGCGATATCGCATGCGCTTACGAAAGGATAAATATCTGAAGGTGTTGTACCATCGAAACACGGGATTAAACGAAGCGCTTCTCCCAATGACAGTGCCATGTTTTTTGCGTTCGAATTGCGTGAATTATCGTTATTATTTACGTGTAGTGGCGCTTTGTTAGTGTGTGCGTGTGTATTTGTTTCGCGGTGCGCGTTAGTGTGTGTGTGTACAATATTCGTTACGTCTGTATGACCTTGGTTTGTGAGCGCGTCCTGTGTTGCGGTGGCGGCGACGGCGGCGGCGTCGTCTACGTCGTTCGCGGTGACAGTGGGAAGGTGCTCCGCGGAGCTGCCTACTCTGTCACTTGATGCGTCTCGCGCGTATGTAAATAACACACCGCCCTTCCCTCTGCCTCTAGGCTTGACAGCGGGTCCCGTACGAACGTTATCGGTTGATGCTAAGGGCCAGTTGTACCGTTGTGTGATTAAACATTGATTAGCAAATCAATGATCAAATTTTAATCCTCGATTAAATTATGATTAATTTTGGTGTGTTGTACAGTTGGTAATTTGGTCATGATTAGTTAATCAATGATCAAAACATGGTTTGATCGTTTATGTACAATATTTTCATTATTTGTATTACAGTTGGTACTAATTTGTGTTTTATCAACAATCAGTTCTGCCCCCGATAAGAAAATACCTGATATAAAATACCCAAATAACATAAATACATGTAATCTTTTCTGTGTAAATACTATTTGAAAATTGTAAATTGTAATAGAAATAGATAAACCTTTATAGTTTAATAAAAGTCCAATAATTATTATAAATTATTAACAGTTAACACCTGACATTTTTAATTCCTTTTTATTTTCTGTATTATGGACTCGAAAAAACGTACAGCTAATTTCTCGACAGCAGAAACGGATTTACTCATTTCATTAGTTATGAAGTTCAAGTCGGTGATTGAGTGTTTAAAGACAGATACTGTTAATTCGAAGTAAGAGAAAATAATAATTTACTAAAATATTATCTATTAAATTTAACTTTAAATAAGTATTGAACATATTACGGTAGTGATATGGACTTAGTAATTTTACCGGATTTTTTCTCCAGACCCAAAAGCCATACTTCAACCCAATTGTCAATAAGTTATTTTATTTTAATGATACATAACTATATTAAAACATTTATAGAATGAAAAAGGATGCATGGGTCAAGATACAAGATGAATATAACTGTCAGTCCATAGAAAATCCTCGTACGGCAACGGTATTAAAAAATAAATATGATAATATTAAGCGTATGGTCAAAAAACAATATGCTGATGAAAAATCATTCAATCGAGGCACTGGAGGGGGACCAACCAAAATATTTCCTGATTCATCAATTGCTTTGACAGTTGGTGAAATGTTGCAGACTAGGATGACAGGAGAACCTTCTGTATATGACTCAGATGTTAATGTATTATTGGAAAATAATAGTAATAGGAAATATTTAAGTGAAGAAGAAATCGTGACAGTAAACTTTGAAGACACATTTACAGGTAACACTATCTTTATTGAAATACTGACTAAAATAAATCAAATATAGTTCATAATAGTGTTTTTCTTGTGTTATATTATCATTTTGTAATAGAACCAGTTGAATTTGAAGCCATACATAATACTCCATCTACATCATCTACAAAATATAACTGGACAAACTGCACTACAGCAAACTTGAAATCTGAATCATCTTTAACAGTCACAAGTGATTCAGCAGCTGGTATGAATTTTTATTTTAATATAGTATACAGTGAAAATAGTTGGTATAAATAGTGCATTAAGTACAACAAATATCCAAATAACCATAAACAAATTTATTTTAATAAAATAATTTCAATAATTCTATATAAAACCATATTTTGAGAAAAAGTAGATTATTAGGTAATGTATATTAAGTTATTAGGTCCTGAATGTTAAGATATTTTTTCCATTACACTTGAACATAATTTACCTATTTTTTATTTATTTATTTCGTAAACATTAAACATTTCGTCTTTCCTATAAAACCTTGTTTTTCTTAGTATATATTCTACAATATTTTCAGTAGTTTTTAATTTAATTAGATGAATATTTTAAGTAATTGCTACAGTGGATACAGAAACATTAGTAAAACCATTATTTATTAAAATATTTAATTGCTAATTAAATTGTATTATTATTTTACTCGTAATTATGATATAGAGAAAGATGAAATCAAAAATATTCATGATGAACCACCTGCATTTAAGTCACCTACTCCAAAAAGGGACTGGACGAACTATACTCCTGCTGACCTTAAATCAAGATCAAACTTAACAGGTTAGGTTCTAGCAAATCTGGCAGCTGGTGTATTAATTATGAACAACAATTATTAACCTACGAAAATAATACAAAACTAGTTAATTGTTATAAATTGTTTTAGATGGGAATATTTCTAAAAGGCATAAGTCTTATCAAGACAAAATTACAAATTGGGCATCGATTCGCGCATCATTAAGTGAGAAACAGCAAGAGGCTTTCATCGAACAACAAAATTTAAAAATTAATTTCATGAAAGAAAAGCATGAAGTTGAATTAAAAATGATGGCTGAGAAACATAAATTAGAAATAGAAAATTTGCAATTGCAAAAAGACATATTACTAATTCAAAAGGCAAAGGAAAAATCAACACTATAACCAGATCTCATAACCTAATTAATTACTATAAAATCAAAAGACTGTATTTTGTTTTCAATTGTTTTTTTTTCAATTTTTTAATTTTTTTTTGTTAATAAACATAATATATATATATATATACATTACATACACTTGTTAAATAATAAAAACAAATATTCACAAATTTTAATTTTTTTTATTTTACACAATAAGCATATTTGATGAAGGCTATGCCGCTGGTGCCGTGACTTGTTAGGGAACTAATCTGAGAAAAAAAAAGTATTTATATAATATATAGTTAGATTCATACAACACCCAGTCAAGTGCCACTAGTGGGTGGCTTCTTATTCAAGTACTCATGGATAGCCTCCATTTACAATTATTAAATTTACATTTTTACAAGTTCTAAACTATATTTTGAAAATATCTAAGTAATTTTTTTCTGGTGCTATTTACTGCATTCCTACTAATATTATCACCTGCATTATTAAAATTTGTGATTATGATGGATGATTCTTCTTCAGAAGTAACTCTAGGCATTCTTTCCCCAAAGTTACATGCTATGTTGTGTAGTACTGCTGTAGCAACAATTATGCTTTGTGATGATGAAACCTTAACATTAATACCAGAAGCTAAAATTGGAAATCGACGTTTCCAAACGCCATAACTCCTCTCTACAGTATTTCTTGTCCTTATTAATGATTCATTATACTTGTCAACAGCTTCTGCAGAAATACCCAAAGTTGGATCGATTACAGTATGAGGATTTCCAATGAGAGTCATAACATAATTTTTTTGACCATAACCACTGTCAGCTACTAAGAGACTATTTCTCATTTCATTTTTTTCAAATTTCCCTCTTATTGCTGAGTTGTTAAAAATCGTGGAATCGTGAGAAGATCCAGGCCACCTCGCAACAATGTCTTGAATTTTCAAATTAGCATCACAAATAGTTTGTACGTTTATAGAAAAAAACCCTTTTCTATTCCTATATGCTTCAGCCATTTCTCCACCTGGTGACCTTATCTTAACGTGCGTACAATCCAATGCACCAATAGTCATAGGAAACTTGGCAATATCATAAAAATCTTGCTTCACCTTCTTGATATCATTTTCAATAGTGGGAAAGTGGATAAATTGAGGACGTAATGTAGCAATTACATGAGAAACAAGCTTCACTATTCGGCTAGCAGTTGATTTGTGAATTCCCATGAAGTCACCACATACAATCAACATTGATCCCGTTGCATAGTATCTCAAAGCAAGGAGAACTTTATGTTCCGGACTTACTGCATGATTCCTACAAAATAGTTTAATTAATATTAGGCATAAGTTTATAATACCTAACACATAATTTTGGGAAAAGGTATTATCACAGATTAAATGCAGTGGTTTTAGTATTATCATCAACAGTCAAAATATATATTTGGCAAAATAGGTACATACAGTAAACCTGTATACGAAGGTCAGTGACAGGATCATCAAAAGTGTCCGTCATATAGAGGCTTCTACAGTTCTAATATTGTACATATATTTATGAGAAAGCTATTAGGTATATGATTATACATGTACTATGTACTATTGTATTATTCTACCTTAGAAAAGCATAATTATTAATATAAGGTATACATGGTATACTATTATATGGACATATAGTATATAATTAATATAATATTTAAGTTTGAACTAAGATTGATGTCCATTATCTGTGAGATATTACTATCGGCGTCCATAATAGAGTGGCAGTTATAGACAGGTCAAAATATATTAAAATACCTATATTTTTGACGGGATCTTATCATATTGTCTGCTTTATACATGTGTCCGTTAAGGCTGGTGTTTCATTGTATTTATAAAAAAGTTATAATGTGTACATAAAACTTACCAATCAGTACGAGAACAGATGCGGTCACTTATCATGTCGACTACAAAACGAACTGTATTTTTTGACAATCTGAATCTATCAAAGAATTCGTCATCCCTCCACCATGTGAAATGATCTATTCGAGGTCTAAAAATTCTTTGTCGCCTAGGAAAAGCCATCAATATAGCCATGTTTTCAAATTCATCATCCTCGAAATCAGAATCATTCTGCAACACATCTTCGTCAAAATTGGCATACATCATAAATTAATCGAAGACGAATTACTAAATTGGAAATCACAAAAATCGTTCAAACTTCAAAATAGTAATTTATTAAGATGAAACGTTAAATTGATAACAATGATAATGATAACGTGAAATATTTTCCCCGGAATTAACTAATCAATGTTTAACCGGGGTCGAATGGCTGGTTAACTTAACGGACCTTTAATCGACGATTAGAAGGTTAACCGGCACTGTACAACAGCCCAACATCACTAATCATAGATTAAATCTTAATCACTGTTTAACCGAAGACGGTACAACTGGCCCTAAGCCTGTGACCTTTTTTATTTCGTCCACTAGCCCGACTAAACTCGCGAGGGGATCGGGGTTATTACTAACATATGCTCTAGTACGTGGTCTACTGATATTTGAAAACTCTGTCTCTCCTCTACTATCATCACTGTCGACAATCGAGTCGGGTATAAAGTCCTCGTCACCGCTATCCACTCTGGACATTCACCCCTCCTTTAAAATGTGTATTACCAAAACGAGAAAAGTGAAGACTAGAGCAGAATGTACAATTCTATTATACCCACAGAGAATCTAGTTGTACATACATACATACATATATATATATATATATATATATATATATGAATAGTATATTCTAACACCAATACCACGACACCAAAAATGTACAATAATATGCTAACACCGCAATTTCCTTAATACTAATACGCGTTACAAACACAGCTATTGTGTCGTTGGTTCACACGCTACAAAATGCTATGTCTACTATGAGACTTATATTTTAAAATACAAATTTTTTTTTTATATAAAAAAAAAAAATATCAAAATATTAAGCATACAAGCATACAAGCGTACATTTACTATTTTCGTATTTGCGTATTAATACGCCGGTAAATGTTTTATAATGCGTAAAATCTAATTAAATTTTTTTTTTTTTTATATATCTTTTGGTATTGCTTTTTTTTTTTTTTTTGTTACGACTCACAGTAGCGCCGTCTTCATCTTTTGGGAGATGGGGAAACCGAGTCTGGCTGTCTGCTTCCTTGTGTCCACGTGCTCGCCTTGCTAGTGGTTGGTCCTGGAGTGACCCGGGTAATTGGTTCCTTGACGATCAACAACCTCACACCTGACACCAATTTTGTTGTAACCCCGGTTGATTCCGCAGGTTACAGAGTTCTTTTGGTTGTCGGTTGCCTAGGTTTTAACCAACCGTTCTACTCCGTGGGTACCTGTACCACTTGACGTTGGGCGTGTGTGTTAGTACACGTTTATACGTATATATTATACAGATAATATATATGTGTGTATAAACGTGTGTGTGTTTAGGCGTTAATTAAAATGAAACTCACTTTTGGATTACTAATAGATTATATTGAAATTAAATAGACAAAATTTATTGAACATTTTCTGACAACGTAGTCGCCAAGACTGCCGTCGTCGTTCGTTGTCGTGCGGGCCCTCGCACGGCCGCCGCGTACCTATTTGCCGAGTCAGCCACTCTACGCCGTGGCTCGTGCAGGGGTTCACAACATTATTTTGATTGACTTGCAACTGTCTTAAAACGCCATCTCCCATACCACCCCATACTAATAGACCATATTGATATATTGATTGATTCAAGGCAAAATATATCATACGTATGGTTTTTTTTGGTATCAAGTTTTTGAGTTTATTAAATTTATATGTTATTGCGCGTAGCTTCCCTACAACATTATGTGAATGAAGATTCCATCTTAGGTTGTTATCAAAAATAATCCCTAAGTACCTTATTCTTGAGACTTCTTTAATACGTTTGCAAGTGTGTACATTGCATATTTCACTATTAGTACAGCTATGTATTGTTATTGCGTTCATATTTGTAAGAGTTTTATTTATGGAAAAAGTCATGAACATAGTTTTTTCATCATTTAATATTAAATTTTTTTCACTAAGGCATTTATGAACTTCGTTTATACCAATTAGGACCTGAACCATAACTTAAATATTGATTAAACTTGCAAGGTAATTATTCATGATGAGTAATTAAATATATGTGTGAAGAAAAAAAATTATAAATAATATTGTACTTGAGTTATTACGGAATTAAGATAAGGGCGGAGCATAGCATTTTTGAATCCGTAAATATTGCCGCGCTTTGGCCGTGACGTCATAATCCAGGATATTTCGCGCGGGAAATGGTCTCATCAAACTGGTTTATATTGTTCTGTGCTTATAATATGGTTTACACCTTACGCCTTAAATAAACATATATACACATAAATAAAATAATATTTAAATGAACTAATATTTTTGATATTACTTGATGTTATCAGTGTACATAAAATGTTATTATTTATTATCATTAATTTACTATTGGTTTTATCATAGAATACTATAGTATTCTATGATTTTATTTTACACTGTTATCTGTAGATCTACAGCCATTATGTCCGAGAAAAAAAGTACGTATAAATATTGTTATGTACCAAAATGTGAAAGTACATCTATTAAAACACCAGACAAATTATTTCTATCAGTGCCTAAAGATAAAAAAAAAAGAATATTATGGTGTAAAGTTGCTAGAAGAGCTGATATTGGAAGACCTAATAATCATTATTACTGTTGTGAAGATCACTTTAATGTAAGTATATATCTTATTCTTAATGAACTTATAATATATTTTTTTCATGAACAATTCTGTAAGTACATAATATTACTTATTTACCTAGTAAATAATTTTCTCAATCTCAATGGCCAATATACAATTTACATAATACAAATACAAATTTAAAAAATGATTTCTAGTTACTTATATTATTAGTAACTTTATTATTTTTATTATAGTTAGAAGATGATCAAGTCAACTATATTCGACTTAAAATCATGGGCCCATCTAATGTGAAACACCTCAAACTAAAGCCAAATGTAATTCCCCATAAGTTTGACTGCCAGACTGACCGTAAACAAATTACCAACACATTATCAAATAGAGTAGTCTATAAAAAAAGCGCAAGGCGTGATTTCGTTGAAGCAGCACTAAACAATACACCTGAATATAATATTAGTAAGTTTTATAATAATAAAGTAATAATATAGTTGTACTTGATATGTATATACAATGATATACATCTAATAGTTTCTAGTTTTCTATTATTAATTTGAATATAAAGCAACCTATATTTTTACTAACTATTTTAAAGCACATTGTTCACGAAATAACAATTGTATGGCGGATGCGTGTCGGAATACCGTCGTGACAAACCGGCTTAGGCGATAACAAAACTATTCTCGTTCTTCTAGAACTTTCTATCGCCTATGTCGCCTTCCCCGCTCCAGCAACTTTTATCTCCGGTGTAAGCTCCGACCCACGGCCGTGCCCGCCGCGTCGTGTGTCGTTCACGTTCTCTCGTACGGTACGCGTCGTGTGCCTGACCGTGCCTTTACCGGCATCGAGTGTCCATTGGAAGACCGCTCCGCTGGGTTTGCCTTTGCGACTGTGCGTCGTGTGTACGCGTTGTGTCGCCGGTTCGGTTTGTCTTTGCGTCGTGTGTACGCGTTGTACTTGTGTCGCCGGTCACGTGGTAACCGTCGGCGTGAATATTGTAGTTGTTTTATACCGCGGCTGCGTTTATGCAAGTTGTGAGGGTGCCGTGTGTTTCTGTTGGCCTTTGTGCATTTTGTCCGCCGGTTACCCTCCCTTGCCGTATACTTTGACTGCCGCATGCCGGTCTTTCGGGTTGTCACCCGTTATTAGTTGTGTGTCACGGGCTGCCTTGTCCTTGTGGTGTAGAAGCTGGCTGCATTATCTTCTCCGCCGTATCATTGTGCCAACACAGATAAGAGGAGATATCAGCACGTCATATTATTGTATCGTATAATTATTATTATTATTATTATATTATTATTGCCAATACGACGTTCCTTTTTTTATTGTATTAGTCGTTGATATTATATTTTTACTTGTTTCCCCCCCTTTGGGCGCCCGTCCTAATATTGTATCATTATTATTATTATTATTATTATTATTATTATTCAATAGTACGGCGGTGCTGGATCGGCCCGTCACTCCCGTAAACATTGTTTTTTTTTATTTATTGATTATTTATTTATTATTATTGGTCACCCGCACATATAGATAAATATTAAAATTAAATTATTTACTGAAGTGTCTCTGGGTAATCGGGGCACACTTTAACCATTCGAGGCCAACCGCCTTACGTAGGAGCCTGATGGTACATCTTTTGGTAGCAGAGCGTGGTTTCTTTTTACGATTCTATTTTATATGTTTATCTGTTGTGCGTTTCGTTCTATGTTAATACATTTTGTACATTAGTACGTCGATCGATAGTTTTGTGTGGTACATTGCGATCAAACGGTACGTGGCCATCTTAGTCTTTGTTGTTAGCGACCATAACGCGTTATTTTATAGTTGTGACTTGTGGTGGTCACTCTACGTGTATTATTTCACCTATATACCTTATAATTTGTTTTCCTTTTTTTTTTGTTAATTGGTTCTGTTTTGGTTTGCCTTGTCGTGTTTGATATTAATTCGCAATGGATACACAAGAAAACGCACGTATTAGCCGTACGTTAAAAAAGGCAACACTTAAACGCAATGAATGCATTAAAAGTATTCGTAAGATCCATTCGCTCGCGGAGCGTTGTGTTGAAAATGCATCGCTGGTATCGCAGTTGTCGTTTATGCTCGAGGAAGTAGACGAGATCTGGACGGCCTTTTCTTCTGAGAGTGAAACTGTAATGGATTGTTTGATTGATTTAGATCGCGAATCAGAATATTCAGTCGATCAAATCGTTGAGCTTCGAGAATTGATTTCCTTTGCTCGGGCAACTCTTAATCATTACAGCTCTGATCAGAATTCTGAAGCGTCTATTCGAAGCGAAGTTCGTACACAGAACGAAATACCATTGGTAAAATTAACAAACTCGCGTTATCCAAATTTGATCATGAAAAATGTGCTCTTTTAACAATGATTTTATTGATTTCAACAACTGTTGTTTGAATTAAACGTGTGTGTTTGTTAAATTAACAAATACGTTTTAAAAATTAACAATGTTCAGTTTCATAAAACAATAAACCGTTAATAAAGTTTACAAGTCTTTCCTGTTAAATTTTGATCATAAAGTATGATCTTTTAACAATGATTTTATTGATTTTAACAACTGTTAGTTGATATGATTTGAATTTGTTTATCAAAATAACAAACATTTTATTAAATTAACAATATTCAATTTTATATGGATTGTATTCATGTGGTATAAACCTGTAGTAATGTGTCTAAAAATAGATACAAATAATTCTTACGGTCGATACTAACAGGGAAGTTTGTTATTCGCACAGAGTATATTATCTACTCCACTCCACGATTAAACATATACTATATCTATAGCCGTGATCTACTCTTATTGAATGATTATTTCGTAATAAGGTTTTCTTTTATTTTAATAATATTTGTTCAATGTTTAATATTTATGCCTCCTGATTATAAAATTATAAAAGTACATTATTATTTGCTGTTTTTTAATAAAAGTAGCTACGTTATAATTTGCTATCTATGGTACCTACCTATATTTCATAATTCACTCGCGCCTACAGTGTGGAAGATTAACATTTGCCATTTGGTAAATCACGACGATTCACGACAATCTGGTAAGTACTTTAATAAATTTACTAATATTTGTATACTATTTAGTTCTTATATGCGATAATCCTTAAAATAGGTTAGCTGTGCTTCTTTCGTCCAATAAAAAAATGTTTTGTTTTATTTGTGAAGACGTACAAGTACCTACATTAACTTCTCTTGTTATTCATTATAAAGTTATACATTTACTTGGACCATACAGCACTTATTCTTGTAAAGAAAATAATTGTTCACAATCGTTTCAAACATTAAGTAGTTTTAAAAAACATGTCTTGAATAAACATATTAATTCTTTTGAAAATAATGAAGTAACACAATGTAATAATAAAAATAATTCACAGTTAAATTATGATGTTCATATGCATGATATAGATGTAGCCAATAATACATTTGATGAAATACCTCAAATACCCAGTGAAAAACTATTTGATTTTAATGAAAGTATTCAACAGTTTCATTTATTAGCTGTACAATTTTGTCTTAATTTACATAATAATAACAACTTTTGTAGAAGTGATGTTCTAAATATTAAAGATAATATAGAAGTAAAACTTATTAAGCCCATAGTTTCCTTGTTGAAAAATATTATTAAAAATGAAATTAAAGACCCATTGATTTTATCCAAATTTTGTACAGTTATTTCAGCGATTTCAGATCCCTTTAAATTTTGTCAAACTGAACACTCTTTAAATAATTGGTTAGCAACAAATGACTTTATTAGTGATAAATTCCAACAGTTTACTATTAACAATGAAGTACATTTGATAAACCATAATGGTGAAATAATATATGATGAACTTAGTACAAAAGGTATCTTGATGCCTTTGAAATTTCAAATTCAAAAATACTTTGAACAAAATAATAATCTTGATTTAGCACTTAAACGTTATAACAATTTAATGAATTATTCAGTCTCCGATGAAAACGTTACTTTATCCAATTTTGTTCAAGGATCCTTATGGAAAGAAAAAATACTTCCTTTTCAAAATAAACTAGTATTGCCATTTTTTATGTATATAGATGATTTCGAAATTAATAATCCCCTAGGATCTAAATCTATGTGTCATTCTATCTCAGCAGTTTATTATAGTTTCCCATTAAATGAACATAATTCAAAACTTACCCATATTTTTTTAGCTGCTCTCATAAAATCTAAGGATTTAAAAACTTTTGGAAATGATTTATGCTTTAAAACACTTATTGAAGAATTGAATTCTTTAGAAAGAAATGGACTTATAATTAATACTTCTGATGGACCAAAAGTAATTAATTTTATTCTTGGTTTAATTATTGGTGATAATTTAGGGTTAAATTGTATTTGTGATTTTAGTAAATCTTTTTCTGCAAATTATTTTTGTAGATTTTGCAAAGCACATAAAAATTTAACATATTCTCTTACTGAAGAGGATCAAACTTTACTCCGAAATATTGAAAATTATTTGGTTGATGTAGAAAAATGTGATTTCTCCCAAACTGGTGTTAATAAATTAAGTACTTTGAACCAAATTGATTCATTTCATGTAACAACTAACTATTGCGTTGATGTTATGCATGACCTATTTGAAGGCATTTGCCATTATAATATGTGTCATTTAATTATTTACTATACACAAAAAGTTAAAATAATGTCATTAGAGACTTTAAATTTCAGAAAACAAAATTTTTCTTATGGTTTAGATCAAAAAAATTGTTCACCACCTATTGAAACTCTTCATTTAAAGAAATTCCGTTTAAAAATGTCAGCAAGACAAATGATGTGCTTTGTTCATTTTTTTTCATTGATGATAGGTGATTTGATACCTGAAGATGACGAAGTTTGGGATTTTTTTCTCAATTTTCTTGAGATAATTGCCATGTTATTGAGTGATAAACTGACAGAAAGTTCTGTCCATCATTTAAAATACCTTATTAAGAAACATAACTCAAATTATATTACATTTTTTCAAGATAATTTAAAACCCAAGCATCATTTGTTAACACATTATCCATCCATAATCCTTAAATCGGGACCCCCAAAACATTTTTGGTGTTTTCGTTTTGAAGCTAAGCATAAAGAAATTAAAATGTATGCAAGGGCAATAACATCTCGAAAAAATATTTGTTTAACGTTAGCTAAAAAATATCAGTATAAATTTGCACACTTTTTATTGAGTGAGGAATCTAATGAAATACTTGTGGTTTCTATGAAACATAAAATTATAAGTTCTGAATACAAAGAATTTCTTTTTGATACTTTGAATACATCATCTAATTGTTTTAATTGTTACTCAAAGATTAATTTTAAAGGTACTAATTATAAAATAGGTAATTACATTACTGGTTTTATAAATGAAATCTGTTTGTATGAAATCCTTGAAATAACTGTTTTACAAAATAATGCAGTATTTTTTATTGTAAATCAAATAAAGTTAAATTCATACAATTTACATTTGAAAGCATATGAAGTCGATATAAAAAAGTCTGTAATTGCTAAAAGTCTAATAAATATTGAACAGTTCAGTGGTCCACCAATAAATATTCATAAAATCTCTGATGGAAGATTAATGATAAGACTTAAAGAATATTTTTAAAGGATATCTTCTTTTTATGTAGTTAAACCTTATTCTCTAATTCTACTTTTATGTTAATATTTAAACATATTGTATATATTGTATTTGTACAAATAGTTAGGTAATACTTTTATAGTTAGTACTTTTATACTAGGTAATAATTTTTAATTTTATAATACACTTAGAATTAAAACTTGTAATATCTAACTATATATTATATATATATATATATATATATTTATATATAACTAATAATATAAATATAGATAAATATGTATTGTAAATAATTAATTTTATATTAACAAAATATTGTTATGTGGTGTGTACTGTTTTATATGTAGACTATTTTATAGTTTGAAATGGATTGTGGAAATGATTTATTTGATAAGTTTTTAAGTAGTCCAGCTAGTTTTGATAATACAGAAAATGTAGAGTACACTGAACTTCAAAATTTGGGTATTTCTAACAATCAGTATAGTCCACCCTTAAACGATTCACATATTAGTCCCAATCAAGAAGAATGTCTTATGGAGAATAATTATGTTGTATCATTAGAAGAAAAAAGTAAACTGAAAGAACTGCTTGATGGCTGGAGTATGGGATATTTATTACAAACTTGTCTATGTAAGTTATAATTATATTTTAAAGTATTATCAGTGGTTATTTTATCCCTCTGGCAAGAAAAATTAAAAAAAATTAAAATCTATGGATTGTTTAGTTTATTATGAAAATACCTACACTATATTTTTACCAATTTGAATTCCTTAAATAAGTTGTGAAAAAAAAATAAAATTGTGAATTCTTATTTATATTCTTATTGAATTAATTACTAATATAAGTTATTAATTATAGATGAATGTATTGATGTTGAAGCTATGCGTTATATAAACAGTCAACAAATAACACAACTTTTAAATAAGTATCCTCTTGGAATACGAATCAAGTTTGACTATTATGTTAAACAATGGCAAAAATCTATACGAGAAGATATTTTGAATATACCAGCACCAAAAAGAATAGGATTGGTGTCTTCAAATGTATTATCTACTAATTCAGAGTCTACATCTTCTGAATTGTTACAATTGTTTAATCTTAATGATATATTGTCAACAAATTCACAGGGCGCAATGATCATAAATTATTATTCATTAAATAAAAATTTGAATGAGACATGTCGAAACTTATTAGTGGATTTAATAATAGCCACTCTAGTTGAAAAAAATATTTCCATGACTATAGTTTTAGCTAACCATATAGCTACAACTATAGTTGAAACATTTGCTACAGAGTTGAAGGTAAACTAATATATTATATTAATTATACAAAACATTTTAATAATCCTGTGTATTTATTCATAGGAGGTGTATTTTTTGAGAGATGCGGGGTCTAAATGTCCAAAAGGCAAACTCTACTCAAAATATTTTAATAAAATAAGGAGTCTTAAAAATCATGGATTAGTTCCTCAATCACTAAAAAATAAAAAAAATGTTGAAAAAGAAACTCGATCTTCTATGGAGTTGGATAGTGAAATAAGTAATTTGTTATTATTAATTATTCTTTGATATGATATTTTGTGTCGTTCTACATAATTTAAATTATTATTTTATAGTCTCTGAAAATGATGTTGAAGTACTTTTAAGTTCCTTAAAACATGAGGATTTATCGTGGCCTGAAATAGAAAACATTTGGACTAAAACTACCGGATACAGATTAAAAAATTTCAAAATAACAAATTTTTCAGCTGTATATTTATCAAACACATGGCCTCAATATAAAAAACCACTTGGTTATAAACTTGTAAGCTAAAATAATTATTTTAACCGTATTAATGTATTATTTTATAGCAACAAGTAAAGTAACTTAATACATTTTTAAATTTAATTTACGTAACACTGAAGATAAATATTTTTAAATGAAATAGTTTAGTTTGTATGATTGAAATCTATTTTTTTTTAAATAATATATATTTTTTTAATTTTCAAGTAAATTATACACTTCTCAAGTTATCTAGATATCTGGGTTAGTAATAATACTAGACAATATTTATAATTATAAATAAAATTATGTAACAATAGGTAATAAATGTAGAAAAATTAATATTAATTTTTAAATTTAAATTTAATTTATAGTAAATTTTATTTAGTGTATTTTCTAAAAATATTGTTCATTTGTGTCCATTCAACCTAAATGAAAACTCCAATCTAAGTAGATAACATCAATGATTCCCCTTTAAAAGTAGTTTAATACTTGGGTATTAAAATTAAGGTAAAGAAACAAAATTACATAAGTATATTGAATAAGGGAATAAACATTATTAATTATACTAAAAATGTAAATATATATTTTATATAGTATATTATGTTCTATTTTACTCATCTTTAATTTCTTATTTTTTTTTTTAGGTCGACATTGATTTTAAACGGTTATATAAAACCAATAACTCAAGTATGTTAAATAAGTTTGATTCTTCATATATGAAACTAATCCAAATATTAGGTGAACGAGTTAAAGATATGAGTAGTAAAAAGTTACTTCAGGAATTACAAGAAAATGTTAATTCAACAGAATGTAAGTATTACTAAATTTATTATTGGACTAAAACTTATTTTTCTATATTAATTAAATCTTTTCTTTTTTTTAGGTAGCAAACATACTTTGGTGATATATTTGCTTCATGCATTATTTTTGCCAACTTCCAAAAATACTGTCTCAAATCCAAACGGAGGAAAATGCACTGTTAAATTTTCAATCAAGGACTCTCAAAATAGTTTCATAATGATTGCAAACACTCCTACTGAATTAGAAGAAAAGTTAAAGCTAAGAAAAAGTAGAAATAATCCTATTCAGCCCTGTTTATTAATTGTAGGTACTATCCTTAACCCCAGTCAAATTTTGGTTTATTTTGATGAAATTAAGTATGTAATGTTTTCAATCGTTAAGGCTGTAGATATTTGCTTCAAAATTTATCATGTATTCAATATCGAATATCCGACTGAATCTGTCAACGTATGGTTATTTATTCAACACTTTTTTTACAATATCAAATTAAAATCAGATAAACCAAATCCTTTAATAAACCAAATTATATCCGAATTAAAATAAGAATTTAGTTGTAAAAATATTATTATATATTATATAAATATACATTAAATAAAATATTCCAACATTCATTGTCCTAAATTGCTTTGTTTTATTTTTACCAAATACCTATGTTAAAAGTTGGTTCCAAAATAATAGTTTATCATGTTGAACATTTGAAGGATGTTTAATTGAATATTTTACATACTATGTCTAATAACTGGGATTCAGATTTTGAAACAAATACATTTTTTCTCTGAAAAATTTCAAAAACAAAAACTAAATATAATAATTATTTACAGTTTTGTTAATTCTGTTACGTTAATTAATTTAAATTTCTTTGATTATGAAAGAAGAATGATAATTTAACAATAGATCTTTATTGTTTTAACAGTAAGTTATTATAAATTTGACCAGAAGGTATATACATTTAATAAAGTTGATTGTTAACATGATAATCCTAACATACTCTAAAAAAGAATAATTAAAAATCATGTTTGTTAAATTAATTGGGAACCAGACAAAATCAACAAAATGTTTTGTTGTTTTAACAAAGTTTTAAAAAATTATTATCTAAGAATTTAACAAACCTTTTTTGTTTAATTAAATGGGATTTTATTAAATTAACAATATACTATGGTTAATCTACGAATTAACAAGATATTAATTCCTAAATTAACAAACCTGCCTGTTGGCCCTATGTTAACAAGGAGTTTATTAATTCAATTGGTAATTTTGTTAATTTTACTAATGTTTTTCGTTCTGTGTAGAGACTCCATTACATCTCTTGGTGGTCAACAGTCTGTACATGAGTTAATTGTTGAGGGAGCAGACCACGAACTTCGTAATCAGAATGTACACGACAGTGTCGTAGTGCGTGAGAATTCCGGGGAAAATGGTGCAACTATTAAAGTAGATTCTGATGGTTCTAGCTTACGTAACAATATGTCTAATCTCAAACTGGTTCGGTTACCCGAAATACCCCTGCCCACTTTTAATGGCGATATTTTTAAATGGTTAACGTTTCGGGATCGATTTATATCAATGGTAGATCAGCGTCCACACATGAACGACATCGATAAGTTTTATTACTTAACAGGTTGTTTGAAAGATAATGCGTTAGAAGCGATCTCTGGTATACCGGTATCCGGCGAAAATTATAAATTGGCATGGTCTACACTAACAGCGCGTTTTGATAGACCACGCTTGGTTGCTTCTTCGTTGATTGATAAATTATTAAGTGCACCCAAAGCTTCGACCGAAACACTCTCCGATTTACATAAATTTTTATTGGTGTTCGACGAAGGGGTGTCGGTTCTTGATTCTATGAAACTCCCTAATCTCGGTGATTTTATTTTATTTTCAGTAGCCTCACGGTGTTTACCGTCATATTCGATCAAACTTTTTGAATCGCAGCTCTCGAATGGGTTTCCTACAGTTCAGGACCTATTAGCTTTTGTCAAATCACGTATCAAGGTATTAGAGTGTGTTCCGCGTGATTCGGTTCATAAAGCAGTAAAACATGTGGCACCGGTTAGGTATAGTTCGTCTAAAGACAATAATGTCGGTTTCAAAACTTTTAAGAGGCCACAAACAACCTCGTTGGTGTCTAGTACGGTGACCCCCAGGTCACATGGGTCGTGTCCCGTTTGTAAAGGGTCACATTCCATTTCAACGTGTAATAAGTTTGCCAGCTGGTCTGTAACTTTCCGAGATAAATGGGTCCATGAAAACAAATGTTGTTTCCGTTGTTTACGTGGTGGTCATTGGGCCCCTGAGTGTAAGTCCCCTGTACCATGTGACAATTGTTCTCGACGACACCATCCGCTGTTACACCCCGCCACCATGGTCAATGGTACGAGAAACAACAATCAAACGAATAATAATCAGTTGCCACGCGATGAACCCCCTGCCCAATCCTCCCTTCTAGGTAGTGGCTCACAGAACTCGTCCTCGGTGATCCTCGGAACCGCATTAGTTCATATTCGCGATTGTAGTGGTATGTTTCATACAGTTCGTGCACTTATCGACTCTGCTTCTCAGATCAGTGCGATAACCGCCGATTGTTCGTCCCAGTTGGGCTTACGAGTGTCCCGTTGGACCGCCCCCATATCTGGCTTATCTGGTACGTCTGTTCACAGTGTCCAAGGCTTAGTCACTTGTGATATACACCCTCGATTTTCGAACGACCCAATTATTAATTTTCACGCCTGGATGTTCCCTAGTATCACAGTTCCAATGCCTAGCATGCCGATATCTGATCATATAGTGGACAAATATAAAACGTTGGCCCTTGCAGATCCTACGTTCGCTGTACCCGATAAGGTAGACTTGTTGCTCGGTGCAGATATTTTCGCGCGTATATTAAACGGCAAACGTATATCAGTAGGTGAATCGTATCCCGTAGCCTTTGGTTCTATATTCGGCTGGATAATAATTGGCCCAGTCCCGCAGTTAAATAATCAAATTGTTACCTCGCACCCCATTTCCCTGGTTTCCTCGATCGAAAGTCTGTTGGATAGATTTTGGCAAGTTGAGGAGCCAGAAGCGGCGCCCGTTGATTTTACCAATGACGGCCAATGTGAAACGATGTTCAGAGACAAATGTTACCGGGATGAGTCTGGACGTTTTGTAGTGCCTTTGCTGTTCCGTCACCAAGTTACGGGTGACACATTTGCTGGTTCTCGTGCCGTCGCCCTCAAGCGTTTTGAATCGCTTGAACGTAAACTAGCGGTAGATGCTCGTCTACAAGAAGCGTACTGTAGTTTTATGAACGAATATTTGTCTTTAGGGCATATGTCCCCGGCCGTATCCACTGGTGCATATTTCATCCCCCACCATGCGGTTTTTAAATCCTCCGGTATCGAAGATAAAATACGCGTCGTATTCGATGCCTCCGCTCAATCTTCATCTAGCGCGTCATTAAATAAGTGCTTACACGCAGGCCCGAAGCTGCAGCGGGATGTCATTGATGTGCTTACTCTGTTCCGTTTAAACCGTTATGCCTTTACAGCCGATATAAATAAAATGTACCGGCAAATATTATTACTCCCCGAACATCGCCCCTATCATCACATCTTATGGCGCACGTCCCCGCATGATGCTCTCAAGGCATACGAATTAAATACAGTTACTTACGGAGTAAATTGTGCCCCCTTTTTAGCTATTCGAGTTCTGCATTACATCGCCGAACATGATTGCAAGGATATTCCGGCTGTACGTGACGCGTTATTATTTGGTACTTATGTTGACGATATATGTGTCGGGGGGGACACAGTTGACGATACTATTACCCTACAAACTAACTTGGTTGCAGTGTTAAAAAATGCAGGTATGAATTTAAAGAAATGGTTAAGTAATTGTGTTGAGGTGTTAGAGAGAATTCCGCCTGAGGACAGGGCGTCCGGAGTGTTATCGTTCAATGACGTGAATGAACTAGGCACGAAGGTATTGGGAATACAATGGTCACAGCGTGATGATACATTTATGTATACTGTTAAAACCGAACAGTCTATTACAACAAAGCGCGGCATGCTATCCCTGCTAGCACGTATCTTTGACCCTCTTGGTCTAATATCTCCGGTTACTTTCTTCGCTAAACAACTTATGCAGCGCGTATGGCAACTTGGCATTTCGTGGGACGAACAATTGCCCTCTGACATAGCTGATGAGTGGAGTAAGTTTGTCGCGGACCTCCCGATAGTGCAGGATGTGAGGATTCCTCGTTTCCTCGGTACTCGGCGTGATGTAGAATGTTTTCTTTGCGGGTTCTGTGATGCATCAGTCAAGGGGTATGCCGCTGTAGTATATTTGAGGTTAAACGATGACTCTGGATCACCCGTCGTTTCATTACTGGGTGCCAAAACTAAAGTAGCTCCAATAAAGGCATCAACCATTCCTCGACTGGAATTATGTGCGGCGTTGTTACTTGCGCGCTGGATGGCTCGTCTTAAGATTATTTTGAATATTAAACTTCGGGTAGTCGGATGCCATGCTTGGTCCGACTCAACTACAGTTCTCAACTGGCTTAAGGTGCCTCACGACAACTTTAAAATTTTTGTGTCCAACCGCATACATAAGGTGCACTCATTATTGCCCGATTTTCAGTGGGCGTACATATCTTCAAGTGATAATCCGGCAGACTGCGCCTCACGAGGTATTTCACCGGCAGAGCTCGTAGCTCATAACCTTTATTGGAGAGGGCCCGATTTGTTGTATAGTGCGACAACCGAGTGGCCTATCGATGCTCCGAAAATATCTATCGAACACTTACCGGAACTTAAGATTGCCACTCCGGTGACTTTGGTTAACAAAACAGACGTTCCTACCGAATCCGAATGGTATGCACGGTTTTCATCCTACGCTCATATGAACCGTGTGGTTGCACGTATCTATCGATTTATCAATGCCTGTAGACGTCAGATTAATTTTGACAATTTTTTATCTCGTGAGGAACTGGACCATGCTGCCATAGTTATTGTTAAAAGTGCTCAACGTTTCGCATTCCGTAAACTATTCCATGAGTTGTCACATAATCGTCCGATCGGAGTTAAACCCGTAGCCCGTCTTCGTCCTTTCATCGACAAGCGCGGAATCATTTGTGTAGGCGGTCGCTTATCGAATGCAGATATACCCGAGTCTCAGAAACACCCTATTTTACTTGCAAAGTCGTCACATCTGTCAATCTTGTTAATTCGCCACTGGCATGACTTGACCGGGCATGGTGGGCCGAGGATTTTAACCTCCCTCATTAATCGATCATATTGGATCCTATCCCTTAACACCTTGATTCGATCCGTTCTTAGCAGATGTACTACTTGCGTACGTCTGGCGTCTGTTAATCCCCAGCCATTAATGTCCGACCCGCATCGCGCGTCTCTGAATGCCATCCGTTTTCCCGAGTAGGAATTGATTTTGCAGGCCCTTTAGTTATGACAGAACATCGTCTTCGCAAAGCACGTCAGTACAAAGTCTATATTGCCGTTTTCGTGTGCTTTGTAGTAAAGGCCGTCCACCTCGAATATGTATCAGACCTGTCTTCGGAAGCGTTTCTGGCCGCTTTACAACGATTCGTTTCTCGTCGTGGACTCCCAACTGATATTTATACAGACTGCGGCACCAATTTCGTTGGAGCCTCGAATCATTTGCGTGATCTTGTCAATAACCCCGATTGTAGAGATCTTCTCGTGGCCCGTTTTCATTGTTCATGGCACTTCAACCCGCCCAGTGCTCCTCATTTTGGAGGATTATGGGAGGCCGCCGTCCGTTCGGCAAAAAATTTGATGATACGAATAATGGGTGAACATGTTTTTTCTTTAGAAGAATTGTGTACGATGTTATGTCGCATAGAAGCTATTTTAAACTCTCGCCCCTTGGTACAGCTTTCTTCTGACCCGATGGACTACGATTGTCTTACACCAGGGCACTTTCTCATAGGCCGTCCATTACTCTCAGTCCCAGAAGCATACATCCCTGACAAGGCGCGTCCATTAACTCAGCGTTGGAAGCTTTTAAACCAATGTGTGCAAGCCCTTTGGCGTCGTTGGCGTGATGAGTACCTCAATACGTTACAGACACGCAATCGGTGGACGAAAGATGTGACCAATATTGCCATAAATGATTTAGTTATTCTTAAAGAACCTAACGTTCCTCCGCTAAAGTGGCGTCTGGCGCGAGTACAGGAGGTTTATCCCGGTTCCGACGGGATCGTCCGTGTAATTCGAATACGTACCGCCACGGGAACTTTTACGCGTCCCGTTGTAAAGGTCGTGAAATTGCCTAGTTCCTAAATCAATAATCAACTAACCCTTACTACGCAATGTATCACACCCTACTTATCAGTTGACGATAGTATTTACGTTTTGTCATGTTCGTATCGAAATATGTACCCTAGTTTTATTTCTTATACTTATAAGTGGTACAGGGCGCACCAAGTATCATTGCCTATAATTGCCGACTTAGCTTTCTTAAAAAAAAAAAAATATTGTATCATTTTGTTTGATTTTCATTATAGTTATAACTGTAATTTGTTTGTTGTATTATTATGTTTGAATTGTAAACTTGTGCGCCTTATACCAACTCATTCGGGTGACCATATGAATTATACTTAGTTATGAAAATTCTTTTACATGTATTTTATTTTTTTTTTGTAATATTTATTTACATTTATTTATTTATTATTTATTTATCTATTTATTTATTTATTTATTTATTTTTTCTCGTTACTTCGTTACCAATTTGTGTAAATTTAGGATTACCACTACTTCAGTCGAACTCATAGTAACCACCTTCGACACCTCTCCATTCACTCATGTTGAAAGACGCCCTGCGTCTTCCAAGGTGGGGGAAGATGTTCACGAAATAACAATTGTATGGCGGATGCGTGTCGGAATACCGCCGTGACAAACCGGCTTAGGCGATAACAAAACTATTCTCGTTCTTCTAGAACTTTCTATCGCCTATGTCGCCTTCCCCGCTCCAGCAACTTTTATCTCCGGTGTAAGCTCCGACCCACGGCCGTGCCCGCCGCGTCGTGTGTCGTTCACGTTCTCTCGTACGGTACGCGTCGTGTGCCTGACCGTGCCTTTACCGGCATCGAGTGCCCATTGGAAGACCGCTCCGCTGGGTTTGCCTTTGCGACTGTGCGTCGTGTGTACGCGTTGTGTCGCCGGTTCGGTTTGTCTGTGCGTCGTGTGTACGCGTTGTGTCGCCGGTTCGGTTTGTCTTTGCGTCGTGTGTACGCGTTGTACTTGTGTCGCCGGTCACGTGGTAACCGTCGGCGTGAATATTGTAGTTGTTTTATACCGCGGCTGCGTTTATGCAAGTTGTGAGGGTGCCGTGTGTTTCTGTTGGCCTTTGTGCATTTTGTCCGCCGGTTACCCTCCCTTGCCGTATACTTTGACTGCCGCATGCCGGTCTTTCGGGTTGTCACCCGTTATTAGTTGTGTGTCACGGGCTGCCTTGTCCTTGTGGTGTAGAAGCTGGCTGCATTATCTCCTCCGCCGTATCATTGTGCCAACACAGATAAGAGGAGATATCAGCACGTCATATTATTGTATCGTATAATTATTATTATTATTATTATATTATTATTGCCAATACGACGTTCCTTTTTTTATTGTATTAGTCGTTGATATTATATTTTTACTTGTTTCCCCCCCTTTGGGCGCCCGTCCTAATATTGTATCATTATTATTATTATTATTATTATTATTATTATTATTCAATAGTACGGCGGTGCTGGATCGGCCCGTCACTCCCGTAAACATTGTTTTTTTTTATTTATTGATTATTTATTTATTATTATTGGTCACCCGCACATATAGATAAATATTAAAATTAAATTATTTACTGAAGTGTCTCTGGGTAATCGGGGCACACTTTAACCATTCGAGGCCAACCGCCTTACGTAGGAGCCTGATGGTACACACATTCTGCCTAGTTAAAAAAAAGTATTAAGTAAGCATAACTTGTGCATGATTAACATTACTCAGTATTTAACTTATTTCTAAACATTGTGCATATATATATTACAAACTATACAAGAATACAAGATTATGTTCACTAAAATACTATATATTTATATTTTATGCATACTTGAAGTTATATATAAAATTTATTTTATTTGTATCAGATAACTCAAATGAAGTAAATGATTTCATTAATGATTTGACTCCACCAGAACCACTATCAAAAGAAGTCGGAGTCCAAGTCAATATAGTTAAAAATACATGTATAATAAATAAACCAAAACCTTCCACCCGGTCAAAATCTTCCCAATGTGATTTAGGATTAGCATTGACTAAAACTATTTCATCTGTTAAGTTTGGCTCAGTTAAACATAAAGAGTTTGATGAAAATAGTGAATTGGAATCAACTTTAAATTCTTCTCTTTCAAATTGTGACAGCTTGTCAAATGTATCTTGTTCAAGTTCTCAAAGTTATATTGAAGATTTTTTTATTGAAAATGAGTCAAATAAATATAAGAAACTTAGTTATGAAGTAATGTGTTACAATATTCAAAATAACCCTAAACATTATATAGGTCTAACCTATGAATGGTATAGACATGGTTTTATTACTTCACTAAGTTCAAATTCTAAAATTTCTGAAAGAGATATACTTTCAACTTTAACCAAAATTCGATTGAATGACTCTTTTAGTAGATTAGGTGATATATTTGGTGTTTCAGGAAGTTATAGTTGTCGTATTTTTAGTAAAACTATTAATGTAATTGTTGGTTATTTTAAAGAATTTATTTACTGGCCAAACAAAGATAAAATCATTAAATTACTTCCTATCCCATTTCGCTATAGATATTCAAACGTCCAAGCCATTATTGATTGTCTTGAAATTGAAATTCCAAAACCCTCTGACCCGGTTCAACAGTCATTAACTTGGTCAGATTATAAAAAATGTAATACTCTTAAATACCTTATATCTTGTACGCCTAATGGATTTATAAACTTTATATCAGAAGGGTATGGAGGTAGATGTAGTGATGTACTACTAGTAGAGAAATGTGGATTCTTAGACTTGGTTCCAGAAAATTCTGATGTTATGGCTGATAGAGGATTCAAAAATATTGATCATATGTTATCATTAAGAAAATGTAAGCTAGTAAGACCACCAAGTGTATCTCAAAGTCAAATTTCTACCAAGCAAGAAGTTCTTGAAACCAAAATAATAGCTAGTCTAAGGATTCACATTGAAAGAGTCATAGGTAGACTAAGAGAATTTTCAACATTGAAACCTCATGCGTTAATGCATATTAACCTTGTATCTAATGTCGATGAAATTATAATTATTGCTTGTGCTCTGATAAATTTACAAAAACCTATTATAACACAGTAATATGTTTTTATAAGTTCTGTTTATACTAAAAAATAAGTTTACAAATAGGTGTATTTTTATTCAAGATTTCTGTGTATAAAATATATTAAAATATGTTTAAAATAATGTGTTGTTTTTATTATTATTAAATTATCCAAAAAAATGTTATTTATTTAAATAACTTAAAACTATTCGATAAATTTTATTTACAATAATTTAGGAAATACACTTTTTTTCCAGAATAAGGAACTTTTTTTTATTAGTTTTTCACAGTAAATATAGTCATATTCGACCCATTTCAGTTGAAGCTGCTTGTTAACATCAAAATCTGGATCTGCAATAACAAGTAATCCCTTACTTTTTTTATAAACATGCATTTGGATTTGGATTTGAGAGAAAACTTTGGGTTGAATAATATCATTCTTAATGTAATTAGTCACTTTTTTTTGATTAATAGGACATTTTATTTCCAGGACAAAATCTGCAGCTATTCCATCCGCTGAAGCACCAATAATAGGGAAATCTTGAAGGATAGCTAAACCTGTTGTTTCAATGTCATCATACATTTTTTTAACTTCATTGAAAACCTAAACAATATACATTATTAGTTATCGTGAATACAATATGAGCATCTGTAAATGCAGTGCACAATATGTATGGTTTATTTACAAGTTCTTCTAAAAGTGTCCCACGTTCCATTGCTTTTGTTAATTTTACTTTAGCACATCCTAAAATGTTTTTAACTAGTGACCCATCATCTGTTTTGCACTTAGATACTTCAAATATTTTTGAAGCTGTTATTCGACCATATCTTAATTCAAACCATAGTGCATTTTTAGATTGATCTTTTGTTTGAGTTATTATTTCTTGATAAAGTGAATTTGATCCTTCGTTCTTCAGAAAATCAAAAAAATTGTCACATGTACCAGCTAAAAATAAAATAGGTTTAAGTAAATTTGAAAATGATTTTATTATCATTTATAAATATTACTCACTACAGTATTGTGTGTTGAACTTTATAATAGCTCTATGTATTGACATGACTTGAAGTGGGCTTTCTATTTCTCCATATTTATGTGCTCCTATTTGACATTCAATTTTATTTTCAGCACCCAATGTCATTATGCTGTTTAAAAAATGTACAGAATTTTCAGGTTGAATTCTAGTTTCTACCTTTTATTTTGTTAGTGATTTTGCAGTTATACACCGTAGTGAGGTACCAACTCCTGAGAGTCTTGGTTTTTTCCAATAACACTCTACTTCTGTTGTTCACTCTTTCGGTGTATAAACATTAAAAATGCCAAGCCATGTTTACAACCACCTATAAAATGATAATTTACAAAATGTGTATTGGAGAGATATTTAATATAATGTCACCTAAAGAAGCTGCACAATCTTGGCAGTGCATATCCACAACTTCCCCTTTAGATTCATCCACTGTAACTGACACATGATAGTTCTTGTTACGAACTCTATGCTCTGGACACATTTGCCCCTTCACTAGACATAGGTTCCCAGTCCGTTCTAACTCAATGTACCCTACAGCATTATCTCCATAACTTTCTCTTGCAGACCTGTATAATAGACCATATTATAGTAATACATAATATTTTATTTAAGAGTTAAGAGGACGATACAGTGCTACACCCATATGTGTTGTCTGTCTTAAAATAGGCAGTACCTATGTAACATAAAAATGAAAACTTACCTTTGTGCTTTACAACCTCTCACTTCAGGATCATTAAAACAATCATTAGTTCTAATATAGTTATTAATAGCAAACATATCTACTTTAGGCAAATTTTCAGATGTTGCTTTTACGAAGTTGTTAATCATTTTTAATTTTTGAACAGTAATATAATATTATTATTATTAATGTAACAAATAAAACCAAGTATAATCTTCTTATTATAGAAAATAACTTTATAAAACGTATATTATTTTGGTAACTGGTAAGTGAATGATTTCTTTAACAGTAATAATGCTAAATAATAGATAATAATAAATTATAACCAAGAAACATCTTAATATAAAATGTTTCTGAAATCTATTTCCAGAATTTCGCAAATTATGTAAACACCAAACAATAGTGTAAACACTGTGTTTATGTAATAAATCAAATAAGTATTCGATAAGCCTAATGAAACTCATATTTCTATTTTAAACTACATTAATATATTTATTATTTAATATAACCACAATAGTTATACATTTTCTTGATAAACTATGTCTACGTAAATTCCTTGGCCTGTGTTTTGCATAATAATATAAATCAAAACTTAAAATAAAAATTATAATAAAAATCTATAATATATAATAACAATTAAAATCTTTAAATAAAGAAATTAAACGGCGGTGTAAACGCCAAAGCGTGACTGCAAAGTGCAAACAAGATTCTCATAAGCTATACTGGATATTGACGTCACGCGTAGGCCACGCCCACTATAAACGTACGCGTAACTTTTTTAGCCCAATAACTCAGTCAATTTTAATTTTTAATAAAAATTAAAAAATACGGGTATTTTTATTTACTGTCTGTAAGAGATTTATGTAATAATAAAAAATATGTTCAGGTCCTAATTGTGGCTTTAGAATGAACTTCTTCCAACGTTTTGTCCGTGAAAAGTAGACACGTATTATCAGCATATGAGACTACCCGACCATCCAAATTAAGATCACATACCGAGTTTATGTATAAAATAAACAAAATAGGACCCAGAACACTACTTTGAGGAACACCATATTCAATATATCTATCTTGGCTTGTAACATTATTTATTTTGACTCTTTGTTTTCTATTTGTTAGATAACTACAAAACCAATTTAGGCTGCGGTCATTTATTCCAAAACTTGGTAATATTTGTAGAAGAGTTTTGTGATTTACTGTGTCAAAGGCTTTAGCTAGATCAAAAAAAATAGCTATTACTTTGCTTCCGCTATCTAATTCATTATGTATAAACTGTGTCGTACTATAAAGGGCGTCATCAGTACCTAAGCCAGGTCTAAAGCCAAATTGGTTATTAGATAACAGTTGATTTTCCTCCAAAAAAGTAATTAGCCTAGCTTTAATTAGTTTCTCTAAAATTTTGGAAAAACTTGTCAGCAAGGATATTGGCCTATAATTGTTTATATTTTTACAATCACCACCCTTTAAAAGAGGCTTAACTACCGCAACCTTAAAATAATTAGGAAAAATACTTTGTTTTATACTTGTTATAAATGTAAGCTAGTGGATTTACTAACAAATCATTACTATTTTTTAATAATTTAATTGTTACTCTATCAAAGCCTGCCGCAGTGTCATCTTTAAAGTTATCGACAGTTTTTAGAATATCTGAGTTCTCAATCGTTTTATTAAATAAATTGTCGAAAGAAAAATTGTGAGTAACATTTGAAAATTTTTTGTTCAGCCCTTTACCGGAGCTCTCAGCTAGTTGTTTTCCGATGTTAACAAAAAATGTATTAAAAATATCTGATACTACTTTCGGCTCTACATTTGCATTATATACCTTATCATTACTTATTATACTTTCAAATTTATCTTTACATTTAGGTATAGACCCCGTTACTTCGTTTATAAGTTGCCATGTCAATTTTGGATTATAGGAGACACTTTTAAATCTCTTTTCATAGAATTTTTCTTTTGATAGCCTTAACATTTTTGTGTAATTATTTTTATATTTTTTATAGTGTAATGCCAGTTTTAAGTTATTAGGATTTTGTTTTCATTTTAATGAGAGAGCTTGCTTGTGACGTGTGGAACGTAATAAGGCAGCTGACATCCACTCTTTTAAACGCTTGTTTTTGGAAGTTATTACTGTATAAGAAGTAGATTTATCAATTGCAGTATTAATAATTTTTTGAAATGCATTACAGCACTCATTAACACAGGTTTCATTGTATATTTCAGACCACTTTCTTCATACAAAAACCTATTAAATTTATCATGATCAATTACAGGAAAGATATTGTTTTTAGTTTTGTAAACATTATTAATAGGTATAGAACAACAGGTTGAAAAATGGTCAGTGATATCAGTCTGCAGCACACCAGCATTAACTGTACTAATTAGGTGGTCATTACTTTTAATAAAAAATTAAGTTAAATAATTAGTTATAGAATATTGATGGCTCATGAGTATTCATAACTGCCAATATGAAAACTTAGAATTACTTATAAGTATAACTTAGAATTTAAAAAATGTATAATAATTAATACCTACTATTATATTTATTTTAGAGAGGTATGGTAAGGTTAAAAATTTCAAAAAGTAGATATAATAATATACCAATATAAATATAATATACACTCAGTGCCACACTTAGCGGGGGTGCTGAGGATGCATCGCAACTCTAAAAGGCCCATGTATATTGTAAGGGGGCCCCCAAATCTGAATGGTATTTGTATAAGACATCAGTACAAATATTCATTTATTTATAAATTAATTCTTAGATGTACTGAGTTGTGTGTATTTTATACAACAAAATGAAGATATTAAATAATTTGATAGGCAATTGACAGTATATTATTAATTATGGATGATTGTTATTAATTTATTATAATAAATACAAGAATAAATACTTATATTATATACCTAATTCAGAATTAATTTAATCCTCATATGACTTTATTCAATTTTATAAAATTTATATAAGTTCTGATTTCAATCAACAATAGTTCTCTTAATGCATTTTTAAAGCATATAAAATTGAAATCAATAAAAGAACATTTATTAGAAAATGATTTTTCTTCAATCTACAGAGTATAGTGTTGTAATGAGTGTATGTATTTTATTTTTGACTCGAAATCCACAAAGCTGTCTTTGAATATGAATAAAAATTATTTAAGAAATGCTATAAGTCAAGATAGATTATCAAACATTGCCATATTAAATATTGAAAAACATATATCGCACCAAAGCATTAGATATCAATAAAATAATTAATGATTTTGCTCATTCTAATGGAAGGAAAATAAACTTTCTAAAGTAATTTGATTTTGATTTATTAGATTAAAAATATAGTATTTGTAATTTGAGAATAAAAAATTTCTTTGTACAGATTTTTGGTTTATAAGTTAACTAATCAATAAATAAATAAATAATTGTTATATTTTTTTACTACCTGCAGTAATATTACCTACTATTCAAAAAAGAGTGAACAAAAATATATAATATTATATACTTTTTTGTAAACCAATACCTAGTTCTTTGTTACACTTGGAATATAATATATGGCTCGCACCCGACCTCGAAATCCCTTGTTATTGCGACTTGGGGCACTGATTACACTTATTAATATAGGTTATATCAAATATAAAGTTATGTAAATATTTTACTACTTTTAGGTATTTATATTACTAACAAAATAAACCTCTGAGGTCTTGTCTTAAACTAATAATTATACAATTTAAATATGTGGGTACTTACCGGTCGTTGCAATCAAAAATCACCAAATAAATTGAAAAATATGTATACATATACAGTCATATACAATATTACCATAAATTGACCACTCAAAAAAATTAAACTGTAATACAGATGCAGAATAATAACCGTGTTTATATTGTAGAGAAAGACGTAAACTACGAAATATGAGTAATAACGAACAATCTACATGGACGACAATTTATATTCTAATAAATAATAATGTGGATTGTGGACTGTGAGGTTAATCAGTGACTAAATAGTGTACGATACTACGATAGTACGATATTACGAAACAGTGAATACACTATATATAATATATATCTGCATTCTGCAGTCTGTAGACTACAATAAATGAATCTATTATTATCGAGAAACGAGAGTCGATACACGGGGAACCCCTATTTCTTGAACAACGACTACACCGCTATCGAACGTAATCCTCCGTACGTTATATAAACATAGAAATAATAATAATTAAGCAATAACTATATGTATATATATTATTATCTAATCTTGAATATTTTGAATGACGGTGGCGGCCGATGTAAATTAAAATGTGCTGCTTATAAAATACAGTTATAAGTTAAAACATTATACGAATTTATTATAATGGTTATAACAGATAACTACATAATAAAATCTTATAAATTATATTAGAGAGAATAACTTTTATTTAAAAAAATACAAAGCGGTTGCAGGCCAATACTCACCAGACATAATATTATAATATTGATTGTAATGTGGGGTTAAGAAGAAAGTTATTATTCATTCAAATTTGTTATTATGTAATATAAATAAATAATATATTATTATTATTTGTGGCGTAGGGAAAGTGGCGCTCCCATCGCCCAGTGCACCTTTATAAGTACACTGCAGTAGCCTTACCCTGACCTTAATTGGTTGGGGTAGACTGGTCCTCCAGGTTGGGGGTTAAGCGCAGGGCTAACAACCCTGCCTAGTAAAAGAACCTTGTTATGAAACCAACTACACCTAAGCCTCGGACAAGATTACACGGATTCAAGACTGGTTTTTGGAAACGGAATGCTGATTTTAAGATTGCGACATGGAATGTGACAAGCTTGTATAAAACAGGTGCAAGTCAAAATTTAGTTGATGTCCTTAAAACTTACAACGTTAAAGTAGCAGCCATACAAGAAATAAGATGGTTGGGAGTAGGACAACTAACGACAGGAGAGTACACGATTTTCTTCTCTGGAATGGAGAATAAACATCACTCCGGCAACGGCAACGTGCATAGGACATTAGTACCGTACATTAAGGAGTTTAATCCAGTATCCGAACGGATATCAACTTTAACCATCAACACTAGCCCAATTAGTATCTGTATTATTAATGGCCACGCACCAACAGAAGTAAAAGATGATAATATGAAAGATAGCTTCTACGACGAACTGACTGAAACATATGAGGGTATTACTGGGAACATGATAAGGATTGTAATAGGGGACTTCAATGCAAAATGCGGACGGGAACCACAGTACTTTCCTTGCATAGGGAAGGAAATTTTACATCGTAACAGCAATGACAATGGTCAGCGATTGATAGCGTTTGCAACATCAAATGGGTTGACTGTTAGTAGTACCACGTTCCCACATAAAAATATTCACAAAGTCACATGGAGGTCACCGGATGGAGAAACCCTAAACCAAATCGATCACATCCTCATACAGACTAGATACCGTAGTACTATCCACGATGTAAGAAGCCACAGAGGGGCCGACTGCGACACGGATCATTACTTAGTGATTGCCAAACTTAGATCAAAGTTAAAAAGTCAATCGAGATTAAAACGACAAAAGAGCTAAATTCAATCTAGTTACTAAGAGATGAAACCGTAGGGAAAAATTATGAGAACGAAGTGAGGAAGAAGCTTAAAGAGAATAACGTACAAATAGAAATAGACGTAGATCTGGATTGGGAAAAAGTGAGTAATGCTGTCAAAAAAGCAGCGGACACTAGCATAGGCGAGCTAAAAAGGTCAAGAAATACTTGGTATAATGATGCATGTAGAACTGCTATAGATAAGCGCCGCATAGCGAGGGATGAATTTATTAAGAACAATACTCAAACAACTAAAGAAGCTTTCTTTCGGGAACGTAAAATCTGCAAAGGCGCCCTTCAAAGGGAAAAAAGAAAATTCTTTAACAACATACTTTATACCGCAGAGAACGATCATACACAGGGAAGAACTAGAAATTTTTTTAGAGTCATCTAACAGTATAAACAATTCAACCCTATATGGAATGCAATCAGAGACCAAGATGGACAAATGTTAATGGAGCCAGAGTCAAGAGCTGAGAGATGGAAAGGTTACTTTGAAAAACTACTAAATGGTAAGATGCCAGCCCAGCCTGTAACACATGTCGAATATGAAAGACCGGAGCCCTATGTAGAGGATGTTAGTCTAGATGAAGTAAAAAGTGCTATAATTGGCCTGAAAAATTGGAAAGCACCAGGTACGGATAATATCCTAGCAGAACTCATTAAATATGGAGGTGAGGAGCTACATGTAGTATTATACAGACTGTACCAGCAAATATGGATGGAAGAACGGGTACCGGATAGCTGGAATGAAGCAATCATCATACCATTGTACAAAAAAGGAGACAAGACAAAATGTGACAATTATAGAGGGATATCTCTCTTAAACTCTGCGTACAAGGTCTTCTCTAGAATTTTACTAAATCGCATGGTCCCTTATGTGGAGGACTGTTTAGGTGAATACCAATGCGGTTTCCGAAAAGGACGTTCAACCACAGAACAACTATCCGTAATAGGCCAAATAATTGAAAAGAGGTACGAATATCGGCAGAATATGTGGCAACTATTCATAGATTTCATAAAAGCCTATGATAGTATCCATAGAGAGAGTCTCTACAACATTATGTACGAGTTCGGTTTCCCAAAAAAATTAATAGTTCTAACTAAAATGTGTATGGAAAACACGGAATACAGAGTGAGAACACAAAATTTAACATCAGAAACCTTTAAAGTTGAAACCGGATTAAAGCAGGGAGACGCCCTGTCCCCAGTACTCTTCAATCTTGCTCTAGAGAAGGTAATAAGGGTACTACAGGACAATGAAGGTGGCCTACTAATCGGTCAGAATAAGTTACAGCTTCTCGACTTCGCTGATGATTTAGACATAATAGGTGATTCGCTTTCAGACACAGCCAACGCAGCCAGAGTGTTAGAAGAAGCAGCGAAAAGAATAGGTCTTGAAATTAACACTGAGAAAACAAAGATAATGGAACTAATTGAAAGTGGGGAGGACCCTAATGAGTCGGAAAATTTACCCTATGAATAAGTTAGCGATTTCAAATATTTGGGAGCCACATTAAGTACAAAGAATGACTGGTCAAAGGAAATAAGTATTCGAATAAACAAAGCTCAGAGAACGTTCTATGCACTGACAAAATTTTTCACGTCCAAAATGTTATCAAGGAAAACGAAAGCAAGACTATACGTAGCCATTATAAGACCGACGCTTACGTATGGTTGCGAAGCTTGGACGACAACTAAACAAACAGAGAGAAAACTGAGGACTTTTGAACACAGAATATGGAGGAAAATATGTAGACCTGTCTTTGACGAAACAACGGGGAATTGGCGAAGGAGGTACAACAGAGAGCTGTACGATATGTTGGAACTAACAACAATAACAAGCTTCATTAAAAGCCAAAGAATACAATGGTTAGGGCACATAATGAGAAAACGAGAGAATGAAGTAGTTAGAGTGACATTGGAATGGAAGCCAATAGGTAAAAGGCCAAGAGGTAGATCGAGAAAAAGATGGATAGACGTGGTAGAAGAAGACTTAAAAATCCTTGGAGTTGAGAATTGGAGGGAGGCAGCTCAAGACAGAGACAGGTGGCGAAGTGTAGTAATGGCGGCAAAAACTCTTAGAGAGTAGAAAATAGAAATGCCAGTAGAAGAAGAAGAATATTATTATTGTTGTACCCTGTAGATAGAGCGCCGCCGCCGGGAGCCGCCGTCAACGTCACAGAGTGCCGCCGCCGGACATCGCCGTCGAGGACACAACGCGTGCTGACAACAGCCGCCGCCGGGATCCACCACCAATAAACAACAGCGCCATTGTCACTGTACGAGCGGGTAATCTACAATGCAGCCATTCTCCGTACTCATCGTAATATTGTAAGTCCGTAATAATAATAATAATTTGTAAAATCTTTTTTTTTAACGTCGGTGCACCGTAGCATACGTTCACGAAATATTTGTATTATTTTTTTTTATTTTATATATATATATTGGAGCAGAGAATATTTATTTAACAGAGCATCTATTTATGTATAAAAACCTCACATAATAATTAATATTTTGCATGTCGGGTAGAAACGACAACGTTAGAGATAATAATTTAATTTCTTTTTCGGGGGAGGAAAGTGACGAAAGTGATTCTAGCGGAGAGTTATTTCAACCGTGTAGAGGAGTTTTAGATAGAGTAAGGGACTCGCTCGATCGCGTAGATAATACAGTAGAATCGGCTAGATATTTCCTTAGGTCTAATAAGTTAGTAATAAATAGGGGTAATTCGTCGGACGCCATAATGGCAAAATTCATGTCAATAGAACAAGCCTTAAAACTAATCCCAATATTCGACGGGGAAAATTCAGATTCTAGTCATGCTTTCCAAAATGCATGCGATTTTGCAATTAGTAACGTAGATCCGGAATTGAAGGCCATGTTCCTAAAAGGTATTACGACTAGATTAGTGGGAAAAGCCTATCGCGCGATTTTCATTCTCAGAGCTTCAGACAGTTTTAAATTCCCTGGTAGACAAAAAACAAACGTTGGCCCAATTACATTTAAAGTTATCAATGTTCAGATACTCGACTAGCGAAACCATACAGCAGTACGCTGACCGTGCAGAACAGCTGTTTTACGATGTTATGGAAGCATCTAATGCTACAAGTGGTATTTCGGATACGGAGAGTATTGCCAAAATAACATCATTACAAATTCTCACCGCTTTTACGGAAGGTCTTCCGCATGATACAAAGATAATAGTTAAAGCCAGTAGACCGAAAGAATTATCGGAGGCTGTGTAGATCGCTTTGGAAGAAGAAGCATCTCGCTGTGCACAAAAGGAAATATATAAGAATGTCAAGGAACATAAATCAAAATATAAAGTACAAACACATGATTTTTCAAAACCACCTTTTATGGGTAAACCTCCTGGAAATTGTTTTCTTTGCGGTCGTTCTAACCATCAAGCTCGTCAATGCCGAGCATCAGAGGCAGATAAAGCACGATACAAAGACTCACGAAATAACGTAAGGGTGGAGCAACATCATGTAAGAATGATTGTATGCAGTTACTGTAAGAAGCCCAATCATAAAATGGAGGACTGCCGTAAACGCAAATTCGTAAATGAACGAAGATCTCAAGATAATCAAGGTCAAAGGTCGGGAAACGAGTCAACACCGAGCCCAAGTGGCGGACGTTCGGTGAAGGAAATCAAAACCGCCACACTAAATCTGCAAGGACTTTCCATTTCGAATCAGAGTTAATGGATAATCATATAACACTAAACATTTCACAATGTATTCAAGGGGAAGCTAAACTTCTACTGGACACTGGAAGCGACTTAAACCTGATTAAACTTTCAACGTTACGAGATGAAGTCATAGTGGATGAAACGCAACGTTATCAATTAAAAGGAATCAATGAATTTTTAGTACACACCATAGGAGCCGTTACTTTGGAAACACAACTAGGATTAGAAATAAAACAAACCCAATTTCAAGTCATCAGTGACAATTTCCCAATTCCGCAGGCAGGTATTTTAGGGAAACCATTTCTTGTGCAAAACAATATCTCTATCGATTATAGTACTTCAAAAATTTCTCAATCAAAAGCAGAAAATCTTATGTTATCGCCTAGGTCCGAAACCTTAATACCAATAACTAGTACGAAATCAGAAGGCGTCACGTTAATTATTCACTCACAGATGTTGTCCAACACTAATATTCGTCTCGGTAATGTAGTTAACACAGTTCACCGAGGTAAAGTGATGGCAGTTGCTGTCAATCCGTCTGATGAAATGATTACCGTATCATATCCAAAGTTGGAGGACATTTCTTTCGAAAAACTACGACAGCCTACGACATTGGTAACAACTAAATCTAACCTCGTAGAAACGGACCGTAGCCAACGGATTAGGGAAGTGATTCAAATGGACCATTTGAATTCAGAAGAACGCGATAGCTTGTGGAAAGTTTGTAAAGAGTTTATGGAAGTTTTTCATTTGAAAGGCGATCCGTTTCCATCAACTACAGCAATTCAACATGAGATACGACTGAATGAAAATGCAGCGCCAGTTAATATCCGACAGTATAAGCTACCATATGTACATCGGCAAGAGATTGTAAAACAAATGGAAGAACTAGAAACGAACAAGGTTATACAGCCATCAGATTCTCCGTGGAATGCACCGCTTATTGTAGTTCCAAAGAAACCGGATGCAACCGGACAACCACAATACCGTATTTGTGACGATTTTAGACGTCTTAATGCCTTGACTATAGGAGACGCGTTTCCTATCTCCAGAATCGACGAAATCCTAGATCAACTTGGACGATCTCGTTACTACACAACATTGGATCTAGCAAGTGGTTATCATCAAGTGCCCATAAAACCAGAGGATCGTGAGAAGACTGGTTTTTCCACTGATAAAGGACATTTTGAATTCATCAAAATGCCTTTTGGACTATGCGGAGCTCCTAGTACGTTTCAGCGGCTTATGAACAGCGTGCTCATGGGAATAAATGGTACCAGAGCATTCGTATATTTAGATGACGTTATTATTTATGCGACTGATTTGCAAGAACATGAAATGAAACTCAGAGAAATACTGTCCAGGTTCAAGAAGTTCAACCTACAGATACAACCAGCCAAATGTCAATTTCTCAGGAGAGAGGTTGTGTACTTAGGTCATCTAATCACAGAAGAGTGAGTAAAACCAGATCCGGAAAAGGTTCGATGTGTAAAGGACTATCCAACCCCTAAGAATGTCAAAGAAATCAAACAGTATTTAGGATTATCGGGATATTACCGTAGATTTATCGAAAATTATAGTAAAATTGCAAAACCGATGACAAACCTATTAAAAAAGGAAACGCCTTTTGAATGGTCGGATGAATGTGAAAAATCGTTCGACAAAATTAAGCAGAAACTCATCGAGGCACCAATTCTACAATATCCGGATTTTGAAAAAACATTCATTCTGACCACCGATGCCAGTCAGTTTGCTATAGGATGTGTACTGTCACAAGGTATAATAGGACAAGACAGTAGTAATAAAATACGGGTTCTGGACCCAAAAATAAAAATTACAGGGAAAAAATATTGCTCCAAGGGGCGTTTTCTACATATTTTTACCGTGTAAAAAAAAATAATCCAAATATTTAAAATTTTTTTGTTCTTTCATATATTCATACCAAAATTATAATATTAAACATTACAACTATTAAATATGTTCTTCACGAAGCTTAAATTAAGAAAATTATAAATCTTAATTTCAAATTAATAATAAAGTTATGATTTAAAAAATAAATATGTATTCAGTAAAATTTTAAGTCATTAGAGTCTACAGAACATTTCATAGTTTTAAAATTTATAGATTTTTTCTCTAAAGAAAACACTGATATGTTATTCCACGACATGATAGCCACCAATTGCTTGGATTCGAATCGTTAGAATGCGTTACAAACCGTAATAGTAGCACACGTTTTAACGTGGAACTCAAAGAGTCACTGGAACTTTGCCATCTGCGTACTAGGTCGGTGTACAAACTAACAATTATTACTTCTATCGAACGTATTCACGTATAGTAAATTTTACGAAAATATCGGTGTTTTTATTTTAAGAAAATATAAAAACTATAGAACTTCATTTTTAGTAAAAATTCACGATTTTTTATAAATTTAGTATTCATTATATTGTAACACTGATTAGTTTTAGTTTTTTCACATTATTATTAATTTTTTTACAAGAGTGTTAGTTTATTGGAAACTATTAGATTGATCAGTCATTCTTATAAATATAAGTACTTTTTTTCATAAAAAATTAAAATATATTGTATTATTTATAATGAATCAATTACATAATGAAAATAGTTACTTCGAATTATTAGAGCTGGTTAAGAACTCTCCAAAACCACAATTTTCAGAATATGGAACATTTTCAAACCGATTACATTCGCTACAAGAATTTTCAGCTCCGACATTAGATAAAATGCAATTAGCTGACGCAGGATTTTTTTTTAAAACAAGCGATTGTGTTCAGTGTTGGACTTGTGGAGTAATTCTCGGTAATTGGGTAAGAGGTGATTGTCCGTTTAGAGAACATGCTAAATATTCAAAAAAATGTCCCTTTATATTATTAAGTAAAGGTAGTAAATTTGTAAATCATGTTAATAATAGTTTCATGTACAAAGATTTAAATTCATTCTCTGCATATGATGTAAATGATGGATAAAATTGTATGATATACTTATATGTTAAATATAATATGAAAAAAAAAAAAAAAAAAAAAAAAAAAAAAAAAAAAAAAAAACGTATTTTATATTTTCATTCTCTTACTACTTATAATTTATATATTATTATTTAACCTTTATCCATTAAAATAATAAAAAAGTTTAAAAATTTAAAAAAAATAAATATAATTTTCAATTATTGTTTCAATGATAAAATGTTTAAATGTTTATAATATAATTAACAATTTCCGTGAACATGTGTCTCAATGGTTAAGGCGTGTAATTTATAACATACTTTAATAAGTACAAATAATATAATTTAGAGTAGGGATAAATAATCAATTTACAGGTACTACATTCATTGGTATGGAATAAAGTAAGTAATAATAGTAAGTAAGTAATAAAAGTAAGTATATAATAAATTTAAAATCTAAAAATAATTTACTATACGCCTTAATTAATGAGACATACAACGATAACGGTGGCTCTGAGCCGTTTGTCGCATCTATATATATTCAACATGAACCTTACGACTCAACGTCTCCGTCAGACGCGCCATCCAACGGGCCAATAAAACAGCGGCGCATTTGTTAGGTGCCATATTTGTTTTAGTACCTAATAAGGACACCTTATTTGACTCATTGTTCTCGATTGTTATTAAATAAACCACGGCGGCAAAACCCCTTTCGGAAGCGTTGCAAAAACCACATAAATAACCTTTTATTCCGACATGTGTACCTATGAAGCGGGGAATGTTTACATTTTGTAACACTGATAAATCGTCAACAAAACGTCGCCATAAACTTGCTATGTCGGGTGGTAGCTTGTCGTGGTCCGTCCGGGGTGGTCACGTCTCGGTCGCGTGAGGACGAAAGACACGAACAAAAAAATAAGTAAGACAAAAAAAAGAGAGAAGAAACAAAACTTATTGATCGTTATACAACTGTATTGTGATCGTGACGAAACATTAATGAGACATATGTTCATATGTTTTTTCTTTTTTATCAATTTTTTTATCACTGTTAAATGTATAAACATAGATAAATCTTTATTTTGTACACATATAACAATTATTATGTTTAAAGGTTATTTTTATAAAGTAATTATTCTTGATTTTTCAATGTATGATAATTATTTAGTATGTTTGATACAGCCAACAAATAATTACATGTGTTCGCAAAACATTGTTTATTTTTATTTTTTTTAGTAATGCCTTATTCTTAAGTTATTGATATTAGCATAGATTTGAAGTTTTTAAGTGTGAAAAAAATAATAATATTATTTAAATATATTTTAGAAAAAAAAAATCTTAGAAAATTATCAAGGATTTCAAAGCCACCAAGATATTTTCACAACGAATTTGACTATTAATATTAAAAACAGACTATAATATTTTCAGTAATGGCTTCTACAACAGTATGTAAATCAGTTTTCAGTATTCAACCTTTCAATAATAAAAAAAATATATCAATCGGATTTTCAGTTGATTATAAAATTGAAATTGTTGTTTTGCTTGTATGTGAGTTAACCAAACAAACTCTAAAACTAAATCAAGAAAAATGGAACTACTTAATGTCTGAAACTAATTTTATTTTGTTACTCAGTAAACTTTTTACTAATTCTAAACGAACAATTTTAACTGAAAACGTGTTTTATTCAACTAATGCAAATAATGAATCTCTTACATTACGAGTTGATAACAACCGTATAACTTTATCTCGTAACAATTTATTACGTATGAAACAGCTACAACCTTGCATTGATGCTTGTATTTTTACGAAACAAAATCAATTAATTATGTATCAAACTTGCTTTGATTTTATCATTTCATCGGTTAAACAAGATATTGAAAATTTACCAAATTCATGTCAAAGGAGAGAATTTACAAGTTCGTATGTTCAAAATTATGAATTCAATTTAAGTAATATACGCTATGAGGATAAATATTTTATTTTAGAACTACAACAATTTCATTATGAAAAGATATCAGATATGATATTAGAAGACATAAATACTAATAACGCTTCTAAACCATCTTCTCCTTAAATGTATCATACCATAGGCGTGCGCACGGGTGCAGCGAATGCTGCTTTCGCTGCACCTGAAATTTATTTTGGATTTAGTGGGCTGGTAGATATTTATATTATACATAGAATGAATCATTTTAAACATATTGGGTTTATAATTTTAAAATATAAAATATCTTCAGTGTTATTCAAATGAAAAAAATACTATTTACTATTTTATCAATACAAGTCCAAAAATAAATGGGTAATATTGGAGAAATTCAATGTACAGAGTACATACTAGATTACAATTTATTATATTTCTATAACCATAATAGACATAGTCATAGTGATTAATTTATAGGGGGGGGGGTTATACCTTATAATGATTCAGGTACACAAGTGATTATAATATGAACGTATAAAATATTACATTTTTACACTATGGGGCTAAACAGAATTCGAGGGGGGGAGGGGCTATATTAAAGAAATATATGGGCTGCTTATTGTTCGTTAGGGCCGGTTAAAAATGTATGCTGCACCCGACACAAAACCCTGCGCACGCCTATGTATCATACTAAACATTTGTTATTGCATTAACAATCAATATATACGTTTGAAAGGTATTCCTAATTAAGAAAATACTTTTTTAATTATATAGAAAAGGAAAACGTCTTATATCATATAAAAAATAAAACATAATTTAATGTAGATGTATTTTTTTATTTCTTATATTTTATTAAAATAAAATATGTATATTATTATTTAAAAAATGAATTAAAGTAATTATTTATTAAAATATTAATTTTCATGTTTTATCTTAAGAAATAGTGGAAAAATATTTTTGAAATAAAAACTATAGAATCGGTTATTTATCTATTTTGTGTTTGGATAATTTTCTCTTCGGATCATTGGCAAATCTCTCTGACACAACTTCAATCAATTTATGAAAATTATTACTTATATTTTTATCCTTACTATTTTGTTGATCCGTGTATAAATTTATAGAGCAAGACGCATGTTTCCATCTAAATAATTCATAAAATATAATTATTATAATATTTCTTTTATTGTAATACAATTTTTATTACCTGTTAGAACTAGATATATTTTCTATATCAGCCACTTTATAATGCTGAAGAACCCAATAATCTTGTCCGCCAGTCATAGGATATTTGAATACCAAATTATGTCCATCTTGTTTTGCAGTCAATGTATTAGTGGATTCGTCACTTATGTTTTCGTCCTCAACAAATTTTCTTATTTTATCCATGTAAGACGAATTTGGCTAAACAAATGTTATTGAATACAATTTTTTTAGTAAATTATAGTATATTAATTATAGTAACAAATATGAAAAATTAATAGTTACCTTCTCTAGTTTATTTTTTAGATTCTGAACGAAGTGAAGAATGTATTGATATTACTATGATGTGTGTTTTTTTTTTTTTTTTTTTTGTTTTTGTGTCTGTGTACACCATAACTACTCGAAATAATGCTTCAATTTTGAACTTCAGGGTATGTTTTCGGTGGCAAAACGAATATCGGAGGTACCTTAGAGAGGCCACAAGTGAAAATTCCCAAAAGTTTTCAAATGCCACGGGAAAAACAAACAAAAAATGAAGAAAAAACGGTACTTTTTGTGCAAAACCCGTTTTCGACGAAATCGATTTTTTTATTTAGCCGTTACTCAAAAACCAAAAATTGTAGATACTTGAAATTTTCACCAAATGTTTATATTGAAATCATCTATACGTGGTAAAATTTTTGAACACTTTTGACTTTTTTTGAGCTTTTTATAGACAATTTAAATTTTTGACTTTTCTTAGTTTTTTTTTCTGAAAAGTGGATAAAAAAAATTTGGCTGGACAAAAAATCTTGAAAATTTAATATAAAGTTCCTCATAAGAAGTACTTATCGGTATAAAAAAAAAATTCAAAGCGAAATGCACACCTTTTTTTTTTATAAGCATAAAAATTTTAAATGTTTATTAAGGATGGGCCAAAATGAAAAAATATCGATATTATCAGTATCGATAAAATATAAAATTTATCAATTGATATCGATATTTTCCCCAAAATATATCGATATTTTGATATATCACACATTTTGATTTTTTTTTTTTTGCTCTTTTATAGTACAAAAAAGAATAAAACACACAGTTATAGTCTGTGAGCAGAGATTTGAAGACAGCGCATTTTGTTTACATATTATTCATCATATTGTAAAATTGAAAATTAAAATAATTTAATAGATTTTTTAAATGTAGGTTATTTTTTAGTGTATTTATTTAAGTACAAAAAGTTACACCAAATAATAACAATTATGAAGCAAATTAAATGCAATTTACCTATATACCTTTATATTATAAATTCATAATTAACTGATTATAAATTATTAAAAATGAACAAAACACAATTTTAACATAAGATAACACTATGTCACTATATCACAATACATTTATACATGATATGTATATTATCTAATATAATAAAAACATAATCAAAATTATATTAATATTTAATAACAATAAACAAATTTAATAAATAAAATAAAAATAATCTCTTGTACATTAACCTTTCTAGTAGGACCTATTATTTACTGGTAGGATTTTAATATAATTATTAGTAGTAATATCATTTAATTTATTTTATTCCAATATTCGTCAGGGATAGATGATAAAAAAGTCAGTTGGAATAGCCTTTTAGAAAGTAGTCTTGAACGACAATCAGTAAGTATATTTCCTACTTTCGAAAATAACCGCTCAGACGGTACAGATGATGCAAGAACACAACAATATTTCATAGCCACTTGCGATAGACCCGGATACAAAGAACTTTCCCAATACTCAATTGGTGAAGAAGAACGATTTTCTACATTTGTAATCAAATACAGTTTCAGTCCAGTCAACACATTTTCATCAGAGTTTGAACTTGATGTTGATGCTTGAGCGCTTACTTCCATATCATGCTCTCCCCATAAGCTATGTGTATTTTGCAGAGTGGTTACATTGATAACTGGATCTTCTGAGACAGGTTCATTTGCTATTTTTTTAATCTGGTCTTGAACTTCACTTACAGCATTTGCTGCATTTAGTGGACCACTGAAATGCATGCGTTTAAATCGTGGATCCATAATGGTACATGTGGCCAGTATCTTATTTTTTTCAACATTATGAAAACGTTTGGCAAATTCAATTTTTAATCGCTCCTGTAACTGCTTACCTTCGTCTGTAGAACATTTAATATCGTACATTTTTTTACTGAGCATGGTTCGTAATGGTATTATTTTGCTTGCGGTTACATGACTTTCATATGAAAATTCTTTTGTTGCTAGTTCGAATGGACGAAGTAAAGTTATAGCTTCAGATATGACTGATAATTCTGGTCTCGTTAGCATCGTTGGTGAGTTTTCTAGTCGTAATAATGCTCTTGATATTGTTTCTGATAGCACAAGAAATCTTTCCAACATAAAAAAAATTGAATTCCATCTTGTGGGACAGGACTGTATAAGTTTTAATATTGTACTTTCAGTTCTTCCATTACTTCTTTGGATGTCTTTGATTACATCAGTTGCCTTAACACTTTGTTTGCTGTAGGTTACAATTTTTTTGACTTTATTTATTATGACACATATATTTGGTGAATCTTCGAGCGCTTGTTCGACCAATAAATTTAGGCAATGGGCATAACATTGTAAGGCTTTATCATGCCCAAAGCTATCAGTCACAGCTCTTACCATATTATTGGCATGGTCTGTAATAACTGCAATGATAGTATCCTTTGATATTTCCCAGAAGTTCAATGTGTCTTCAAACTTCTCAGAGATATACGATGCTGTGTGTGATTTGTCTAATGCTGCCAGCCCAAGAGTAATTGAATTAAGTCTGGATTGATCTAAAACAAAAATATAAATATGATTTATTGAATAAACAAACTTTAAAATGCTAAGAAAAAGTTCAAACCTATGTAATGTGCAGTTATTCCTAAATATGATGTTGTGGTATGTGAATCTGTCCAAATGTCTGCAGTTAATGACATACATTTTATTTTCTTTAACTGTATTTTAACTATTACGACCATGGCTTCAAATTTTTGATCCATCAATTTGGTTAAATGTTTCCGTTTTGGTGGTTTATAATGAGGCACTGTTACTTTTAAAAGTTTAAGTAACCCAGGTTTTTCAATTGCGTTCAGAGGCATGTTATCTTTGGCAATCATGTACAGGATAGTATCTGTTACATTTGAGTGTCTTATGCCTCCTTCTGAAACACAAAATTAATTAACTTATATAAATGAATAAAAAAAAAGAAGAAAGATTTAAGTTTATAAAATAACAACAATAAATCTAAGTTAGACATAAGGTAAGAACATTTATAGGTTAATTAAATTATTACCTTTAAATTCTTCAATATTTTTTATGCTTTGAACAATGGTAGGTTGACTAGATAAATTAGTTTTCCTATTGTCTTTAATTGGCCATTGTGTTTTGGTTATTGATAATATATCATTACATGGAGCTTGTGGATGCTCTTGAGCTTGAGGTAGGGCAGGTAGGCTTTGAACTTGTGAAACATCATCATCATCATCATTAAAATCCTCCTTTAAAACATATATAAATTTTTTATATACATTTTGTTATCACTGATAAGCTAACATCATTATCTATAAATGGGGTGAACAGGTACACATAAAAATATAAGCTAATTTTAAAACCAATTTCAAAAAAATTAAAAGACTAATTATGCAATTTGTTTTAATGTTAGTTATTACATATTATTTTTTTAAGTTATTTAAAAAAAAATGAAAATAATTAAGTTCCCTGTTTTAAATATACCTACCTGATGAAATATTATGTTATTATTTTAATTTGTTTTTAATTAATTATGTATGTTTATTTATATATTTTTTTTAGAAATTAATAAAGTAGGTATAAAGTATAAACTATAAAGGTATCTATTTTTTATATTGAATTTTTAAATAGAAATAAATATATATTAGCACATTAAACATATTTCATACTTAAATACTATCTCATTGAACCTTTATTTACAATATTATAATCAGTCTTCTAAAAAATACTTTTGAAAAAGTATTACGATACTAGTATTCGAATAAAAAAGTATTAAAAATACTTTTAAAATACTGAGTATTCTTAAAATAAATGTATTTTAAGAATACTCACAAAGTATTTGAATACAAATTTTATGCTACCTACACCTACTCGTATGTAATATATATATATATTGAACATCAGTATAGGTACCTAGATAAATACATGTTCACATATTTCATTCTGCATTAAGATATATTTCAACTAATATTGATTAAATTTTAACGAAAAAAATAAAAGAAAAAGTGGTATTAACTATGGAACTATTTTAAAATTATTAGATTTTCAGTTTTCATAAAAAGTTCCAATACAGAAACCATATAAAATTTGATGTGGTATTTTTTAATTTTAAATATTGTTATTACTTATTACCTACTTTTACTATACAAAAACATATAATATTAGTTTTCAACGAAAACAATATTATTTTTATTGATGTCAATTTTTTGTGAAAATAACTATAAATTAATATTAATAAAATGGACTTTATGGTATTTTAATACAAGTATTTAAATTTTGTTAAAAATACTTTTAAAAAGTATTCAAAATACTTAAAAAATACATTGAAAAAATTGTATTTAGAAAACCATATAAATATTTCAAAAAGTATTTAAATACAAGTATTCGAATACTTTACAAGACTGATTATAATAGTACACTAGTACACATGACTTAACTTTTAAGTAATTTTAAGTTTCTAAATGTTCTAACACATAAATACTTTATAGACTAAACGAAAACAAACGATGCTGTCTGTTTTATAAAAAATAAACTTTATTATTAATTTAAAAAAAATGTACTTACATATACACTTTTTGCTGGTTTTTCAATATTTTTAAAAATAGCTGTATGCCACTTTTGAACATGCGACCTCATGTTCGACGTGTTTGTCCCTTTAACATTTTTTAAACATATTTTGCATCTGTTTGTGCTTGAATCAATTTTATTAAAATACTGAGCGTATTTTGAAGGTGCCATGGTGAATTTTACGTTATTGGAGTTTGGACTAACTTCGTGATCTCCAAACTTTGGAGATCACGACACCGACACAACTCTAAGACTAATGTCGAATGATAAATGTATAACAAACTACAAAGTAACTTCACTAACAAGTAACAACTTCACTACTAAGTTTTCCTTTATTAAATAATGTAACATTTCAAAATAAAAACAACAATCCATTGTGTAAATTAAACAACTGTCAACTAGCCGCTCATTTGGAAATTCCCAATCCCTAGTTCCTAGAACTATATATAAATATATATAATACTATATATAAAAATAATATTTGTTATTCCAGGAACGCCAATCAACAATGGATTATTCATCGATAAGATAGCGACGGGTATTTGACAGTTGTATTTGATTGGGTATTTGTATTATAATACAATGTTGTAAAAAAAAAATATGAAAATTTCGAGTTTCGATGTTTTTTTCCGTTGCCGACGATATTAATATTATCGGATGATATATCGATATTATCATAAATCGAAAATATCATATGATATCGATATATCGTTTACAAATATCGATATTTTGATATTATCGATATTTTTGGCCCATCCTTAATGTTTATGAAATATTGAAAAATCGCGAAAATTTGAACTTATTTTTTTCTGAAATGTGGATAAAAAAAATTTGGTTGGCCATAAAACTTTGAAAATTTAGTACAAGGTTCCTCATTAGAAGTACTTATTGCTATTAAAAAAAATCAAAAATCGTGAGTCACAATTTTTTTTTATAAGCATCTAAAGTTCAAACGTTTACGAAATAATTACATGATTGCGTAAAATAATAATTTAGCCTTAAACGATTTTTGATATTTGTTCTTATTCAAAAAGTATAAGTCGAAAAAACTTGAAACTTTCACCAAATGTTTATATTGGTATCATCTATACGTAGTACTTTAGACTTTTTTTGAGCTTTTAATAGACAATTGAAATTTTCAACTTTTCTTTGTTTTTTTTTCTGAAATGTGGATAAAAAAAATTTGACTGGACAAAAATTCTTGAAAATTTAATACGGTATATCGGTATAAAAAAAAAATTCAAAGCGTAATGCACAATTTTTTTTTTATAAGCATAAAAAGTTCATATTTTTACGAAATGTGTAGAAAATTTGAAGTTATTTTGCAGTTGAAAATTCATAAAATTTTAAGTATTCAAAACTAAGAATTGTAAATTCGGTACAAAGTTTGACATACGTTTTCCTTCAATTATCTGTAAAAAAATTTGCACTGGAATAAAATCAAAAATTTTTATGAGTGTTTGAAATTACAATTTTTTCACATAATCGCGTAAAATAACAATTTAGGCATCATTGATTTTTGATATTTGTTCTTATTCAAAAAGTATAGGTCGTAGAAACTTAAAACTTTTACAAAATGTTTAAATAGGCATTTTCTTTACATAGTTGTATTTTCAAAATATTTCGTTTATTTTTTAGCTATTTATAGGCATTTGAATAATTCGATTTTTCTTAGATTTTTTTTTATAAAAGTCGATAACAATTTTTTGGCCCTACCAAATCGCTTGAAAATTTAATAGAAGGTTTTGAATAAGTTGATCTAAGAGTGATTCAAAAATTATTCAAATACATAGGCACAATTTTTTTTTATAAGCAGTTGAAGTTCAAAAATCGACAAAATTTGTCAAAATCACGAATATTTGCAAATTATTTTGTAGTTGAAAATGTATAAAAATTTTTGTATTCAAAGATAAGAAATGAAAATATTATGTAATATCACAGCTGATAAAGATAATTAAATAGATTAATGCCCGGTTGCACAAACGACCAATAACTAGTTATCGAACCAATAAGTTTTATCAATCCGATAAATATTGTGTTATCGGTTCGATAAGTTATAGGCCCGATTTTGGTTCGATAAATGATAAAAACAGTTCGATAACTTTATCGGCATGATATCTGTTGATAACACCAGTAAATAAATATTGTTACATATTTTGTCAGTCGTTTGTTGTTTTCCTTTTGAATCTTTTGCTGTAGCTGTCGATCAGATCAGATTCACAGATTCTGTGCACACGTTCCGTACATCTGTATTCTGTACCAGTATCTAGACTCCAGCTATCGAGCGTTTATATAAAGCAAACATCCCTAGACATTTTTTTTCAATTTTTGCATTGTGCTCTGGTTGTACATATTATGTCGGTGTATTCAACATCATCAAGTTCTGAAGAAGAATATGTAGCAGAAGTGGTAATAAATTTACCGAAGCCAAGAATGTATCGCGATCGTTTCAACCCGCTTGAACAATATGATGATTATGATTTTAAAATCAGATTTAGGTATGTCATTCATATTTTATTTTCTCAATTTATAAATTGAGTACAATATTACATACAAATAATATGTTTCTAAATTTCTAGGTTGAAAAAAAATACATTTATGATGTTACTAAACACAATTGGTAATAACTTGAAACGATCAACCAATAGAAGTTATGCTATTTCTCCAGAGATTCAACTGTTAATTGCTCTACGATATTATGCGACTGGAGCGTTTCAAGTAAGTTATTTTGGTACATTTGTTAATGAAAGCAACATATAACGTATAAACGGTTCTGTTGTTAATACATGGTATACATAGTTTGTTTTAGGTGATCATATCCAGGTTCACAAGTCTACTGTATGTAGAATCATAAAACGTGTGTCAAAATGTATAGCAAGTCTTCGTCCATTGTTTATTAAAATGCCTCATAGTCAAGTTGAAAAGCAAGAAGTGCAAATTGGGTTTTATCAAATCAACAAGTTTCCTAGAGTTATTGGAGCAATTGATTGCACTCATATTAGGATACAATCCCCTAAGAGTGACATAGGAGAACAATTTAGAAACAGAAAAGGATATTTTTCTTTCAATGTGCAAGCAGTGTGTAACAGCAAAATGGAGATAATGAATATAGTAGCTAGGTAACAGTCCAATTTTATCATTGATAAGTATTATTTTTAGGATGCATGAGATTTTTAATTTTGGAGTATTAACTGAAATTAATTTAATGATTTTAATGTTTATTAATTATTTAGATGGCCTGGATCAGTACATGACAGTACCGTGTTCGATAACAGTTTATTGCGTGCACAGTTTGAAAATAATGAATTTGAAGGATGTTTTCTACTCGGAGATGGAGGTTATCCTTGTAGAAGTTATTTAATGACTCCATTATTAAATCCTACTTCTAATGCTGAAAAAAAATATCAGGTATAACTTTAATGTTGCTGGTTAAACATTAAAATTCTAAGTTAATTATAAATATTTAAATGCTTTTTCATAGAAATCCCAAATTAGTACTAGGAATGTCATTGAGCGTGTATTTGGTGTCTTAAAGCGACGTTTCCCTGTATTGTCAGTTGGTATCCACACTCAGCCAAAAACAGCATTAACCACTATAGTTGCTACAGCTGTTTTATATAATATTCTGCTTAACCAACATGATGAAATGCCACAAAATGAGCATCAATATGAAAATGATATTTTAGAAGAAATACCAGCTGTACCTGTAAATGAAGTTGGGAACCATGTAAGAATTAATTTAATTGAAACATATTTTGCCCAACAAGCTTATGATTTGTAAAACCCAATGTATATATTGTAAATATTCAATAAATGCCGGCTTTGTAACAAAAGTATTTATTATATTATTATCATGTGTAAATAATCAATAAAATATAGTTGTTATTAAATAGATTTTATTGTTGTAGTTCTATAAGCATCCTTACTTTTTATAATAAAAACTAACCATAAACTTTTCATATTAAAACACTTATAACTTATTATCACAAAATACAATTATATTTTAAAAATTATGTATAAAAAAATTACATGTCTTGTTTTTTTTGTTTTAATTCATATTCTAAAATTTCTTCCTTAAGTTTATTTTGTTTTTTTTGAGAAATATAATGTCCTTTGTCAGCCTCTAGTTTTTCTGTCATAATAATTTTTTCCATTTCAGCTACTTCTAACTGAATTTTAGCTCTTTTTATCTTCAAATCATTGTAGTTGTCAATAAATTTTTCTTTGCTCCTATATGTCCCTAATCTCTGCTTTGTTAAATTTTCAATGCTATCATATAATTTTGTACCAGTTGAGCGTTTACTTGTAGTTACATTTTTGTTAAGTAACTTTTCTGGAGATTTAACTGGTGTATCAATTTTTTTTTTTTTTTTGTTTGTCGATTGGTCTCTTTTTCTATTTTGTCAGACAGAATTTTCATTGATAACACCTTGGTCCATGTCAGATTCTACATCACTGCTATTACTATAACTAGTTTGAACAGCATGTATGTCATCAGGGCCCACTGTATAATCTAAATATAAATAAGTATAACTTTAAAGATGCCTAAACCATACAAATATTTTTAGTTTAAGGAATTGTATAACTTACATATTGGACTATCACCATCATCTCTTTGAATTTCAGAAATATCAAATGTCTCTACATTATTTGTAGGTAATAGTGTCCCTGGAAAATCTCCATCACAATCATAGGCATTTTCTATAGATTGAAATCGACTACCCATCATACCCATAACCTTGTTACTTATTGAAGTTGATTGATGTTCCACTTGACCACCTCCTGTCTTGAAGATTTGACTCTGTACAATTAACAGAAATAACATTATTGAATTAATACTAAGTACTGATGATTACATATCATAATATCCATATAAAGAACAACAGAAGAGCAATACTGTATCCCCCTATTGATTTATAAAGTTTTACTATCAATACACATATAATATAAAATATAAATATTCAGCATTAATACATACAGTATACTCTTTCAATATTATACACACCTTTTCTTTATTGACATCAAGCTTGGCTGATTTTTGTAAACTCTTATTAAATTCCTTCAGTTCATCAACTGTTTTCATACCACTAGTCTGTAGTTGGTTATATGCTGCAGCAATAGTATTCCACACTTCATCCTGATTGCTAAAACTTGGATCCTGTAATTTATTAATTTCATCATTAACAGGTTAAATTATGTAAAAAAAATGTATGTTAGTATAAATATAAAATTATATCATACCATTAATGATGTATTTGTTAAAATAAGATCAACTAATAGTTCATTTTCCCTCTCTGTCGTCCCATAAGGTTGGCATTTATAGGTATATACCTAAAATAATAATACAAATGAATACTAAAGAATATTGGAAATTATTGAAAAATAATTGTGGCTTAATATCAACAGTATTTGTCTTACTTTTTCACTGCTTTTATCCTTTTTACTCATACGTTTCATGAGGTCATACATGGCTTTTAGCTGCACAGTTGTTCTTTGACCAGTGGTCTGCAATGCATTGTACTGATGTTTTATATTTTCCCATGTATTGGCTTTTATTTTATTTGAAGTACCATCAGTCTGTTACAAAACATATTTATTTAAATAATTGATTATTATTTGATACCCTAAACTAATTTTTACGTATGTATGAATGATTGTACTTATAGGTATAAAATACGACACGAATAACAATTTGGAATACACAAAATAATAAAATTGTACTTACCTTTATATTTTCTATAATGGCCATTTGGGGCTGTATCAGTGATAACAATATGTTTCTTTCTGCATCAGTAACATTTCTACTTCTTTTCTTTTCACTCATATTGGTAAATATTAGAAAAAATATAATTAAATAAAAAATGTAAAAATATTATAAATCAACAGACAAATCCAGACATTTTATCGTTTTAATAACATCACAGAACAATGATAACATGATTGCCTTATCACTATCGAAAGTCATGTAACCATGGTTTATACTCCAACCATTACATTTTATATGGAACGGTTTGTGCAACTGAACATACCTTTATGGGTTCAATAAAGTTATTTATCTGACTGTTTATTGAATTGTTATCACAGCTTATTGAACTGTTTTTATCGATCGTTTGTGCAACCGGGCATAAGTTTATTATAATATAATCAGTAGCTGACAGCTGTTCTATACAAAATATTGGTAGATTGTAAACACAAGGTGTATAACGTACCTTTACATGGTTGAATAGAACGTTACTAACTTCCAATTTCCAGTTATTTTAATGTGTGTATCAGTTCCATAAACATGCGGATTTTATATATTATTATTAATTATTAATATTTAAATAGACGTAGCCACGGATCATTCAGCATATATGGACGGCGGGGTCGGGTGGTACCGTCACGATAGTGCATTTAGGCAAATAATATGGTATTTACCTACGCCCTATCTATGCTCATCCTGGTTTGTCCAATGCTCACGAGCAGAAGTCACATGAATAGACAAATGTAAATTTAACCCAATCTAGGATATTAAAATAAAATATATATTACAATTTAAGGCTGACATCTTCATCTTCGTTCAGAATCGTTTTTTTTTTTATAATATAAAATAATTCCAAAATCTATCCAATAATGCCTAATCTAGCAATGCATCTCGTGTATCCCACCCAACTACTGTATCCTGTACTTAACTTACAATGATTTATCATTGCATTCAAATGTAAAGTACCATACAACTAAACTATCGTAAACCAGGTGATCCCATGATAGAAAGTGCTATACACTCCTCACCATTATCTTGTCCGAGGAGCGAAGCGACGAAGGACGAACTTCCACCACCATTATCTTATCGGCTTTTTTTAGATTTATGACTGATTGAGTTTTTGTTCTTTTACCATTATTTTTATTGTTACGGGTTTTTTTTTTCACAATCACTTGTTTCAATAAATTAAAAAATTAATTATAGGTAATTATAAAAAATAAGTTTATATTTTACATAACTATTTTACTTACGATTTCGCTAGAAGACTCTTCATCATCATCCGACACTGACGTATATTTTTTCAAGTTTTCCATCATAAAATGTATAAAACTTTAAAAAATATAAAAATTGATAATTCAATATAACTGTTCAAGTTTAAATATGTAAATGATACAGTAGCCGATTTTTAATTGTCTTATAAAGGTTAAAAAATAAATAAAATATGGAGTCAGGTGTTACATAATTATGATAATTCGGGAAAATTTTAAATATAATCATAATATGAAGGTGTAATAAAAAATCGTATGATTTTATCTAAAAAGCATATTTTGCAAAATTAATTATGTTATTATACTAGTATATGAAGGTGAAATAAAGAATAACATGATTAAAAAAATTGTATAATTTTTTGTAAAAAGCTTATTTTGCAAATTAATAATGTTACTCTAATCTTCAAATAAATATATATGAAGGTGAGATAAAGAATGGCATGATTAAAAAAATCGTATAATTTTGTAAAAAGCTTATTTTGCAAATTAATAATGTTACTCTAATCTTAAAATAAATATATATGAAGGTGAGATAAAGAATGACATGATTAAAAAAATTGTATTAATGATGTAATTATAATCTTAAAATATTAAGGTGAGATAAAGAACCGCATGATCCATATTAAGGTGACCAAGTTCAGAAGCGGTGTAATTTTAATAATAATCAGTTTTCGCTAATTCTTATTATGTTTAGTAAATTATGATTCAGTAGCGTTTTAAAAGTTAGCAGAGACATCCATCAATTCCTCAAGTGAAATTCCTTCAAAATGTAAGTATTTGTTTTAAAAATTATTTTACTTAAAATTACTTGTATGTTATTACTAATTTGTACACAGTTTTATTTCACACAAAAATAATTTACATACAGTCTTATTCTACACAAAATAAATTTTACGCATTATTTAAAATTACTTTTAAATTATTATTAATTTGTACTAAGTTTTATTTCACACAAAAATATTTTACATACAGTTTTATTCTACAGAAAATAATTTTTATACATTACTTATAAATAAACGAAGTGAAAGCAATTATGTTACACTTGTACTAGCATAGTTCATATAACATTTTTAAATATGTATTATGTGTTTGGTATATCAGAATTTTTTATTAAGATATTATAACTTACTAATTGCTTAATAAAGCAAAGTTTGATATGATTTAAATTAATTAAAACTACTATTATTACCAAATAAATTAAATATCAAACCATTTTAGAAAATATAAAAAAATTAAAATTAAAAATGTTTCATTTCATGCACTTTATAAGAATATTATTATTTCAGGAATATTGGAAAAATTAAAATCATCGTAGCTGATTTTGAATTTTTCAACTATCAAAAAAAAGATTTAATATTAATATCCGCCGCTTTTACAAACTATAACATTAACGAAGAAAATAGAATTTATAAACTACAAAATAAACCACTCATTGTTACGCCAGAGGGTAGAATAACGTTAATGAATTATCATATATACGAAAAAACAAAATATTTATTGAAAATTGTATTTAAAAATAATCCTATACGACTTGATACGGTCTTAAATGAATTAGAACAATCTATGAAAAATAATTCAAATAATTTAACTGTAAATTATTTAAAAACTCATTTTAATAATAAATCAATAATTTTATGGAATGGTAGTACAGATAGAAGTATATTATTAAGATTGGGTATTGATTGTATTATGTTTAATTTAACTGCATATGATGAATATAATAATAAAATGTTTTATTTAAAGTTAATAAATTATAATACTGAAAAAATTAATATTTATACATAAGCTAGAATACGTTAATAAAAATGGAAGGCTATTATCATTATTTGAGACGCATAATTTAATTTGTAAAAATAACCATAATATAAAATGTTCACATGAACCTATAAGTGATGTGAAATTCACCAAATGTATTGTGGATTTCATTATATCTATAGACAAAAATATTATAAACAATTTTTATGTATAATTATTGCTACATAAAATATGTAAAAATATATATATTTTTTAAATTCAATAAAAATGTGTCCATTATATAAAAATACATACATATATATATATATATATATATATATATATATATATATATATATATATATATATATATATATATATATTATATTCCATATTTTTTCCTATAATTATAAATATGTGGAACAACCTCAGGAACAGAAAAATGATGAAGAGTTGTGTTCCAAGTTTGAACTAATGCATTTGACAGACCATACAAGCTTATTAGATACATATATTTTATTATATGTAATGTTAAATTCATTGAAAATTTATATTGTTGTTTTAAATTCGTATTCTCAGTATCCTAGGATTAAGAAATATCATAATAAAATAATCCATTTTATTTATTATAAAATTAATTCCATTTGTTTATTTATTTTATAATTTTAATTTTTAATTTACAGACCCTATAATTATACTAATTTTAGTTTATTTTGTTTACAGTTTTTACAATTATCAATTATCAAAATATGAAAAGAATTACCAAGTCTACTCGATTAGCAGTATCTGACAATGATCTAGTTGAAATAGAACGATTTAAAAAAATATCGAAAACTTTTTATTTGAAAAATAAAAACAATTTTTTAGATTATACACAATTTTTAAATTATAGTTTAAAGTTTTTAATATGTAAATTAAAAGAATTAACTTTAAAAACAGCTCTTAAAATTAATATTTATGTTGATAGCGTGTACGAAAATTTTTTAACTATGGAAAAAAAAGACTTTGCTTTTAAAACTAATAATGAACTTATACAAAATAATTCAGGTTTTTCTAAAATTTTAAAAAAAATGTTCAATTATATATTAGAAGAAGAATCAAATTTTCAAACAAAAGGCAGTGGATGGACTTTAAAAAGCATTGATGGATTACAACTAAGAGTCAACCGCGTGAACCCTCTTAAGGCTTCTTCTTATATAGATTTACCAACAAAAATAAAAAATAAAAAAGCTGTAATAAATGTAAAAAATAAAGACGACAAATGTTTTAAATATTCAATACTAACAAAGTTTGATAATCGATTACATAAAGAAAGATTCAGTATTAAGTATTTTAATTCTTTAGAAAAACGTACACACATAGAAATATTGGTGTTGATTTAGCAATAAATAAGATGTTGAGTATAAATAAGTTAAATTAAGAAATATTTGTATTATACATAACGACAATGACGTGTAGAATTGAGTTACTTAGAGTAACAACAACAATTAAGTTATCTTTAACCTTTAAAATATTTTAATATGACATTTTAATTTTATAATTTGAATTATAATTCTGAGTCGAATCAACAGTCATGAATGCTATTTTGACCACAATAATATATTCTATAGAGAATGGATTTGATAATTACAATGATGTTAAATCAACCCCATGATACTTCATAACAACGTGCGCTAATAAGAGTAAAATTTACTGGATATCTAAATTTAGCGCAAACTTCCCGTCGCCGTGGTTGCGTTGCCCAATTTTCAAAGACAATTGATAACTGCCGTTTTGTGTATCATTGTTCGACGTTTGTGTGTGTTTATTTTATTTTGTAAGAATAGTTGTATTATAATAACTCGTGTTACGAAAAGTCCAATTATTTCCGTCTCTAGTCTCCACGTTCTTCGCACGCGAATCTATCTACGCAGATATGGATTTTTTTGAAGACCAAGTACGTGTTAAATTAACCATATATTTTTAAGAATTCGATTATTAAATAGTGTAAATTAATGGTGTTCTTAAACGAATATTTCGCTTTCTGTAATATAGTTTCTATATCCGAATTTATTCGCACAGCAGACAACTGCGGTAACACAGTCTGTTGAAGGTCACTGTGAAAGTATTGAAGTCGAAGATATTTCAAATAATCATTATACAATCCCATCTACACCTACATCCACTACATCAACGTCTAAAAACGGCTCAGGTGAAAGACCATCGCCCTTGCAACATAAAAAATATGGTGATTATAAACCTATGGAATGGACGATTGAAGTAAGTTTATTGTTTAAATTCAGATAAGTAAAAACATTTTTAATTAAATCAATTCAAAATAAGTAGGTTTTAATTTAAGTATTACACTTAAATGTAACATACATAAAATATAATAAGCTACCATTACTATTATTTTACTAACATAACTAAGGCACTATAAATATGGGTATGCTGGACCGCCATCTTTCTTACAGTTAGTTCTTATAAAAATAATAGAGGTTACAGTTTTTATTGATTTTTTTGTTATCATTAAATTACATTTGGCTAAATACTACTGTTAAAAAATAATATGTTAACTCAATTTCTTATTTTATCGAAACTTAATTTATCTATTATAGGTACTTCCATACTTATTTTAAATGCTACCAACCAAAGCAATGTCAAAATAAAGGTTGATTAGTGTATTATAAATAAATAAAGAAGTCTTGTGGTATATTATACTTATTTACTTTTTTTATAATTTTCTAAACAAATATAATATATTTACATAACCAATCCCATAAAGTTTTATATGTATAATATATTAATATATATTAATGTGCATTGTACAATGCACATACTAACATATACACCTTGATATACACTAAAAAGTAAAGAAGTGGAGTTTATGATTAAATATTTATTAATATTATTTATCCAGTAAATTACAAAAAAATTAATTAAATGATTTTTTTATCAGTATTTTACTAATAGCTATTTGTAAACCAAATTACACTTATAATAATTAGCATTTTTATAATTAAATGAAATATTATATAGTAAGAAAAAATTGTTTTACATTTATACTATAATAATGAAAGAACACAATGAATCGCCAAATTATCTTGAAGTGAACTTAAACTTGTATAGAATTTTTTGATGTCAAAAGAATTTGAAGTATTTATGTATGGAAGTGTACAGGTAGTATAAATAAGTACATACATATTTATGACATAATTTTTTAAGTCAGTAATGGAACAAAAATTAATGTGTTATAATGAATGATCCACTTTAAAGTTCTGTTAAATAGTACCGTGAAATCAGTAAACTTTGCATCAAATTTTTTTTTAAATAATTTGTTATTCTAACTCATGACCTTATTAATTTATGTAGATAATTTTTTTGAACTATTGTGTTCTTAACAACAATACCTAAAGTATTTTTTAAAAGAGTATTATGATTCTGTTTCAAAATATGTCATTGCAAAAATAAACAAAATATGTATTTATATTTTATATACACATTACCTAGTAGTCTTTGTTTTTTTTTTTTTTACAAATATCATATTTGTAGGATTTACAGAATATATTATTACTGATGGTATTATTCATTGCACCATAATTTAATAAAAGTTTTTTTTTTTGAATAAAAGAAGGTTTACAATATGCTGAAATCAGTTTTTCCTTCTCCTGTAAAATTTAGTTTTTATGACTTAGTACCTTTTTCATGTCAACGCCTAAATTATTGAATATTTATGTTATTCTAATGGATTTTTGTCTGTGGTGCAAAATATCCTGGTTTCATGGTTGCTATAAATGTGAATAATTACTCATTGCTTCTAAAAACTTTCCCAGGCTCATCTATAATTAAACTATTAATTTACATACAAAAAGTAACTAACATATTTTAAGGACTTTATTTTCTTTATAGACATTATTAGATTTAATACACACAACCAATGATGGCAGATATATTTTAGCTGACGCTAAAAGAAATGATGGATTCTTATCAGATGATTCTCAGAATTTACTTACACAACTTTTGATAAATCATCTGTTTCAAGACAATAGCAAGTAAGAATATTTTTCATAATAATTAGTTAATGGATAATTTTTTATCAGGGGTGGAGGATGGAGTGTATAATATAGTTTACATAGGCGTGCGCACATGGGAGTATATACTTAAAAGTTTTCTAAGGACTATAAATTGTTTTTTTGTTAATAAAATCAGAGTAAAAAAACATTATATTTGGTTATACAATTTATAGCTGAAAAAGGGTTAATTTTTGTACATAGAAACATTGAATACTAAATCTTGTGCTGAATCCAAAAATTAAGTCTACACACACCTATGCCCTGTGGGCTATGATTATTTACTGTACTTGCATTAAAAAAAGACATTTGAACACAATATAGGTATAACCGTATAAGACATAATCATAAATTGTATTATTTGTTATTGCAGAGGCACTGATCTGTTTTTTAGAAAAATTGCCAGTTTAATTGTTGAAATATTTCCTAAAGAGAGAAAGGTATAATATTATATTATTAAAATAGTTCTTCACATTACAAATTTATGAATCTATCATTATTTTTAATTAATTCTTAGTAAATTAAATTTATTATATAATTTTTAGAGTGTTTACTTTATACCAGCCAAAACAGAAGGTCCACATCAAGCACATGCTAAAGGAAAATTAATCGAACGATGGAAAAATGTGGCTAGGCGACTACGATCAGTTGGTGTCTTATCTACTGTAAAAAAAAATTCCAACAATTTCGCTCCAGAACAGACAATTTCATTTTCTGGTAAACTTTTTTGTGGTCAAATAATAAAATTAAAAAAAATTAATATAGATTGAAAAATTTAATATGTTTTTGATATGTTTTTTTTTATTTTAATAAAATGTATATAATATGTAATTGTATACATGTCACATAATTTTGTATCATGTCATCAAATTTTCAATTTTAAAGGTTTTACAAATTCTTTAAGAAAATTATTACTGAATTATAAATAAATTACATGGTTTTTTCATTTATAGAAGATTTACATGCTGCCAAGCGGTGGTTGGCAAATGATGGATTAACGGCAAGTTTTGATGTTGTTATATCTAAGTGGCAATATACATCAGAGTTAAGAAAAAGTGAAATTTTGAACCCTAGCAATCAATGTTTATCAGACATTTTAGAATCGTGGCCAGTTCTTCAAGGTCCAAGAGGATTTGAATTGGTATGTTCTATGTATTTCTACCCTGATTTTTGAAATCGAACCAACACTACTAATTGTTATTAATGAAATATGAAAAATAAAAAATATGTATATTTTATGTCAGAAAAGACATAAAATGTGGTACTTCATTGCCGACTCGTATGCAATATAATTTCATTTTAAAGTTTGTATATTATATTTTATTTCTAGATTATTAAAGACTTTGAATTATGTTACTCAACATCGAATGAACAATTTAAGGATTGGAATTGTTTCTTGAATAGTTGGGATATATTTACTGCTAAACTTTTAAAAATTAGGAGAAGTTCTATTAAAGATAAATATGCTCGTAATCTCTTATCAGTATTAGATTTGGCTGAACTGAATGGAAGTATGTATTAAATCTTTGTTTATTAGGACTTAGGTCTAATTTGAAAACAACAAAGTTTTATTATTATATTTATAATAATTAATCAAACTATGTTTTACTAAATTAAGGATTTATACTTATTGTTTAGATGTAAAAACAACAAATGCATTGAAATTACTTTTGATTCCTTATTTAATTCCAACCAAAACTCTAATTTGTAATATAACCCAAAACGGACAAAATAAATCTTGGAAGCCATCTTTACTAGAATCTGCTTCAGCGTTTTCTTATTTTTGTACAGTCAGTATCATTGTTCAATTTAATTTTAAATTAATTTATTCTAATTATAAATTTCAATTGGAATAGAATCTCATTGGACTTCAAGAAGACATTGAGAAAAGGCGTACAAAGTACTCTCAACAAGGAGCCACTATACAACCTTACATAACAATTATTGGGAAAGATTATAACTCAATTGATACATGTTATATTAGGGTAAATCAAAAGTTATGGTCATTTGATTGTCCTGTTAAAGCTTTTGAGGTTTGTTTTAAATCTTATTTTGTTTTCAATTGTGCCTATCCTAAAGAGTGTTATGACCCTTGGATAGTGATTCAACAAGAGTTGTTTAAACTTGTAACTGTGTATGATAGATCAACTGCAACTACAACTTCAGTTATTAGTAAACTACACTCATTATAGAATTACTACATTTTGTGATTTAAATTAATAAAAAGTAAAAGTAAAAATAAAATGTATTGCTGCTTCTTATGTAATTTAAGATTTTGATCGATTAATCAGCTTATTTTGCATTTGAAAGTCTATCATAACTTTAATAGTCAATCAATATATACATGTAACCAAGGGGGATGTGTGAGAAATTTCCAAGGATCTGAACGATTCAGAAAGCATTTAATGGTAGTTCATTCTCAGAATGTTGAAACAATTAATTTGAATACGCCACAGGTACAATTTACCAATGATTTAAATAAATCTTCATTCGATCATGAATCAAATCAAATTTGTAGTGCAGCTAATACAACTTCTAGTACATCGTATAAAGATATTATTATTAATTGTGTATTAGAATTTATTACCAGTTTGTACACAAAACCAACTGCAACAGAAATCCTAATTCAACAAATAATAGATGGAGTATCCATGTTATTTTCTAGTGAGCTTATTTTACATTTGAAAAACAAAGTCATGTCTCTTTTAGAAATGTTTAGTACTGTAGATAAAAATGAAATCATGTCAATGTTTAATGATTTAGAAAATCCTTTCTTAAACTTTAAAACTGAATATCAACGAATGAAATATTTTGAGTCCAATAATTTAATTTTTAAATCTAAAACAATAGTATTAGGCTATACTCCTGAAAAAAAAAATGTTTCAGGTATAGATAGGCAAATAATGGTACCAGTCCAAGGGCACTTATTACCCATTAAACAAAATCTAAAACTGTTCTTTGAACTTCCTGGAGTTTATAATACAGCCTTAGAGTATACTGAAAATGCTATGAAACAAAAAGATATTCTTACATCATTTTTAAATGGTAGTACTTGGAAGTCGGTTAAGTGTAAATTTATTGATAAAATAGTTTTTCCTATTTTCCTTTATTACGACGACGCTGAAATGGGAAACCCATTAGGGTCTCATTCAGGGATTCATAAAATGGGATGTGTATACTATACAGTACCTGCTTTACCACCAGAATATTTATCATCCTTAGATAACATATTTCCTGCCTTCTTGTTTCATTCTTCGGACCGAGGAAGTTCAAAGTTTAATAACAAAACTATTTTTGCTTCTCTAATTAAAGTACTCATAGATTTGCAAGAAAATGGAATAACTATTTCAGTAAATTCAGTTAATATTCAGGTATATTTTGTTCTTGGATTAGTGCTGGGGGATAACTTGGGTCTCAATTCTGTACTTGGTTTTGTAGAAAGCTTTTCGGCAAATTATTATTGTAGAATTTGTTACTCTCATAAAACAAGTCTTCAAAAAATGCTCTTTGAAAGTACAGAATGTCTAAGAAATATCGAAAATTATAAATTAGATGTCCTAAAAGCCAATGTATCTGAAACGGGTATACGTGAATTATGTGTATTCAATGAAATTCCCAATTATCATGTCACTGTAAATAATGTATGTGATTTTATGCACGACATTGCTGAAGGAGTTGCACGTTATGATATGGCTTTAATTATTACACACCTAATAAAAGATAAATATTTGACTTTAGAATGTTTAAATAACCGTATAATGTTATTTGAATATGGTTTCTCTGAAAAAAAAAATTCACCACCTGCAATTAATCAAAATAATTTGAATAGTGGTTGTATAATTATGTCATCTTGCTTTGATCTTGCTTTGTCTAGTTAGATATTTTGGATTAATGGTTGGTGAGCTGATTCCTATTGAAACTGAAGTTTGGAAATTATATATAATGTTACGTAAAATTGTTGATATTTGCTGTTCGAGAAAAATTCAACCTGAATGTTCTTATTTGTTAAACAATATAGTTGCTGAACATAATCGGCTATATTTAATATTATCTCAAAGTACTCTAAAACCGAAATTTCACTTTCTAACCCATTATGGCAGTCTTTTAATTAAAAACGGGCCTTTAATATTGACTTCTTCAATACGTTTTGAAGCAAAACATAAAATTTTAAAAGCTTATGCTAATTCAATACCTTGTCGAATTAACCTTGGTTATACCCTTACAAATAAGCTTCAATTGCAAATCGCAAATCGATATTTAACACGAACTGGTTTAAGAACAGATTTGAAATTAGGTCAAAATTGTATTATTTCCCCAACTGTTGAAATATCATCTAGTTTCTTAAAAGAATTACCTATTGAATTAAAATCATTTGTATCATGGATAGATTTTAAAGGTGTATCTTATAGAGTTGGTATGGTCTTAGTATTAGAAGTAACTTTAGACAGTTGTATATTTGGAAAAATAATAAAAATAGTAATAGGTACCTCAATGATACCATATATAATATTTATCCCATTAATAACTATTGGTTTTGACAGCCATTATCATGCTTATCAAGTGGAATTAGATCCTGGATTGCAACTTTTTGGTAGTTATTTAACTAATTTACCAGATCCAACTCCTACTATTATTAGAACTTTAGGTAATGGAACTCTGTTTGTATCATTAAGATATGCATTATGATTTATAATGTATTGTTTTGCATGTAATATATAATATTACTTATTTATTTAATTGTACTTGTGACATGAATAAGAGTTTGATTTGTATATAAACTGAAAAAATTGATTTATAATGTATTGTTTTGCATATATATATATAATATTACTTATTTATTTAATTGTACTTGTGACATGAATAAAAGTTTGATTTGTATATAAACTGAAAAAATTGTTAATTTATTTACCTTATATTATGTATGGAACAAATCATAAATCACAAATTTCTAAAATCTTATTTGTATATGTACGGCATGGTAGACTTCAAGCTGATTTTAGCAATACCTAAAGGTTAGTGCAGTGTTCAGTTAAGGTAAAAATACCTTATAAGGTAAAACATATTCAAAATTATGTGGTAAAAATAACATATAAGAAAATTATTTTTATATTTAAAATTTGTTGATTCAATATTTTCTTTCAACTAAATCAATAACATAAAAGAGGTTATTTTAACACTACATGGTGTAATTCTACATTAGTTTATTCTTATCAAACAACTACAATTATGTAGTTAAATTGAAGTAAATTAAGTTAATTTCACTAATAATTGGAGTTATATTAACAATAACATAACTAATGAAAGTCATCCACAATATAATTATTTCAAATAAGGTTGGGGTTATTTTAACACAGAATTGAAATGAAGATAACTGTTAATTATATTTAGAATAAATAAATATGATTAACATTTAGTTTTTGTTAAATTGACAACAAATTAGGACTGGCTGGAAAACGACGTGCAGTTGTGCATAACATTGACACTTTCGAGAGTTGAATCAACTACACTTTTATATGTGTGTAGTGGTTTAAATTTTAATTGCATTGATTTTCCTACACCTATTAAACAACTTAAGAGATTTGAACGGATAAATAATGTTTCAGTTAACGTGTTTGGATTAGATAAAAAAGGTGATATATACGCAATACATTTAAATAATATTGAAAAAGTTAATAATTTTGACTTGCTTTTGTTTGATAATGGTATAACATCCCACTATTGCTATATCAATAATTTTTCTAGATTAATAAGTAGTCAACATAACAAATGTAAAAGAAAAATAATTATCTGTAAAAGATGTTTCACCGTTTTTAATAATAAACCGTGTAAAAATAAACTTTGGGGTGTATCAGGATTAAAAAAACATAAAACCATTTGTGATCAGAATAAATTAGGAAAACCTGTGATGTTTGAAAAGGGTGATGATGAATTTATTCGTTTTAAAAATTATAAAAGAACGCAAAAAATTCCTATAGTTATATACGCTGATTTTGAATGTTTATTAAAGCGTTTGGATAAACAAGATAAAAAAACTTATAATACTCATTTACACGTTCCTATGAGTTATGCATTTTACGTAAAAGTTGATTATAATATAATTCCAAAACATTTTATAAAAAGTATAAAATTCCTACAAGACTTACTATCTATAGAGGTGTAGACGCTGCAGAAAATTTTATGAAAAACATGATAGATGTAGGGGAAAAAGTTTATAATATTTATAAAATTAATATACCAATGATGCAATTAACCAACGAGGAAGAATCACAATTTCAGAGCACACAAATTTGTGAATGTTGCTTAAGATCGTTTAAGGACTTTTTTAATTTAATTTAATTAAAGTAAGAGATCATAATCATTTTACAGGTATTTACAGAAATTGTGTTTGTCTTAATTGTAATTTTGAATTAAGTAATGTATCATTTGTACCGATTTACTTTCATAATTTGAATTATGATTCCCATTTTATTGTTCATCAATTAGGACTCAACGATAAAAATATTCACGTTATACCTAATTCAAGTGAAAAATACATATCATTTAGCAAGGAAATCGCAAAAAATTTTAGCATTAAATTCGTTGATACTTTTCGTTTCATGGCAGATTCACTTAGCTCCTTAGCAAAAAATTTAGCCGAAGATAAAACTAGATTTCAAGAAACTATAAAACATTTTTCTTATAATAATTTAGATTTAGTTATACGTAAAGGTGTTTTCCCTTATGAATATATTTCTAATTTTAACAAATTAAACGATACTTGTCTACCTCCAAAATGTGAATTCTATAATTCGTTAAAAGATAAGGAAATTAGCGATAAGAATTACACGCACGCTATAAATGTATAGAAAAGATTTAAAATTAAAACATTAGGTGAATATAGTGATTTGTATTTAATGACTGATGTTTGTTTACTTGCGGATGTCTTTCAAAATTTTAGAGATATTTGTTTCAGAACACTTCATTTAGACCCATCACATTATATGACTGCTCCAGGATTTGCATTCGACTGCATGTTAAAATACACTAAAATTAAACTCGAACGTTTAAAAGATTATGACATGCAATTAATGCTAGAAAGTGGTATAAGAGGAGGAATTTGTCAATCAGTGAAAAGATATTCTAAGGCGAATATACCTAATGTTGAAGGACTTGCATACAATGAGAATAAGCCGATTAAATGGTTAATGTATTTAGATTGCTTGAATTTATATGGAAAGGCGATGTTAACAGAATTACCGTATAAAAATTTTGAATGGTACAATGATTTAACAATCGATATAACAAAAATTGAGGATAATTCTAAATATGGATATATTTTAGAAGTAGATACAGATTATCCTATACAATTGCATAAACTTCATAATGATTTACCATTTTTACCGTTAAATACAATTCCGCCTAATTCTAAAGTACAAAAATTACTTACAACTTTAACTCCAAAAAAAAAATTATATTATACATTATAAAAATTTAAAACAGGCAATTGCTAACGGGATAAACGTTACAAAAGTTCATAGAATTATCCGTTTCCAACAATCTAAATGGATGGCACCTTACGTTGAATTATGTACTAGTATGAGAGTAAAGACGCGAAACGAGTTTGATCGACAATTTTGGAAACTATTAGTAAACAGTGTATTTGGTAAATGTATGGAAAATGTACGAAAACGTATGTCTATGAAATTAGTTTCAAATGAAAAAATAGCTCATAAATATATGATTAAACCGAATTTCAAAGATCGGACTATATATTCTAAAAATCTGATGGCAATACACATGTTTTCGGAAAAAGTAAAATTTGATAAACCAATTTACGTAGGATTTTCAATATTAGATGTATCAAAAACCATCATTTATGATTTCCATTATAATGTTATGAAAAAAAAATATGAAAATATAACTTAAAATTACTTTATACCGATACAGACTCGTTAATTTACGAAATTAAAACTTCTAATGTTTTTGATGATTTAAAAAATGAATTATCCCCGTATTTTGATACATCAAATTATCCAGAAAATCATTATTGTTTTAATGAAAATAATAAAAATAGACCAGGTTTTTTTAAGGATGAAATGAAGGGGGATATTTTATTAGAATTTGTTACATTAAGACCTAAATTGTATGCGTATCGAACAAGTGAAATGGAAAAAAAAAAGCTAAGGGTGTAAAAAAGTATGTTATAAAAAAACATTTATGTTTTTCTGATTATATAAATATTTTAAAAGCGTATATTGATCATAATTTTGATATTAATGAATCAACTTATCGTACTATGAATTTTATCCAATCAAATAAACATATTGTTTATTCTAAAACAGTGAATAAGTTGATTTTAAGTGCAGATGATGACAAACGATTTATTATGTATGATGGTATACACACTCTTGCGCATGGACATTACAAAATTAAAATAATTTGAAACATAAAATATAAAAATTGTGGGAAAATAATATTAATTGTTCAAAATTTTATAAATTTAATACTCAGTATAATCAATAAAAAAAATAAAAAAATAAAAAAAATATTTTTTCTATGTATATTTATGTGTTTATAAATAAAAATGTTTACACACACACACACACACATACACACACAGAATAACTTTAATTTATAATATCTTTTGATGAAATCCATGAATTATGACTTGAATCAAATCCTAACCATTTAACAAAAATTTTATTTTTATTTCTTTTTATAATACGTTCTACTAGATAAGTGTTTGGAAAATCAGTTTTTAAAAGTTCTTGACTATAAAATCGACCTAATAAAAACGATATTATTTTGATCATCTTTAATATTATATGTAATTGGATCTGATTGAAAAACTTTTGAAATTGTAAATAGTTCTGTTGACCACTGCGGCTCATAACCTTTATCGAATACATATTTGTTTTTTGAAATTCGAACGATATCATTAATTTTAAATTTAGGTTTATATATTTTTTTTGTTTTCATTAATTTTAATTTTAATCGTATAGACTTTGTTCGAGCTTCGTGCGGAGTATATTTAATAGTTGAATGTTTAGTATTATTATAATTATGTATTAAATCAGATATTGAATTATACCAATTATATGAACCAGTTGCTGTAAACTTTTTATAAATTTTATTTTTAATTGTGCGTATTACACGTTCGACCATTGCTGCTTTTATGCCACTGTATGTAGAATAATGTTTAATATTATATTTCTTCATAAGTTCTTGAAATTGTTTGTTATAAAACTCTGTACCGCTATCTGTTTGTAAAAATTTCGGACGATTTATTTTTAATATATTTAACATACCTAGTGTAACTTGTTTTGCAGATTTATTTTTTAAGGCATGCACCCATACATACTTAGTATATGTGTCTATAACTATTAAAATAAATTTAAAACCTTTATTATTTTTTGAATACGATTGAATATCGATGAGGTCTGCCTGCCAGAGATCATCCTTGAATAGAGAAATTATTTTTCGTCTAGGAAAAGTTTTTCTAGCTGGTTTATGTAGCTCTTCTGCTATTTTTTCTAATGTTGTCATTTTTAATTTTTTCGTAGTCAAAACATTATTTTTCCAAATGGAATCATTATTGAATGATGGTCAATATGGAGATAAGCCTGTGCGTCGTGTCGTTCCAATGATTAGAAAACATTTCCACGTACGACCCCGAAAAATCAAGAGGATGAATCTTGATGAATTACAAGAACTTAGATATATAATAAATAAAACAGTAATAGCAATGCAATATCATGGAGAGTCGATGGTAAGTGATCTATATATGTCCTGGATCACTGGAAAATATTATGTTGATACCACGATGTGGAGGATAATTAACCGGTCGAATGCTGAACCTATTTCAGTAGTTAACGTAATTTCAAGATTAGATTTAGATACTTAGGATAACTATGATTTTAAATGATTATTAATAAGTTTTTTAATAATAAGTTTTTTAACTTTTTAATTTTTTTCTTTATACAATAAGTTTCCTCTCACGTAATTCTTCTAGAATAGATATAATTTCATTATTACCACCTGTATTGCCAGCATTTTGAGAAGATATTAAAAGGTTTAATCTCGTAACTAATTCATTCGGATCGTCATAATAAACTATCTGTGTGTTAGGTATTACGTCTTTATATAGACTCGAACCTATTTGATCAGATTGTAACGTTTTCCCGAAATCTATTAAGTCCGAGCTGTTTCGCAATTCTTCTATAGAATGTAATGAACTATTTTCTAGTGATAAGTCGTCAAGAGATTTACTAACGTTTAATTTATCGTTAGACTTTGAGTACTTAAATTTTTTGTTTTGAAGTGTTGGACTGATTAAAGGTTTACTTCGTTTTTTTATTTCATTTATATTATCAGACTCTTCCGTATTCGGCATTATATTTTTGTTATTTAAATAATTTAAATAATTTAATTCTTTTCTGATACGTTCGTATAGAGGCTTAACAATAGAAATCCATTTATTAGCACTATTAGCTTTAGGTTTACCATCTGACTTGAGGTGAACTTTTGTGGATTTTAAAATGTCATAATATGCTTCGTGATCATCATATTTATAATTTGACGGATTTTTTTCACACAATAAAGACCAAAGACCGCGAGTCCACGGGTAGCTCTTATCCAAAACCTTTAAATTATTGTTACTGATGGTTACAGGATAATTTGATATTTTAAGTTGTTCATCTTTTTCATCATAATGTAACCCAAACGATTTGTCATAAGTTCTACTTTGAGGAGAAGCATTTAAAAAGTGTTCAAAGTCTGATGATACATCATCTTCTTCATTACTAAATCCACCAATATGAATATTTTGAAATTCTGGTTCGTTGTTCATATTTGTTTTTTCTATAATTGCATTAAGGGGGTCAGTTATTGGTTTAAATGTTTCGCGAAAATAATTATTAGAATCTATAACACCTCTTTTCATGTCTAAAACTTTACGTTTTATGTTTTTCTGACAGGATATTAAATTATTCAATAAAACTTTTTTTTCACTCATTTTAAGTAGAAATAATTTAATGTTGAATATTTGTACACAGTCAGTCAAATGTAGTCAAACCAAAAATACTTTCATATTTAAACATAAATTTTAATTAATTTTTATAAATGTATGGAAACCACATCTGTATCTTCCTTGATCCATTTCACGAGTTTTATCAATTACTATAAATCCGTAATCTTCACGGTTCCAACATAGATGACACATTTTACGAAACTCTATAAAATCTATATCTGAGGAACAATGATCGTCGAATATATGTCGTAGATTTTTATCATCTTGCTTGAATACTATTAAAAAATTTGTGTTGTCTCTTACTAACTGTTTCGGTATTTTCGAATATGTCTGTGCCAAGTAAAAAATAGAATTTGCACCAGAATGCCTTCCCATACTGAAGTAATCACGAATAGGTGTTTGATTATCACAAATTACATCATCGAATATAAAAATTGAATTTTTTTTAACTAAACTAGGTTTTATAACTTGATCCGCATTTGTAAATGTGTAAAAATTAATTCCTTTAATACTATCTATCAAATTTTTTAATAACACATATTTTTCTTGATTTGGTGTTTGGAGTATAAATAAATGTTTTCAAATTTTACACCATTTCTATGAGTTATAAGATTAAACATAACTTTTTTTTTTCCGGATCCTGAAGGTCCTACAAGTATTCCGCGAATACTGTCTGGCAACAATGATCCATGCCTTGACGGTCTTTTAGTGATTTGTGCATCTACGTTTTTAATGTTTAATTTATCTTTTTGCTCGATTAATTTCATTTTTAATATAAATACTATGTAATTTTAAAACATAAAACCAGTTATATATAATGCGTTCAACTTGTAAGCAAAAAAATGTTAAGACTGGTAGAGGTTTCTTAAATACTGTCATAAATAGACTTCCCTTCGAAGTTCATGTACCCGGGTATCAGTTTTGTGGACCAGGTACAAATTTAAAAAAGAGATTAGCTCGTGGAGATAAAGGAATCAACCCCTTAGATTCTGCTTGTAGAACACACGACATTGCTTACGAAAACAGTAATAATTTAGATATTAGACATAAAGCCGATAAGTTATTAGAAGAACAAGCTTGGGAAAGAGTTAAAGCAGGTGATAGTTCTAAAAAAGAAAAACTTGTTGCATATGCAGTGGTAAACGCTATGAAAGCTAAAAGAAAAATCGGTATGGGTTATAAACGTGTTAATGAAAAAATGTTGCTGGCGGCGAAGAAAAAAAATAAAAAAACGAAGAAAAATGGTAAGAGAACAATTTTAACACCGAACCAGTTGGGAGGTGCATTACCGTTAGCGTCAATATTAGCAGGGTTATCGGCTTTAGGAAGTTTAGCTTCTGGTGCTTCAAGTGTATATAATGCTATTAAAAATCGTAAGAAGGGTAATGGTTTAAATTTAAACAATTCTAACGGAGCAGGTTTGTATTTGAATCCGAAAGGCTTAGGTGTAAAAAAAAAAAAAACGAGGAAAAATTAGCGTTACCCGACAGAGCTCTTACCAGTGAAGATATTATAAAATATGTTAACAAGTTGAAAATTAAACATTTTCGTGGTGTCTTTTCACGAGACAACTTACCTAAAAAACTGTATAAAATCGAGTGTGCAATAATTAATCTAGACTCCTCTTCTGGCGACGGTACTCACTGGGTTAGTTATTATCGGTTTAAAGATAAAATTATTTATTTTGATCCGTTTGGTGATCTTGCTCCTCCGATTGAAATACAAAATTATTTTAAAGGTCAAAATATCTTGTACAATTATACAAATTATCAAAAATATAATACATATATTTGTGGACATTTGTGTATTGAGTTTTTACAATGGATGAACCAATTATTGTGAGGATGTCAGGTAAAAACGGTTCACTAACAACGACTTTTTCTCCTGTAATAAATGTACATGGAAGTTCTGAGATCGCTCTTGTATGTTTAAGAACATCATCTGATAAAATTCTTATCGATGGAACAAATAACAGTATGAAAATATTCGATACTAATTTAGATGTTAAAATCGCTGAAGGTTATTACACGATTTCAGATATAGAAAACTATATAACTAATGTAGCTGTAAATTATGGAAAAGCTATTGGTATGAAAGCATATTTTCGTCTAACTATTTTGGATGATAAATGTAGAGTTACATCTAACTTTAATATAGATTTTAATGTTGAAAACAGTTTGGCGAATGTGTTAGGGTTTGAAAAAAAAAAATATCATGGTTTCAATCCAGAAAATTTAAATTTATATTATCATGAATCAGAAAAAGTAGAATACAAGATAAAAGGAAGTGGTTCTATAAAAGTCATGTGTAATATAGCTAAAGGAGCATTAGACAACGGACAGCAATCGCATTCGATTTATGAATTTTTTTCTCAGCCGACTCGAGGAAAAGAAATAGTCGAATCACCGAATAATTTAATATATTATAAACTCAAGACAGCAGTTATTAAAAAAATAAAAATTGATTTAGTTGATGAGAACAATAATCCTATTAAGAACTCTGACGGACAGTTAACGATTATACTACATATTAGACCTATTAAATCTTAAACAACGGTGATATGAACGAATCAATTACTGTAAGCTTGTCCGGTAAAATGACATCTTTGTCATCAACTTATTTCCCAGCGATAAATTTACGAGGAAACTCGGAAATTGCGATGTTATGCTTACACACATATAATACGTTTCCGAACGTAAACGAGACGAATAACAATATTCGAATTATTACACCTACACATAATTTAGATATTAAACTCCCTTTTGGCTGTTACGAGATTGAAGATATCACACAATATATTTCTAGCAAAATTCATGAAGATAATGAACGTATAAACAGTGTGATGGATAATAATAAAAAATAGTATGATCCTATAGATTTTACTATGAACACTGATGTCACTCGTATGAAATGTGTAATTAATTGTAACTATCCAGTGGATTTCACAATCGAAAACAGTCTAGCGAGTCTATTAGGTTTTAAAAAGAAATTGTATGGAAATGAAGGTGTTACACATTTTAGAGCATCGAAAAATATTGATATAAACGCTGTTAATTCTATAAAAGTCTTGTGTAATATAGCAAATGGTTCATTCGATAATGGTATACAATCTCACTCGATTTATGCATTTTTTCCTCGTGAAAGGTCGGGTGCTAAAATAGTTGAGTCACCAACAAATTTAATTTATTATAAACTTAATACCGAAGTTATTAATACTATAAATATCAATTTAGTTGATCAAGAAAATAATCCTATTCATAATTTTGAAGAGAAAATAACAGTTGTGTTACACATTAGACATTGTAAATCTTGAAAAATGGGTTTAATATTTAAGAATATAAAGCAGTTGCAAGCAATCAAACCGATCAGTTGTTCAACTGAATTACCATCAAAAGTATCGAAAAGAAAACCAAGAAATATAAAATTAACTCGTAAAAGCAAACAAATATTAAAACAGTTAGGATTCAAATTAAAACAAAATGCCTGATAGTAATATTTTAGATATTGATTCAAATTATAATACAGATTCGAAAATTAGTAAAATTGAATATCATTCATACATTCCGTATACAAATTCGTTTAAACCTAACGATGAAATACGAATTGGGGTTCAACAAACAGATGTATATCCGTATTTACATGAAAGTTTCCTTTTTATCGAAGGTAAAATAGAAGATCCACTCAAAGTAAATTTATCAAATAATGGATTATCGTTTCTATTTGATCAAGTCCGATTAGAGATTAATGGTGTAGAAGTTGATAGAACCCGTGTACTCGGAATAACCAGTTCTTTAAAATCATATTTATCATATACTTTAAATAATTATTACAGTTATCATAATGCAGGTTGGATTTTACAAGATAGTAGTATAGTGAATGATAGTGGAGAATTTAGTTTTTGTATACCGTTAAAATATTGGATGGGGTTTTTTGAAGATTTTAAAAAAATATTGATAAATGCTCGTATAGAATTAATTTTAACGAGATGTAATAATGATTTAAATAGTTTACATACTAAAGCACTTAATTCAGCAACAACCGGTTCTATAACACTCAATAAAGTAGTTTGGAAAATCCCACATGTTACTGTAGATGATTCAGAACGGTTAAAGTTAATGAAAATCGTAGAAAAAGGTAAAAGTTTGTTTATTCCATTCAGATCGTTTGAAACTTATGAATACCCCGAGCTCGGTAAAACTAAAAACGTGGTTTGGAATTTAAAAACTGCCTCAAAATTAGAAAAACCTCGATATATTATAATAGGTTTACAGAAAAACCGGAAGTACAATATTGGAGTTGATGCTAGTTTTTTTCAACATTGTAAAATAACTAACATTAAAGTTATGCTAAATTCTGTTGTTTATCCGTACGATAATTTAAACTTGAATTTTGATAGAAAAAATTATGCAGTACTATATAATATGTATGCATCGTTTCAAGAATCGTATTATGGTAAAAATGAAGGTAAACCAATATTAAGTCCAGCTACTTTTGAGTCTAAGGCACCGATTTTCGTGATAGATACTTCAAAACAGAACGATTCAGGTACGGCTTCTACTGTTGATGTTAGTATAGAAATTGAAGCTTTGGAAAATCTAGATGGTGTAAGTGCTTATTGTCTTTTAATACATGATCGTATTGTAGAATATGTACCTATTAGCAGAGAAGTAAAAAAACTTGTGTAAATGTATTATCTTAATTTTTTTTTAAATGACTGTATACTTAAAATAAAAATGTATAAAATAAAATTTTATGTGTTTTGTGGATATCATGTGTGTGAAGTATAATTGTGTATATAACCGTAGAATTAAAAAACACTCTTGTAAAAAAAATTAATAATAATGTGAAAAACTAAAACTAATCAGTGTTACAATATAATAAATACTAAATTTATAAAAATCGTGAATTCTTACTAAAAATGAAGTTCTATAGTTTTTATATTTTCTTAAAATTAAAACACCGATATTTTCGTAAAATTTATTATACGTGAACACGTTCGATAGAAGTAATAATTGTTAGTTTGTACACCGACCTAGTACGCAGATGGCAAAGTTCCAGTGAGTCTTTGAGTTCCACGTTAAAACGTGTGCTACTATTACGGTTTGTAACGCATTCTAACGATTCGAATCCAAGCAATTGGTGGCTATCATGTCGTGGAATAACATATCGGTGTTTTCTTTAGAGAAAAAATCTATAAATTTTAAAACTATGAAATGTTCTGTAGACTCTAATGACTTAAAATTTTACTGAAAAATTTTAAATATTTGGGTTATTTTTTTTTACACGGTAAAAATATGTAGAAATCGCCGCTTGGAGCAATATTTTTTCCCTGTAATTTTTATTTTTGGGTCCAGAACCCGTTTTTAAAAATATTTGGATTATTTTTTTTTACACGGTAAAAATATGTAGAAAACGCGCCTTGGAGCAATATTTTTTCCCTGTAATTTTTATTTTTGGGTCCAGAACCCGTATTTTATTACTTCTCAAGACCGTCCAATCGCTTATGCCTCGAGAACCCTTAATAAAGCAGAACAGTCATATTCTACAACGGAGAAGGAATTATTAAGCATAGTCTGGGCCGTAAAGAATTATAGGCCATATCTCTTAGGGAGAACATTCAAGATCTACACGGATCACCAGCCACTGACATGGCTTTTCAATGTAAAAGACCCCGGGTCAAGGTTGATGCGCTGGCGGATCAAATTAGCTGAGTATCAATACGAAGTCGTGTACAAACCAGGAAAAGATAACACTAATGCCGACGCTTTAAACAGAATTGGCAAAATTATGTTAACCAGAGCCTTAACCTCCAATTCTCCGTGTGGGTATCAAGAATTTAAAGAGCAAACGGAAAATACGAACGTTATCAATACACAAGTCAAGGAAGGTGTTGGAGATCTATTCGACACATCTTCAGATTACTCTTTGGCTCATTGCGTATCCAGAGACTTAAAAATGAACCAGGGAATCGCCCTAATGTTTCGACGAAAATTTGGCAATGTGGACATGTTGAGGAGTCAAAACCCGAAATTACATGATGTTCTCTATATTCGGCATGGAGATCGCTACATCTTATATCTTATCACGAAAACAAAGTTCTGGCAAAAACCCAGCATGGAAGATTTATATATTACTTTAATCAACTTAGTAAAAATTTGTAAGGAACTGAATATTCAAAAGCTAGCTTTGCCTCGCATCGGAAGTGGAAGAGATGGACTTAGTTGGCCCGAAGTTCACAAGTCAATAAAATTTGTTTTCAAAGAGACAAATATTGAAATTATGATACACTCGAAATCGGAGCTCACCGAAGAAGAAAAGCAGCAGATTATTTTAGAGCACCACACAAATCCTTGTGGATGACACAGAGGAGCCGAACAGACAGTTAAACGTATAAAGATTCAATTCGATTGGGATAGTCTAGTTGAGGATGTGAAGTCGTTTGTGAGTGCCTGTGTGTCGTGTCAAGTTAATAAAACTAGCACTCGTTCCGTGAAACAACCAATGGTTATATCAACCACGGCTACAGAGCCTTTTGAAAGGTTATTCATCGATGTCGTTGGGCCACTACCGCGGACAGAGAATGGCAATGCCTACATACTGACCATGCAAGATGATCTGACGAAATTTTCGATTGCAGTTCCCATGGCAAACCACGAGGCTAACACGGTGGCCTATCATTTCGTAACAGCATGTGTCTGCCTTCATGGAATACCAAAATCTTTGATAAGTGACCAAGGAACGGAATTTGGGAGTAGAGTAATGTCTGAAACTTGTAAACTTTTGAAGGTGGATAGAATCTGTACTTCACCATACCATCCGCAGGCTAATGGGGCGTTAGAGAGGAGTCATCGGACACTAGGAGATTATTTACGGCATTATGTCGATAAAGACCAAGCAAACTGGGACACATATATCCCATATGCAATGTTTGTTTATAATTCATCCGAACATAGGTCAACTGGTAAACAACCATATCAGCTTATGTATGGACGAACTCTAGTAATTCCAAGTACATTTACTAAGCCAGAAGAACCTTTATACAATTATGAAGACTACCATTTAGAATTGAAGCAACGCTTACAAGCCGCCAATGCTATAACACGAGAACGACTAAAACAACAAAAAGAGAAAACCAAGATAGTCTACGATAAAGCTAAAAATCCAATCGAGATACACGTTGGAGACCAAGTACTATTACAAGATAAAGCTCGTAAAGGGAAGTTGAGTGCAAAATGGTTGGGTCCATATAATGTAGTAGAATTGAATTCGAACCAAAATGTGACGATCCTGAAGGGGAAACGTAAAACAAAAGTGCACATAAATCTTCTAAAGCTATTCAATTCCTAATTAGCCAACCTTTAAATACGGACAACGAATCACTATAACTAGTTTTAAGCGCACTGAAGTAGATTAAGATATTCATAGGTACCCTAGGCGGATATATATATATATATATAGAAATAAGAAAAATCCGTTAATTATATTTTTTCAGAAACTTAATTGTAACAATATCAACAAATGTCAACATCACAAGATTCCAAGAAGACGCGGGACTATACTATCATAGTCAAGGACCTGTAGATGTCTCAAATCTGGAATGGAGTCTTGTGACGTATGTAGATTTCTCGGAATATTCCGTAAGGTATGCAACGTTGATCGAGTACTATAACGCCACGGCAGATATATGCCAGGAATTGCAACAAAATCATGATAAAACCGAGATACCACACACGTGCCGTCACTTTATACAAGCAACTGCACCATATTTATATGATATACAATCAAACCAGCAAAACATCATGTCAGCGTTAGGTTATCAAAGTCCTCACCAGAGGAGGAAGCGTCGAAATCTTGGAAAAGCGTTGGGACAAGCTGCCAAAATATTGTATGGGATAGCTGCAAACGTGGATGTCGATCTTGTTTTCAGTAAAATTTTAAGTTTTAAAACGGAAAAACAAATAAATGTTAATTTAGTTCATGAAAAGATTAGAATTGTACAGACGCAAATAAGCGAAGCTAATGAAACATTACATTTTATAATGGAAAATCAAAACAAGCTACAGAAAAATATTCAAATTTTGAACGAGCAAGTACAACTTCTTACCGAAAACGTTGATAAATTATTAGTAGAAACGACTCTGTTGGAGCAATCAGTAGTTTTCGAAGTCATCTTAAATCAATTTGCTTATGAGGTTCAAAATTTAATAACTATAATAAACTCAGCAATCCATGGGAAAGTTCATGCTAGTGTTTTCTCATCGAAAGATTTAATACAAGAACTAAGAGAGATTAAAATTGACCTACCATTAGGTACTGCTTTTCCAATTGAAATAGATTCGGATGTATTCATTGAACTTTACAAGGTATCTGATGTACTAATAGTCCAGAAGTCCGAATATTTAGCTTTTGTAGTCAAAATTCCACTAATATCTAGTGACAAATATGTGGTGTACAATCCCATCCCATTACCCATCCCGTATGGCCAGGATAGCTTTATCATAGTTAACCCTGAATTTGAATATGTAGCATTAAGCCAAAATAATGAAAAGTTTTTCACTCTGACGTATAATCAATGGGAGTCGTGTATCCAATTAAGATTCCGTAGATTATGTAAAGGTATTCAGCTTATCCACCACCGTTCCAGATCTAACTTATGCGAAGTCATGCCGCTAACAAAAACTACAATTTTGCCCGAAATGTGCCATTTTAAGTTTTTGACCTCGAATGTCTCTATTTGGCATAGGCTGGAACGTACAAATTCCTGGATATTCAGTAGTCGGCCTGATTCTGCTACGATAACATGTACCAATCCAGTAGAAACGTTTAAAATTGAAATTGTAGGTCAGGGAAAGTTAACTACCTCCACACACTGTGAAGTACATTTAGATAACTCTATCCTTTTACCCATAAATAATGTTGTAGAAACAAATTTAGATATTGTATCCGACAACCCATTTAAAAAAGTAATTCCACTGTTAAAAGAAACACTTGTACGAAGTATTCCACAAAGAATAACTAACCTCAACGTAATAAAAAATCTAAATATTCTCGCAAAACAATCTATAGATATCCAGAACCTTTCACAAAGGGATATCACTAATTCAGTCATAATTAAAACAGAAGTTCATCTTATTATCATTTATACATCAATATTGTTTAGTATTATTATATTTGTAAGCATGTATGTTAAGTTTAGATATAGAAAAGTAATATATAAGTCGGATTTACCCGATAATCAATCGGTTACAGATAAAGATGTATCGGCAGAGACTCAAATTTAAATTCCACTGTCAATATTATATTGTATCCGAGCAATAGTGTTTAAGTTATATTATAAATCTAATTTAGAATAAGGATTATTTGTATTAAACTATATTTAATGTATTTGTACTCTTGTAAAAGCTAGGGTGGTCGCAGGGACTGCTCCAGTTTAACGCTGGGGGTATGTTGTACCCTGTAGATTACACCATTAATATAAACACCCAATATTATGTATATATTATAATTCACTGGAAATACGGCCTACGTGACTGCACGAGCATTGATTATTCGCTGATCCAGCAAATATCATGTCTCGTTGCGGACACGACTCGGCCAGAGCGTGAGAACGCTCAGTCATGGATTGACCAGTCAGAGCATCTACACGCATTATAGCAGAGCATCATTTTTATTAATTGTACATTTAACGTAAATATACTTTATTCATGTATTAAACTTATTATTATCGTCTTTATTCTTGCCTTCAACCATAAAAGTTACGGCTGCAATACATCATTATTATATAGGTATTAATTAGGTATTACTTATATTTTATTTAGATATTACCTACTAATTATAATATTATTATTATAGGTACATATTATAAAGGAAATAATATATTTGATATTTAATATTTTGATAATGTTTTGATAATATTTGGGTTAAAATAGTTGAAGACTAAATATTTTCAAAACATAGAATAGAAAATAAATTTACAATATTTGGTAGGTAATGTTTTGATATTATTAGATATAAAATATTTGCAGATAAAATATATACAAAACTAGCTGAACCCGTGCACTTCGTTGCCCATTAAGTGTACTAACTATATGTGACTAAAGCTTTGTTCAATTCGTTATTTAATATTCGGTGTATGGTTTCAAAATTAATCTTAACTTTTCCGTTGCCCTGAATAAAAATTCAGATACGCCTTCAAATAAAGTATATATTGATAATAAAATACTTGAATTAAATAACATAAAACGATAATGTTTCAAAATAAAATGAATAATGTGCCAACTATTATATTTGTCGGGGTTATTGAATTGGCTCCCAAACTAAGGTGATTGGTATTTTTACGTTTTGAATTCGCTCCCAAGAAGTATGCATTGAGTTGGCTCCCTCAACATTTTTTTTTATAAATCCATTGGTTATCAAAATTGTTATAAAATAAATTCAACTATACATTAAAATTATTTTATATACAGATATAACTGACTTACACTGTTTTAATAATTTAAAATACGAAAATTATATTTTTATTCCATCAAAATTAATACAACTGTACATTACAATAATTGAAAATAAAAATATAGCTGACCTGCACTGGTTTAATATTATTTCGTTGGCTTAAATGTAAATAATTAAAAATGCAAATACATATTATAATTTTAGTCCTTTTAGTAAAATAAATTAAAATAATTAAAAAAAGAAATACGTGTTATATTTTTAGTCCCTTCATCGAAATAAAATAAAAATAAATTAAAATAATTAAAAAAACAAATGCATATTATATTTTTAGTCCTCAAAATAAATTAAAATAATTTAAAATAAGGAATAACTGACCTGAACAGTTTTAATTGTATTTTATTGGCTTAAATTTGTTCGCAAGAGATTTAATATATTCAAATCTGGATACTGCACCAATGTTATATTTTGTAATTTGACTGTCAATAAACTGTATTTTTTCTTGAATAATTTTTTTGTGTGGTCTTTGTACATTGGAGCTTCTTATTATAATTTCAGTATCCGCTTGAACACCATATAATACATCCATAAAATTGTAAATATTTGGGTGCGTAGAATAAAATTGTTAATTAAATTTCGAATGAAAAGCTTCATATGAATTAGTAGTTCGACAAACACTACTACTTTTTTCTGCCCAAATTTGTGGTGGAAATGAAGAACTATTTTCAATATAATTTTCAAGTAAGTAGTCCATAAATTGTTTAACTTTGTCATTATTTGGTAGTATCTCAGCTAGTTCGAATGCAAAACAATCGCCGACTGCTTGCGGATCTAGAAATGGTAAACCAAATATATACGTCAAATATTCACCAATTTCAGTTTTTTGTTCGTACTCTGTCGAAAGGCCCAATTTTTGAATTTTTCTATACCATGATTGCCCTAGGTGAAAACGACAACCATGAATTTCACTCAACGGCCAAACTTCATTTATTGCGTTATGTATAGCAACTTCAAAATCAACATAAATTTTTTTATTTCGAATTGGTTGTTATAAGTTAAACAATAATTATTGATAATTTGAAAAATGTTTTTGTACGATTCTTGGTTTTTATCTTTTAGTAAAGTAAAAACTAAAGGTATATAGTGATTATTTTTCATGACGTGGACTGTGAAAAACTGGTAAAACAATTTTGTACAGAACGAAAATGTACCATCAACATATATTGTAGTCGACTTACTTAAAAATTTAAAATTTTCTTCTGTGCTAAACAATAATATACCTTTTTCCGCATCATTCGTTTGTAGAAATTGTTTATCGTCATATGTTTTTATATTCATAGTTTGTAAAATATCATGCACTTCTTGTCTGTTTTTGGGTAACTTTGGACGTACTAAAGATCGAGCTTGAAGCATATTATGTTTGATAAGTTTAACATCTTGCGTTGTAATTGAATTTGCTGAATTTTCTCTCAAGTATGAATGCAACAATCTGGAAGGGAGGGCGCTCACTTATACTTTTGATAGCTTTTCTTTTCAGTCCATTACTAATAATTTGGCGTTCAAGTTTGTTTTCTTCATCTGGATCGTGGTTATGATTAAGATTCGACGATTCCCATACAACATTTTCGTTGTTACTAATTCTCAAATATGCTTTGCATCCTCGTTTAGTACATTTAAATCGTTTAAATGAATTTTGGAGAAGCTTATGGAAGCTAAATTTAAATTGATTTACTATTAAAATTAATTCTCCTTTTTCACTCTTCATTTTGTCTACACTGTTCATTTTAAATTTAACTTTATTTTAACCAAATTACAACAAATTTAAAAAAAACAACGACGGATCGCGACGAACTGCGAGTACTGCATTTAATGCGTTATCGGTTAATGATTAGATAATTTCAAGCAGTTATCCAGCACTGTGTCGCTAAAAATATAAAAAGTCGCGTACTTTTTCTACTCTTATATTTTGAGAATAACTTGTTGAAAATTATAGTAGGAGCGAATTCGTATTAGGTATAATCTTATTAATATGTTTTATACACATACATTATAAATTTAATTTTAATTATTTATTATATGTATGTATTTGTATAAATTGATTAATTATTTCTTAAAAAATGATTCTAATGATGTTTGTTTTTTGAACTTCGATTTGGTCATTTCCAACTCGTGATGGATAATTAATTCGCTCACATATGAAAATCCCTTTTCATCGTCTTTATTTAAATAAAATTATTTCAGACGAATAAGTTGTTCAAGAGCTTCTGAATAATTTGCAAACGTCTTAATTTCAGAATTTTCTCGTTGGTCATCAGCTTGTTGCTCATCATAGGACTCCACGGGATTTAATTCAGATTGAATGTTATCTAAAATTATAACTATATCATCTGAGCTACATTCTGTAGACAAATTATAGTCTATTGTGGCAAAATCGTCGTTTCTAGGCAACGGAAGAAGCTCCATAAATTCAATCAACTCATTCCCATTCACTTCATTTTCGATTTCTGGAGGTTCACTGGACGGAAAATCTGCTTTTTTGAAACAATTTGTGATTGTTAATGAAGAAATTTGTGTCCACTCTTTTTTCACCCATGTAATCGCTTTTAAAACATCAATTTGCTTTGCCAGGTCGTGTGCATTTTGAGCGTCCTCCAGATTCGTAATAATGTGTTGTAGTGCGAACTTGCGGTAAAAAACTTTGAAATTTTTTATTATTCCTTGGTCTAAAGGTTGAGAAGTTGATGTTATATTTGGAGGAAAAAAATAAGTGTTACGTTGTACAAAGACAGATGTGCATGTGATGTCGCATTGTCAAGAAATAATAAAATTTTTCTGTTTTGAGTTTTCATTTGCTGATCGAGTCGTTGAAGCCAGTCTGTCATTATATGAGTAGTCATCCATGCTTTACTATTCGCCTTCCATTCTACTGCCAGTTTACTAACATTAATTCCTTTAAAACACCTTGGTTTGACAGATTTTCCAATGACGAGTGGTTTAAGTTTTTCTCCGGACATACTGACACATATAAGAACAGTTAAACGTTCCTTAGCTATTTTTCCACCAGAGCATGATTCCCCTTTGTAAGAAAACGTTTTGTCTGGTAAGGCTCGGTAAAACAGACCAGTTTCATCAGCATTGAATATGTTTTGTGGCTCATACCCTGTCACTTTTCCCGAAATTTTCGATTTCCATTCATTAAAAATTGTTAGATTTGTAGAAGCTGATTCTCCGCAAATCGATTTAAAAACTATATTATGCCTTACCTTGAAGCTCTCTAACCAGCCATTGGAAACTTGGCCATCCTATCTTTGGTTTCTATAGTTATTTTATAGTTTTGTGTTCATTATTTTGTTATTATTATTAATTTATTATTACGACTTCATTTTCCTTTTTCCATTTTCATATTATAAACGTGAAAGTACAAAAAAAAAACATGATATACATTTATTATTATAGACACTTATAACTTTAGAGTAAACAAATATAATAGTTGGCACATTATTCATTTTATTTTGAAACATTATCGTTTTATGTTATCTAATTCAAGTATTTTATTATCAACATATACTTTATTTGAAGGCGTATCAGAATTTTTATTCAGGGCAACGGAAAAGTTAAGATTAATTTTGAAACCATACACCGAATATTAAATAACGAATTGAACAAAGCTTGAGTCACATATAGTTAGTACACTTAATGGGCAACGAAGTGCACGGGTTCAGCTAGTCTATATCTATATCTATACTACTATATAAAATAGAACCCCCTTTTTTGTATGTACGCGCATAACTCAAAAAGTATACAACGGATTTTAGTACAGTTTTCACTAATCAATAGGTCTAGATTCAGGGAAGGTTGTAATATACAATTTATTCGTATAACTTAATTAATACAATTTAAAAATTATTTGTTCCATACATCCGAATATACTTAAATATCATAAAATTATCGCTCCGTGAACAGATTTCTCTTGCGCAGTGGCACTTTCACAAGATTTCAAAGACAGCGACTCGAGTTCGAACCACGGTATCAGACACATTTTTTTGCATTTTTTTCCCACTTTTCACTCAACTTATCTTAGTTATGTTAACTGATTTTGGATTAATTCTATCGAACAATATAGATCTGAATACCAATACTGAATACTTGCGAGAGACGTCCTACGATAGTGTCGTTCAAAATGAGAGACGTTTAAACTATGATCAGAAAACGGGTTATGACGCAGTAATGACATCTATTAATAATTACGAAGGCAAAACATTTTTCCTTGATGCCCCTGGAAGTACAGGAAAAACATTTTTAATTAATTTATTGCTCGCCAAAATAAGAACAGACAGAAAAATCGCTCTTGCTGTGGCTTCATCTGGAATTGCAGCTACGCTTTTAGAAGGTGGTCGAACTGCGCATAGCACTTTCAAGATCCCGCTAAAAATGTCCTACGATGACATATCAAGTGTCTGTAATATATCCAAACAAAGCAACACTGCTCAATTGATGCGGGATTGTGTATTCATTGTTTGGGACGAAGCATCCATGTCCCACAAAAGCTCGGTTGAGGCATTGGATAGAACCTTGCGGGACTTACGTAATAAAAATACATTAATGGGTGGCGTTACAGTCTTATTTTCTGGAGATTTTCGTTAAATCTTGCCAGTTGTAGTAAGAGGAACGAGAGCTGATGAAGTCAATGCATCATTAAAGAGATCTTACATTTGGCCAGACATAACTAAATTGAAACTGAAAACTAATATGAGAATATTATCATCTGACCAAGGAAATAAAACTTTTGCTGATGCTTTACTCCGTGTTGGTAATGGTCAGTCACTGACTAGAAATGGTAAAATTGATCTGTCTGAGCTTTGATTTTTGATGTCTAATTTGATGGACCTAATTAAAAATGTTTACCCAGATTTACCTAATATTTCGACTAAAACGCCAAGTTGGTTTCAAGAAAGAGCAATATTGTCACCAACTAACGATCAAGTCAATAAAATAAATGACATGATACTGTTAAAATTCAACGCACCAACAAAAGTTTACTATTCCATTGACACTGTTTTAGATGCAGAGGAGGCGATACATTATCCAACTGAATTTTTAAATTCTTTATCACCTTCAGGGACCCCACCACACAAATTAATTCTAAAAATAGGGTCTCCTATAATTTTACTTCGTAACTTAAGTCCACCTAAATTATGCAACGGTACAAGATTACAAATAAAGTCTTTAAAAAACTGTCTGCTTGAGTGTATAATCCTTACTGGCTGCGGAGCTGGGGAAATGGTCTTGGTTCCTAGAATACCAATGATACCAACCAATTTCCCATTCCAGTTCAAACGGCTCCAATTTTCCGTGAAATTAAGCTTTGCAATGACTATTAATAAGGCACAAGGTCAAACATTAAACGTTGCAGGTTTAGACTTAACCGTCCAGTGTTTTTCCCATGGTCAACTGTACGTAGCTCTGTCACGTGTCACATGCAAACAAAATCTATTTGTGATGACCCCAGAAGGCAAGACACTTAACGTGGTGTATCCAGAAATATTTAATGCTTAAGACAAATTGATATAATTAACAAAAAAAATAAAAATCATACATCATACATCATAACGAAACAAATATATTCCACACGTATATATAACATTATACTAAACAAATTAATCAAATTAAATATCTGATATAATTCATATCAAACTTTTCACATATTCCTAAACATATATAAATGTACTGAAATCTAGCAATAGCAAAGCATTGCCGGGTCAGCTAGTATATTATATGCAGTGTTACGTGATACCTAATGATAACAGGTACCTGTCGTACTCTTGAGGATGTTATGAGTTAAAATATAAATAATGTGGTAGACAATTGAACAAGTTAAAACACTTTTAATTTAATTCACTTTACAACAATTACAGGGCAAAATTACAATTTATAATTTATGTGCACATAATAAATATCAAGCAGTAACTCCGAAGGGCTTGGACTGATAGCTAGACACGTCTGCCGTCCGGGGTCTCCCGGAGGCTGTTATATAGGCAGCCGGAGTGCCCATTCCTCTATGGCGAGGTCCATGTGCGTCATAGGCCGTTTGATGTGTTCTTAATTGCCAACTGGTTATTTGGGCTTGACGGCTGAATTGGCATCTTTTCCGTGCATGAAGGGCAGAACGTCCTTCCCGTATCCCGAATGTTGCTTATTAATAGTTGTTTCATCAAATTGTATCTGTGATTCCGAGTGAAGCCTATTTTGACCTTTTGCCCGGTATTATACATTGTTTGCGCACCGCCACAGAGCTATTGAAATGCTATCGTTAGCTGGCCGTACGACACTTGCGGCGGGTAACTGATATTTACCTATGTGTACATAAGAGTAGGTAACTTAACAAATTACGATACTACTGTATATATTACTGTAGTAATAAATAGAACACAAACTGAAGGTGTGCACTTGTGGCACTAAAACGAACTTATTATTATTATTGATATATACCCTGTTCAATGAGAGAACGCACGGAATCCGCGCATGTAGACTGACGACCGAGTGGCTCGCGAGGCCAATTTTCCCCTTCCAAAATCCTAATCGCTGCGACGTTAACGTAAAAAAGAACGCATACAAATCCGCGCTCTAGTGGTAAATAACGTGTTGACAAATGTGAAACACAACTGGTGACGACTAACGCGGCACCGGCGCGGCGCGCCACACGCGCAACCGATTCTCGCCGACCGCTCTCGATTACGGACATCGGCCGGTATTGGGTGTGACCTGCGCAGAACATACCAATTTTCGTCGGGCGGCCCGTGCGTTCTCTCATTGAACAGGGTATAGGTATATATATATAATGAACAATAGTGTTGTCAACGGGGGGATATGATCATACCTTACAATGACCTAATGATCGGGAATGGCGATATAGAAAAATACGTAAACATAAAAACAATAACAAAATCTTATCTGCGCGGTGACAGTGGCCTAGACTGACAACAGCGACTGACTCCTGGACACAACGATGGAAGACACTGCTGCCACCTGACAGCGATAAGCGGGACTGGTGCACCGGCGATGACGGAGTTGGCACACCTGACTGGTGCGGCGCTCGCGGCGTAACGGCGTACAGCAGCCAGCAGGGCACAGTGGAAAACCACGTGAAAACCCATAGTCGGCCGATCGCGAACCACGATGGATCGACGAACGGAGACGCACTCAACAACGCGACAAGTGAGACCGGTATAGCACACAAACGTGGTCGGTGATTATTCACGCGTACGGTGATGGACGTTACGGGGGGTCCGAATACGCACTACGGCGAATGAGATTCTCGGAATGGAGGTTATTCACATGATAACGGACTGGCGCGTTGACGCAAACGTAAATGTCGAAACGGCCGAGCACGGACAAAGCACCACGAACGAGCACGCGCGTATTTCACAGCGACGCGTATGAAAAACCAAACAGACCAAATCGCCCGGCCAAGCACGGACGTGCGGGGACGACTGACTGACGCCTGACGGTGGTAGCCAGCGACGGAAACGCGCGTCACCAGTGCGATTATGGGTGGTGTAGGGGGACGTGGTACAAGTCCGCGAATGTTCGACACGTGACGTAATGTACAGCGGAGCAACGACGCTGGTGCCCAAACATATATAATTTAGTTATTTTTACATAAAATATATTATTGTGCGTTTTTGGAAGACCTTAACGGATGAGTCGGCCGGTGCGTGATTATATTACATCATTAGATGTTGTTAGCTCTCGAAAACATGCGTATTAATATTATTTAATAATAATAATAATAATAATATGCTTGTTACAACAGCATAATAGTACATATAATATATATGAATAATTATTATAAATTTCAATATAGTTATTTATTTAACATTCATCAGATATTAAAATTTATTGCAGGAATGCAATTTATTATAATTTTGTTATTCATAAGATATTAAGTATATATAAAAATGTATCAAACTGACGTTTATGAGTTATTGAAAAACAAATATCATACAGATATTTTATTGTTAATATTTATGATATAATACTTCTTGGTTCATAAGAAATCTATATGATATTAATTAAATATTAAAAAACACGGCAGAGTCTTTATTGAGATATAATTACAATATTCAAATTAAAACTCAAATATTTATGTGATATTGATATTATATTTTATTGCTATATGGGTAGTAGGTATATTAACAATACTTGAAAAAATATAATATTCACTATAAACGTTCCACTGTTCACTGGTGATATCATACAAAATGTTTACGTTATTTATGTCGCTTATCAGCAGTCGTCGCGTAAGATCATTATAACGTCTCTCCGAGCTTACATTATTACGTCTCTAAACACGAACGACAATAAATCGACAACATCTGCATGTCCTCCGGGAACGGGGCTGGGTCCTCTGGGACCCAAACTTCTTCCATCAAAAACAAAAAAAAAAGGAGGAGGCGCCCATGTAATTTTTCAACTTCACCAAGTGTTACAGCCAAAAATCGCTATTCTCCTCTACTTAACGCAAATGACAACTCTGACATGGACTTCGCCACTTCCAGCGAAGGCGAAGACAATCATCGAGATGAGGTTAGTCGAAAAATTCCTCCGATATACGTATATAATATAACCGACTTTGATAATTTCCATAATTCATTATCCGCAATAATTATTGACGAGTTCACAATTAACCACACCAAAAACGCACTAAAATTACGTTATTTACGTATCATTGATCGACGATTACGGATCTATCACTAAAAAAATTCGATGAGACTGAAATACAATACCACACTTATCAATTTCCTTTGGATAAACAACTATCCTTAATTATTAGAAATCTCCCAGTCTCGATTACAGAAAAGTCAATTTTCGAAGCTCCATCAGACCTTGGCTTTAAGGTAACATACGCGACCCGTTTACAAAACCACTTTAAATGCCCTGTTCCCATTGTTGCAATTCTGCTGTCAAATGCATCAAAAAAAATTTATGCCTTAAACCGACTATTACATTGTGTTGTATCAGTTGAACCCAGAAAACTTTCCAGAGACATTCCACAATGTACAAACTGTCAGCGCTTTTCACACACAAAAAAATTCTGCCATCTCCCTTCTCACTGTGTAAAATGCGCAGGCGATCATCACTTCAGCCAATGCGTAAAAGAAAAAGAAACCCTTCCAAAATGTGTCAACTGTTCCAGTACTCACCCAGCTAACTACAGAGGGTGTAGTTACTACAGTGAATTATCCAAATCAAAAAAAATGTCTTCTCCCAAAACACGAGCAAATAATCAAACCACTTCTCAACAAACTAGACATTTTACTAATATAAATCATACGGCACCTAATGAACGGTTAATTAACGCAATCTCTAACCCAGACCGTAAAACTTACACTAAAGCTACGAAATCTAACAATATCGCATATAACGATTTCATGCAAACACTCTTACCGCTGATAAACAATTTTGTTACTCAATTAATGTAGAAAATTATCGAAAGTCTGCCAGTTATCATTAATAGTCTAAATACTAACACTAATGCAAAACCATAACATAATTATGCTAAATTGGAACTAGAGGTGGGAAGTTCGGATCACTTGTAAGACCCGGTTCTAACGGATCGGTTCATTAAAATGATCCGGTTAAAAGACCCGTTCGTCTGAATCGGATCATATTAGATCTGAAAGATCGATTATCCAGATACCGGTTAAAACTAGTCTGTGGCTCCCGCGAATTGTGAACCATGATAAACGGTTCACGGTAGAGATGGGTCGTTTACGAACGATTCGTTCAAAATGAACGATTCACTTCGGTGAACGAATTGATTCAGATTCGGATCGAGAGAACGATTCGTTCGTTCATTCATATCGTTCAATTAATTTGACTCGTTCCTTACTTCATCTGAATCACGATTTAACATATGATATACGAATACGATTCATTTAGAATGATTCACAGCAGCTACATATGTTCCATAGAGTTATATTACTCTATGAGCTGTTCACAGGCCACTATATTTACCTAGTTAATAATAATATATTGATTTGGTTTTATGGGAAAGTATGTAAGAATATACTATAACAAAATATTCATAACCAATTTTGGAGCGTGAAATAGCTATACGCATGACAAAATTAAGATACTTCCAGCATTTTGATTTTAAAAATGAAATTATATTTAGTTTTATTAACAAGTTTACTTTGCATCGGCTTTTAATTTTATTAATATATTTATGAAAAAAAAGAACTTTAATTCTTTAATTTTCAATTGCAATTAATTTAATAACAATTTTCAGTATGAAAAATATGTCCCGACTGATGCAATGTAAAGTTAAGAATTTCGAATATCTTTACATTTTAAAAATCGGACAACGGGAAGTGCCTAAATTATTGTCTGGCATTTAGGTCATTTTAACGAAATTTTGATGTGCTTGCAATCCCCTTAACATCCATATTTCACATAAAGTTCAATATTTAAAAAAAAGTTCAATATTTAAAAAAAAGTTCATTATCCTTGGATAAGCTTATTTAATAAATATTCACCGGCCAACTAAATCTGTGAAAAAATGTCAGGTGCAGCGAAAGCACTATACACTGCACCCGTGCGCTCGCCTATGGCGTAGAGTTAATTGAATCGAAAACGAATCATTGAATTCATTTAGATACACAATCTGTCACTTGTATTTACATGCTTAATCCTCTTGGTCTAAACTCTAAAGGCCCGTTTACATGACGACAGTAAATGGTAATAGTTATTGTCATGGCAGTAACTTTCAACTATCTAACGCAGCTAGATGGTGTGACAGTCACCATTTTCTGCCATCTTTTAAACGTACCTTAAGGCTTAAACCATAGAACAGTGCTTAAACGCAGTTATTGATTCATAATAAATTTGATAAGAGACAACAGAGTGACTATAAAAAAAAAAATTAACTAGTTTTTATAATGAGTAGTGACTTCTAAGTCATTTGAAGGAAGTGAATCAAATGATTCAATGAACGTAACATTGATTCATAATACATAAGATAACAGAGTGTCATTTGAACGAAGTGAATCAAATGAATCAGTGAACGAATCTTTTGAATGATTCACTTGAGTGAGTTGATTCAAATGATTCGAATCATTTAAAAAATTCATTTTTCCCATCCCTAGTTTACGGGTCTTGTGAGTTGTGACTGGCTGGTCGTTACTCGTAACTCGTTACAACGTTACATACTTTAATACTTACATGATATTATTTAAAATGAGTCGTTTGATATTATAGGTATTATTCGGACCTAAAGGAAGAAGAAACTTATAAAAAACCCCTGTAATTTCAAATTTGTAATTGATTCACAAAATGTAATAACAAACACACTAATTGTTGATATTTTAGGTAATATTTTTATTTTTCACTCATCCATATTTAATTTTAAAAAAAAAATTTTAATTTTGTATATTATTATTTTTTTTATAGCTTGTTTATACTATCTAATATTGTAAATAAATAGTTAAGTTAATAAGTTTTATAGGTAGCACTTACCATTTTATTTATTTTTAATAATAAGTATTCATTATTTTGTATTGTAATACAATAAATTATTATATTTTAATAATAAATTATTTTGTCAAATTATTGAGTTTGTTTTATTTTTTAAGACTTGGTTTTATTACAAAAATTAAAAATACCTAATTTTAAAAATATTATATTAGTTCTTTTACAAAATTGTAAATGAACTAAAAATGTAAATATTTTTTTTTTTTTACAATAAGAACCTAACCATCCCTATGTTTATGGAAATGTTATGTAAACACCACATTGTGTATATAAATAATGGACAAATATTTTATCAACACATTTATTTTCATTAATATTGTAACCTGTAGAAACATGTTCTCACTTGCAAAAACATGCTGAAGATTTGTTTTAAATTTCAAAACTTTAATTCATTAATAGGTTTCAATTTTTAGTCCTTTGACAAACTAGCCATCGTGTGTACTTCGTCTCAGCTATTTTGCAAATTAACAACGCTCGTATTTTATTAGCCAGAATTTATTATAGTTTAAAACTATTGAAGTTGTAAGTTCAACTGTTTTGTTTTGAGTTTTTAAATATCTTCAAGTTTTAATATTTACTATTTCAAATTTGAAGTCATATTAATTAATTTATTTGTTACACCAAGTATACATTTATTTTAAAATTAATTAAGTGAGTATTTTTCTAAAAACTAGGTATATTATATGACAAAAATAAATATTAAAACTATGCATAATTATTATTATTAGTAGGAAGTAGCACCATGTCATCTTGTACAATGAATAGAAAACGCAGTAGTGTTTGGTACCATTTCACTGCATTAGATAAGGCCAGGGCAAAATGTAATATTTGTTCAGAAACAAAAAGTTTTAATGGTGGCTCAACAGGAAACTTGTTACGTCATATTAAGACTAAACACCCAACAGTACCACTGGAAAGAAGTAAACAGGTAAATTAATATATTAGGGATCTACAATGCATCTAATGATTTTTTACACTTACATCAATGGCATTCACAGACTTTTTCGCGTGATATGTCAATATTTTATCTCCGACAATAGTAAAAAAATAATAATAGAAATGAATTTTAAAATCATAGGACGATGATTCAAACTCTGGCTCAATTGATGATCCACAGCCATCAACTTCTTCAACAAATATGGAAAATCAACCTAGTTTAGGAACAATGCCACAGCTTCCAAGACAGCAAAACCGTAAGCAAATGACTATGACAAACTTTGTTCAAAGACCAATTACAATGAGTAAGTCAAAGGCAATTGACCAACAACTAGTAAAAATGATTGTTAAAGAGTATCACCCATTCAGTGTTGTTGAGGATAAGGAATTTAGAAATTTGATTCAAATGTTAAATCCAAGTTATATCATACCATCAAGAAAAACTGTCACCCAGAGCTTATTGCCTCAAATGTATGAGATGACCATTGAACGAGTTAAAAATCAATTAATAAATGTTTCGGCAGTTTGCATGACCACAGATGGCTGGACTTCATTAAATAATGAAAGTTTTGTTGCAGTCACAGTTCATTTTATCGACCCTTCAAATGAAACACAGCTGTCATCAGTATTGCTAGGTTGTACCAATTTCCGTGAGACACATACTGCAGAGAACTTGGCGATTTTTTTAAGAAATACTGTAGATGAGTGGAACTCATCAATATCAATAAAATAGCTGGTGTGATAAGTGACAATGCTAGCAATATTAAATCTGCATTACAAAAATGCAACTGGCGGTATTTGTCTTGTTTTGCTCATTCGATCAATTTGGTTGTTCAGACAAGTTTGAAATCTATTGAGCCAACTATACTGAAAGTAAAGACAATTGTCAAGTTTTTTAAGAAAAGTTCCCACGCTTTAGGAAAATTACAATATTTTCAAAAACAAATTGGCTTACCTCAACTAAAGCTTAAATTAGACTGCCCAACCCGTTGGAACTCAACATATGATATGTTTGACAGGATTTTATCGATTAAAGAATCCATTATTGCTACCCTTGCAGTATTGAGTAACAGTGAGTTAAACTGTCTCAGTTCAGAGGAATGGATTCTTCTTGAGCATGCACGGGATATATTAAAAATATTTTATGACGTCACTGTTGAGATTAGTGCTGACAAATATGTTACACTATCAAAAGAAATTATTTTTGTTAATTCATTAAATAAGTATGTCTCAAAGTTTGTTAACAATAATACATTACCAACTGCTATTCAGCATATGGCTAAAACAATGAGTGAAGAGTTGATTAAAAGGTTTTATGACATTGAAGATAATCCATTGGTAACTCAAGCAGCACTCTTGGATCCGAGATTCAAAAAGCATGTTTTTTCCAACGGTACAAAATGTGCAAATGCTATCAATTTCCTAAGGGCAAAGGTTCAAAGTATTATAATAGAACAGGACACATTTGAACAACAACAAACTACAATTGCCACTGCCACTACAAATTCAACTTCTTCTCAATCAATTTTGTGGAAAGAATTTGATCAATCGGTTGTTAATTTGATTGGAGGAACAAATCCATCAGTTGCTGGAATCATCGAAGTGGACAAGTATTTGAACGAACCTTTAATAAGTAGATTTGAAAATCCCTTAGCTTGGTGGGCCGAACGAAAAAAGGTTTATCCAAGAATGTATGAGTTGGTGAAAAGAAGATTATGCATGATTGCAACTTCAGTGCCTTGTGAACGAGTTTTCTCAAAAGCTGGACAAGTAGTAACTGAAAAAAGAAGTAGATTGACAACCAGTAAAATTTCACAAATTTTATTTTTGAATCATAATATGTGAACCTTCTAATGTGTACCTATATTTTTAAAATATGTTTTTATGTTACATTGACATGTATTTAAAAGAATACTGAAGAAAGTTTATGACAGCATATAAAACATAAAGGCAATTACATTTCTATAAATTAAATGTGACACTCTTATTAACTCTAAATACCATGTTTTTATACTGCATCTTAACTACTTACATACTGATATGTTTGAAAAATTATACTGAAGACAGTTAATGTCATTAACTGACTGTCATTAAAACTTTATGGTTAGGTTAATTTCATACATAAAAACATTAGAAAAAAACAATTTTTGTGTTTACTAACCTGTTAGTGTGTTTTTACAGCATTGATAACGTTTATCTATAATCGTGCTACAAAGTCATAGAGTAATATTACTCTATGTACAAACTACAAAGTACATTCGATCGTTCGCGAACGATTAAAACGAATCGCGAGTCACGAGTCACGACTGACTCACGACTCGCGAGTCGCGACGGTTCATGGCCCACGGGTCGTACGGGTCGTATCCAGTGTATCCAATTCACAGAAAAAAAAATATTGACGAACGAACGACTGGTTCATTTTTACACGATCCGGATCATTTCGTTCAATACATTGAATCGGATTAAACGACCCGTTCGTTCGCGAACTACACACCTCTAATTGGAACGCCAACGGTATCAAAACTCACTTTAACACATTATCAGCTTTCCTAAATCATTATAACATCAACATTGCCTGTATCACCGAAACGCATTTATCTAATACGGACAAAATTAAATTCACTGGGTACAATGTCTATCGTGTGGATCGCAACTCACCGGCACGTTCCATGGGTGGCGTAGCAATATTAGTTCGCAAAAAAATTAAACAACATCACATACCCATACCTGACCTTCAAAGCCTAGAAGCCATAGGAGCACTAATACACATTAATAATAGATCTATTGTAATTGTCAGTGCTTATCAGCCTTCAAGTCGCATTATGCATATCTCTGACTATGAAAAAGTAATGAACCTAAATAATAACGTAATATTGGCCGGCGACTTAATATCGAAGCACACCGATTGGGGATGTCGTGTCGTAAATCCGAACGGAAACAAACTACAAAAATACATATCCGATACCGCGTGCACCATATCTGCACCTAGCAAACCTACTTATTTTCCATATGACAACAACAGACTACCAGACATACTGGATATTTTATTAATTAAATCAATCCCATACAATATTACACAGGAACCTCTTGCTGAATTAGACTCGGACCACAATCTGGTCAAAATAAATATAAACTCTCCATTGAAATTTTATCACCAAAATAATTCAATAATAAAAGGTAAACCAAATTGGAACACTTATGCGGATTACATTAACAAAAATCTAAAAATACCCAAAAATATACCTACAAATCAAATAGCCGATCAATTCACTGATATAATTACAGACGCCGCACGTGTGTGCTCAACCACCGTACCACCTAACTCATATAGCCACTGCGCCCTACCACAGTCTATATTATCACTAATTCAACAAAAACATAACGCCAGACGTACATGGCCAAATCACAGAAATCCCATTGATAAAAAAATACTAAACAAACTAACCAAAGAAAAGAAATCCGCACTTCAACTTTTTCGTGTAAATTCTTACAAAAAGTTTTTGTCAAACATTCATCATTGTGACTCCACCTTATGGAAGGTCACAAATAGATTACTTAATCAAGAATCAAACATTATTCGTACCTCGTCACGACTTGTCACATCTGATGACGAAAAATGCAAAGTTTTTTCAGAAAACCTGCGGAATACTTTTTCTCTTAACCAAATTGCTAATAACTCTAACGATCTCAGAATTGAACAGACTTTAAAATCACCTAACCACTCGATTCAAAATTCATTAAATTATGCTACCCCTAATGAAATAAAAACAATCCTCAAAAGACTACCTACTAAAAAATCTCCATAGGAGGCTGCCTCTGAAATTTTATGTCCAGCACAAAAACAACTTTTTTCCAAATTGAGTTTTTCAGGGGTAACTGTAGCAAGGCGTATAGAAGAACTAGGAACTGATATTGAGAGTACCCTAAAAGAACGTATTTCTAAATTTATTTTTTATTCGCTGGCCCTTGACGAAAGTACAGATTTGTCAGATACTGCGCAATTAGCAATTTTTATTCGGGGTATCGATTCTAATTTTAATATTACTGAAGAATTAGCCGCGCTTTTTCCAATGAAAGGCACTACAAAAATTTGTGATATTTTTAATGCATTAAATTCAACACTTAACCGTTTTGACATCAAATTAAATAATGTACATAAAAAAAATAAAACAGTATATGATTAACACAATTATAAAAATAATTAAGTATTTATTAGCATAAACAAAATTGTATGTCTTATCCAAGGTAATGAAGATTATGGAATTATCCTGTTGGTCTAGATATAAGTTTATTTTTTCAAAAACGTCTGTATTAAATTTTAAATTTTTTATTTCATTTAAGTGAATTGGTGTGGGATAAGATTGATTTGAAGATGTATTACAACAAGTGTTGTCTAACAAGAATAGGAAGTGATGTTTCTATAGATTGTTTTGTTTTAAGAACACCTCTCATAGTATACGCCATACAACCAGATTTCAAGTAGCTGTTTTAAGAATGGTGCTGTAATGAGGGCTGAGGTCATAGCCAGGTGCTTTCCCGTTTTTTAACCGTTTTATATGGGTAAATCATTGTAAAACCATAAGATCCTTCGCTTCACTCAGAATCTAAAATACAAAAAAAAATATTGACAGAATAATAACAATTCTCTACAACGTATCTACATATTCTGATTTCATGTATAATTTAAAATACTAATGCTTATTTTATTTAAAAAAATCGTTCAATTGTGTACTCATATTTTCTATAACTAGTTATGTATAGTATAAATTTATATCCATAATATGTCATAAGTAAAGAGCGGATCTTTAGGTTTTTACATATTTTTATTGATTTTATGCAACTTTACGAGGGAGAAAAATGTGGACGATTTATCTATCACAGAGTTCATAGAAAAAAAAGCTGGCTAGGTCCTCGGACAAGATATTGGTGATGAATGTATTAAGTTTTAAAGAAATGATGACTCATTTCTTTAGTATAAAACGATTCTGAGCAAAGCTTCAGTGTAATCTGTATATATAAAACAGTAAGCTGATTGACTGCTATCAACGCACAGCTTAAACCATTGGACGGATTGGACTGAAATTTGGCATACAGATAACTATTATGGCGTAGGCATCCGCTAAGAAAGGGTTTTTCAAAATTCAACCCCTAAGGGGGTTAAAAAGGGTAAAACGGTTTTTTTTTGGTCTGATTTCTTGAAAATTAAGTATATATACTCAATAAAACATATAAGCATTGTCTATCAACTTTTTTTTTAATTCAACCCCTAAGGGTGTTAAAAAGGTTGGACTAAAAATAGAAAATTCCACCAAGCCGGAACCGTTGAAGCTATGAGTATGAAATTTGGTCAGTAGATTCTTTTCATGCTGTAGACATTCGTTCACATAATATTTTTCAAAATTTAACCCTTAAGAGGGTTAAATGGGTTAAGAAAGTATAAATATGGAAAAAATACCTATGGCGAAACCTTAGTATTAGAACACAACCTAAATATGCGCATTTCACAGGTCACTCTCGCGAGTTGTTAGTAATAATTTTGGTACTGTGAAAAACTATTTTCTCCCAAGTCTATTTGATTTTATTGTTCCAATAATGAGTAATAACATATACTATGAACCCTTATAAAGTTAGCAGCACAACTATGACAGACACATATGCAATACATCCAACAAACTTGTTGGTAACTTGTTGGACATTGTTGGAACACCCACAGACTTTGTTGGACTTTATTTTTGTCGGTAGAGCTTTAGAAACTTTTGTGCTACCATATATACTCCAACAGCACAACTTTACGTTACCAAAATTTCACCCGTATAAAAAGTTTCCAGCTTGACTTGTTGGACATTGTTGGGTCACTCTGAAAATTTGTTGGACATTATTTTAGCCGGTAGAGCTTTTCAAAGTTGTGCTGCCAACAGCACAACTTTACGTGCACGAAATTTCACCCCTACAAAAAGTGTCCAGCTTGACTTGTTGGACATTGTTGGGTCACTCTGAAAATTTGGTGGACATTATTTTAGCCGGTAGAGCTTTTCAAAGTTGTGCTGCCAACAGCACAACTTTACGTGAACGAAATGTCACCCCTATAAAAAGTGTCCAGCTTGACTTGTTATTCATTGGTTTTTTAATCAATAAATTAATAATTGTCTAAAATGTAGTAAGAATTATTTAATTTAAACACTTACCACCTTGTTTATTTAGTAAAATATTAATTAAATAATATTACTTGTTTACTTGTATGAGTTGATTAGGATATAATATTATGTAGTTATACAATTAAAAATATTAAAATAAGAATTATAATATTCTAATAAATTAAAAAGTTATAAAAAAAAGGTATATGGCAACTTAATCCCGAATTAAATATAATATGTGTGGTGTTACACTTAGATTTTGTAAACTGCTGAGTCTTTTTATTTTGCGGCTCATATCATCGTGGAGTTCCCAATATCCACTTAATTTATTTTTGTTTTCACATGATGCGACCCTCAAAAAATAGTTGGCGACCCCCAAAGGGGTCGTTACCCCCCGGTTGAGAATCGCTGTTCTAGACCATCTTCCTTGAGAACCATTTTTCACATAATATAGTGATTTTATATAATCAAATTAAAATTTTAAACCATACATTACAGTGAACCAATTGTAATAAGCTGTACAGCAGCGGCACCCACTTACCCTCTTTTTTTTTTTTACTATTGAATTTATAAAGCTGGTCCAACAGTGTCCAACAAGTCAAGCGTGACACGTTTTATACGGGTGAAATTTCGCTCACGTAATGTTGTGCTGTTGGCAGCACAAAAGTTTCAAAAGCTCTATCGGCTAAAATAATGTCCAACAAATTTTCAGAGTGACCCAACAATGTCCAACAAGTCAAGCTGGACACTTTTTATAGGGGTGAAATTCCGTTCATGTAAAGTTGTGCTGTTGGCAGCACAACTTTGAAAAGCTCTACCGGCTAAAATAATGTCCAACAAATTTTCAGAGTGACCTAACAATGTCCAACAAGTCAAGCTGGAAACTTTTTATACGGGTGAAATTTTGCTAACGTAAAGTTGTGCTGTTGGAGTATATATGGCAGCACAAAAGTTTCTAAAGCTCTACCGACAAAAATAAAGTCCAACAAAGTCTGTGGGTGTTCCAACAATGTCCAACAAGTTACCAACAAGTTTGTTGGATGTATTGCATATGTGTCTGTCATAGTTGTGCTGCTAACTTTATAAGGGTATACTATGAATTATAATAATACGCAAAACGATTCAAAAACATACTATAAGACATAAGTAATAAGGGTTATATTTTATTTCAAGATATCTATCTTAATCAATTTGAATTTTATCGAAAATAGAAGTACTCGCGACATTGCCTTAGCTGTGGCATCTTCTGGAATCGCTGCTACACTGCTCGTGGGTGGTCGAAAGGCCCATGCTACCTTTAAATTACCACTCAATCGTCTCAATCTAACAACTTCGGTCACTCTTTTTTGTAATATATTAAAACAAGGTAATTTAGCGGAAGTTTAAAAAAATACAAAAATAATAGTGTGGGATGAAATAACAATGGCACATAAGGGTGGTGTTGAGGCTTTAAATAGATCTCTAAAGGGTATGAGGGGAAATAAAAGGTGAATGTGTGGTGAAACGGTTTTGCTGACTGAAGACTTTAGGTAGACTCTACCAGTAGTACCAAAAGGGACCAGAACGATTAAGTCATGTCTTAAAAGATCTACTTTATGGCCTCATTAATATACTCAAACTGTCGAAAAATATGAGGGTCAGAGGGTATACTTTGGAGGGGAAAAGTTTGCTGGTAGATTTGCAGATCTTTTACCTGAAATTGGCAATGGTGATTATCCGTCATTCGATGAAATGATAAATATCCCAAAAAATTTGTGTACAGTTGTAACTACAGTTCAGGATTTAATATCAAAAATGTATCCAGATATTGCTCATATTCATGATAAGCTTGTGGAAAGGTTGTGTGTACGAGCTATATTCACTCCAAAAAATGGACAAGCAATAAGCCATTTCATAAGCTTATTCTGCGTGTGGGCACACCTATTATGTTTTGCGAAATTTGAAACCATCTAAACTGTGCAGTAGGACCAGGTTCAAAGTCAAAGCATTACATCGCAATATAGTGGAAGCCACAATATTAACTGTATGTGCGAAAGGGGAAACTGTGTTTGTACAACGAATCCCTTTAATTCCGAACGAATTTAATCGATTACAGTTTCCCCTCAAAGTCTGATTTGCAATGACTATAAACAAGTCTCAAGGCCACACTCTCAAATTTGAGGAATAGACTTGCGAGAAAACTGTTTTTCACATGGGCATTCACATTGGTGATTTTGCCGCCTACTAATAGATCAGCATTGAACATTTTACAAAGAAGTATTGTAGATAAAATTTTGAATAAAACATTAGTAAAACATTTATTTTAAACATTCACTGCTAAAACTTATCGTGAACATAGGCCGCCAAAAGCTATAACTTATAGAATAGGTTATGTTAATAATTATTATCTTAAAAACTAAAAAATGTGTATAAAATATGATTTCAAAAATTTAAATTTCAATAGATTAAACAAAATGTAATCTTGCCAGGTTACATACATTTTTATACTTAAACCCGGCAACGACGGGTAATTCAGCTAGTATAATATATTATTATTTAAATACTGTTTACGTATTTTACGGTTATTTGTATAATTTTTGGTGAGTTATAATATATTATATATCCGAGATTAATTTCAGATGGAAATATTTCAGACCAAGAAGATGTACTTCAAGAATGTCCAGACACTTATGGAGACCATGATAATGATGTAGACCATATTGATAACGATGATTCAAATACTATGAATGTATTTAATGTATCAGAAACTGAAACAGAAACTAGTCAAAGAGTTGAATGTATACCAACAGAATCTAAAATTTTGCATATTAAAGCATATTTTGGACATAAGAGAATTTTTCGCCTATTTTTCATATTTTAGAATATATTATATTATTCTTCATACAAATTCGTATATTTTGTTAATTTATCGAAGTGTGATTTTGTCAGCAATAATTTTTTCTAGGAAAAAAAAATAATTTGATTAAAGAGTGATAAAAATTCAAAATCATTCAATTATGTACTTGTCTGTAATCGAATTGGTTATTTTCCAAAGGAATGGTGCAAAGTTATCTATTGTTTTTTACTAAACTATTATGTTTTTTTTTTTTTTTTAATTATTATATTTTATTAAATTTATATAGCTCTGTATCAACTGATTTACATTTGTTATTGTTCAATAATTTCCTTATTACCAAAGGAATGGTGCAAAGTTATTTATTATTTTTACTAAACTATTATGTATTTTTAAATATATTTTATCACATTTACGTAGCCACGGGCGCCGGGTTTCCCAAATTTTACGGGGTGCCTAAAATCCTTAGATATTAATAAATGTCTATTTTAAATAAATAATTTTTTTTCAGCATAAATTGTTACCTTATTTAATACGACCTTTTTCATATATTAAAACTTTTAAATACATATTAATTATTATACATAAAATTATTTTCATTTCATATACGTATGTTAGGAACGAGCTATCAAAACATCCAAAATAATATATTGTTGCCATAAATATTATACAACGAAAAAATTATAAACGTATTAAATTACATATTACTCAATATTTTTATTTCATGGGGTTGCTTGAGCACCGCAGCACCCCAATAGTCGGCGCCCATGTACGTAGCTATATATCACCTAATTAACATATTTTGTAATTCAATAATTTACCTGTTACCAAAGGAATGATGCAAAGTATCTATAATTTATGTTGGGTACGGATCCGTCACTCGTCTCGCGGACTCCGGTCGACCGTCCGTCGTTATCGCCCTACCTCCCACCACGAGCACACGCGCTCCATCTAACACCTACCTCGCCGTTGTCGCGCGTTTTATGTTGTGCGTCGTGTTGATACCGTCGTGCGTCGCCCAGCCATCTTGGCCTTTTTTGACTCAACGGAATCGTATTTGGTTTTTGTATCTTTTGCGGCCGTCTGCGCCGCAATCATCGCCCGGACAGTGTTGTGTCCGTTTACGTGTTGTGTTGTTCTGCACACACACGAATTGCACCTTTGGCGGCCGTTTGCGCCAAAACTATCATTTTCGCCCGCCCGTCGTTGTACGCAGTGCGATCCGCCGTGGTCACCACGTGTTTTTTTTTTTCGCCGTTCGACAAACGCCGCGACAACGACGTACATACGCGACGAGCCGTCAATCGTCATACAACGCGGCCGTACTAGCCGTTCGAGCTCGCTTCGTCCGTTTTCCGACTAGAGATGTTAAGTTCGTGAACGAATAGTTCATTTGAACTATTCACTTTGATGAACTATTCTGAACTGTTTCAGTACCTGTAACTTAACAGTTCATAGTTCAAAAAAAAAAATTGGTAGCATTGAGTTAATGTTGTTAATAATATAGTTCGTGAACGTCTTTTGAATTTGAACTACAGTAGTGGTCACCACACTCACGAACTAAAATATATCATTTTAGTTCGTGGTTCGGAATATGGTGATAATGTACATGAACTAGATAAGATATCTTGTTCACAATCAGATATAAAATATAATAATATTATACCTACCTTTAGATTTCTGTTATCTGTTGATACTTGATATTATTGAAAATCGTTACCTGTGATTCTAGCCGTATATAATGTATTATAATTGTTATTATATATATATATATATATATATATATATATATATATATATATATATATATCTGGGGATTGCACTTAATTAGTTAGTCAACGCTGTGTTACTATAATAACTATACACTGAATACTAAAACACAAATAAAAATTAAACTGTGGATACTAGACTATTAATGCTGATCAAGTAAATGTTGTAAGTACCTATCACTTTCATAATAATAATAATGATTATATTTCATAACTTAGAAAAGATTTTTAACTTATTATTTAATATTATTTAATTAATACAACTTCTCATATTAATATACATAAAAAATGCTGTACACAATTTTAGTCATCTGCACAAATAAGTCTCTTATAAATTATTATGCAGGAATATTAGTTGTGATGCTTTTTTTGTATCCAAGCGGTTTCTTTTTAAAGTAATAGTTTGGCCAGCTTCTGAAAATATCCTTTCACAAGGAACACTTGTTGCAGTCACACAGAGTCGCTTAATGACAAATGTATATAGGTGAGGATATATATTTTTACGCTCATGCCACCATTTTAATGGATCTTCATGCCGATCTATTAACGGCTCTTGCATATATTTGTCTAGTTCTATTATTCCAGATGCTGTTGATGACTGAGTGGCTTTGAATTGTTCTACTTTTTTTTCGTAGACTTTCCACAACAGAGATACTGGAGGAGACGGAGTTGATGTAGATGTGGAAGGAGTTTGTTCAGCATTGTCTTTTTGATTGGATGGTAAACTAATATTTCCTAAACGTGATCTTAATATCGAAAAAGCATTTTTAAATTTATTATCACTCATAAAACCATACTTCTTAAATCTTGGATCTAAAATCGATGCTTGCGCTATTATTTCACTTTCTTCAATTTCGCTAAACCTTTTTCTCAGTTGATTTTCGAGAGAAACCGCCATTTGGTTAACTTCATAAGGCAAAGATATGTCATTAACGTAAGTTTCCATAGTCTGCAACATAGAACTAACTAAAACTATTACTTTTGACACAGACACTGTTTTTTCAGAACTAACTTCAATTGTGACTTCATTAAAAATTTGCAACACTTCAATGGCCTTTTCTACTATATCCCATTCTGCTGGAGTTAAGACTACAATGTCAGTTTGTAAGACAGCTAAAGTTGAAATTACAGCATCTTTGATGGAGACAATTCTCTTCAACATATCAAATGTTGAATTCCATCTAGTCACACAATCTTGTTTTAATTTCAACGTAGGTAGACCCATTTGAGTTTGTGTTGAATTAAGTTTTACTAATGCATTACTGCTACGTTTAAAAAACTCAACAATTTTTTTTACTTTAGCTACTATGACAGAAATATTCTCAAGAGAGTGTTGAACAACAAGATTAATAGAATGGGCAAAACATCCTACATGTCGATAATGTAATTGACGTACAGCATTAGAAATATTTGAAGCATTATCGGTAACAATGGCTACAATTTTATTATTAATTTTCCATTCACCTGCTATTTTTTTTAAAAAGGCAGCTAGATTATCTGACGTGTGCCGTTGGTCAAAATGTTCACAGCCAAGACAAACAGAAGACATTTTACCATCATAATCAATAAAGTGAGCTGTAACTGCCATATAGCTCCTATTATTTATGCAAGTCCATCCATCCGCTGTTAATGAAACTGCACATGCATTTTCAACTTTTTTTTTTAAAACTTCTAATGTTGAATTGTATAATCGGGGAATCAAATTTTTTGATACTGTCTGGCGAGAAGGAAGTTCGTATCCAGGGTTTAACATATTTACGAATTTTCTAAATTCTTTATCGTCTACTATGGAAAACGCATAGTATCTGTATCATAAAAAAAAAAAAAAAAAAAAAAAAAAATTGAAATATGGCGTTGAAAAGTATTAAGCTAATCTGATCTTATTTATACTAGTAAAAAGCTTTCAGAAAACGTGGGTAAAAATACAAAATGTTTAAATGTTTTGAGTGTGTAAAATTTTTTAAAACCAGTAAATATCTAACTACAATACGTAGTTATATGTAGGAATTCAAAATATAATATTACTTTAAAATATACTTATTACTTTTTTTTTGTTTCTAGTCAAAATGTATTAATAATTTTAATATGATTAAAAATAAAAATATGTAGTTACCCTTTAACAATCATCTTTGTAACTTGCTCATCAATTTGTTTTGATCTACTGACAGCCATAGGTTTTTTATTTTGCATAAAATGCATAATGCTACTTTGGGTGCGAGTTGGTTGGTTCGATTTAACATTACTAGTACCGGGAACAATTAATGTTTCTACTGGTGAATCTGCTTAATTAATCATTTAAAATAACATATAGAGTTTTAATAATAAAAAATTTTAAATTAATAAAAGAAATATAATAGTAAAAAATAATTTATTAAAAATACCATGATCTGCAGGATCATCTACACGACTTTCATCACTAGTCACTACTGCTTTTGATAGTATTACAGTGGGATGTACAGTTTTTAAGTGGCGACTCAGATTGCCAAAAGATCCACCAGCAACACTATACGTGTTACCACAATACCCACATTTGGCTTTGCTATTTTCCACTTCAGTAAAGTGATTCCACATATCACTCCTTTTACGTGGTGCCATTATTAAAATAATTTATAAAATATACTTTTAAATAATATGTTTTTAATTAAAATAATTAAATCTGTAAAATTTACCACGCTCAATAAAATAAACACTGTTCACTGTTAAATGCAAATACAGATACTGTAATAATTATTTGTATATTAATGCATACAGTCATAAAATATACTATAGTTATACATGGTATAGTTTCAAGTTTTTGCATGTTTTTACATGTCTACTCCTGTAATTTTACAATATTATTACCACTCATATTATTGTTTTTAAAAAGTTATACTACCAATCTTATTATATAAGATTATTATCATCATGTAGAAAAAAAAATACTTGTTTTAATTTTTTGACTTTTATAATATTACAATTTAACAGAATACTAATTTTGTGGTATTCAAAATGTTGCCACTTCTCCCATAATTAATGAATATTTTAGGGATAAGGGATGTCATTTTAATTGAATTATAAAAATAATAACAACACAATAGCATAACATTTTAAGTATTTATTATTGAATGTAAATAACAAAAGAAACAAATAAATTGTTATACAAAAATATTAAAAATTATATATTTAAAAAAATCTTCGCCATTTCTTCCTGTATTACTTAATTAACTATTGTAATTAATTATTGTATAAGTAAGTAATAATATTAGCTAATAGCCAAGTACATAAATATAAAAAAACATACAAGTAAATAAAATAAAGAAGTATATGTAATGCATGATAATAATTGTATGTCTATTATAAATAAGTACCCATATCCAGTATCCACTATCTTATATATTATGTTCAAATAGAATAATTTTAAGCATAGAATAAATGGTTCTAAATAGTTCATAATACAAAAATGGAATCAATATTTGCACTATTAGGTTCAATAGTTGGTCTCCATAGTATGATAACCGAAAAGTACCAACATTTTTATTAATATGGTTATTGTTATTGAATTAATGATTCTTAATATTCAATAATTTCATCATTATTTGTACACTAAATTAAATTTTTTTCTGTAATATATTATGAGCTAAAATCAGTAGGACAGATTTGAATATTAATTTAAGTATTGATATAGATTGTAGTATTATAGAATTAGCATTATATAATAGTACATACAATCAATTAAGTAAAAAGGAATTAAAAGCTAAATAGATTCAAATTTGCCCTAAGTACAGGTAAAATATATTATTCTTTATATTGTATATCATCAGATTGTGAACAGCTGTTTTCAGGATTTTACTGGTATTGATAAAATGATAATATAAAATGAATAGTTCATTTATCATTACTCATTAGTTAATTTAGTATATTATCAAATGGCAAGTTATATAACTATGATCAGTATGATCTATATAGTTCCATACAACTAGTGAACTGTGTGAACTGAAGAATAGTTCATTTGAACTATTCACTTAAATGAACTGTGAACTAACGAACTATTCACAAAAATGAACTAAAAATTCCATCTCTATTTCCGACACATTTGTCAACCAGGACGTTACGTTATACGGTAAGCTGTCGGCCGACGTTGCCCTAGTGTACGTGTGGTGTACTGTCGCGATCCGGTTCCATCTCCGTCAGCTGATCGACGTTCTGGGACAATCACACCACCCTCATCTTATCATCGGCATTATCAACACATATCAGGTCGTACACAATATTATTGTTTATTATTCGCATCACGCGAACCGTGTATTATTATTATTATTATTTATTTGTAATTGATTTATTTGCCGATCGGATTGTGATCGTGCACATCAATAATATTATTACTAACCTTAGTCGTTAAGTTATTACATTTGCAGAACACTCAAATAAATTATTCTGTACCTTTTTCATACTACAAAACGTAATTGTTACCATTCATCCTAACACCTTAAACTCAATATTTATGAAGTTATATTAAATACAGTCCACTCTCTCATTATCCTCCCCACCGATAGAGCTACGAGGAAGAACTTTTCATATAAGAAGGCAACAAGCACGTCGGTTTACGTGTAACGGCCGCCTGTGCACACATCCACGTACACCCGTCGCCCGGCTTCATTGTGCAGCCCCCTCTTCGTACATTTTTGGTCCTTCGGGCCGGATTCTTCACAAAATCGTTGTCTTTGTATTAAGTTGGTCCTTTACTTTTTTAACGTCAGCACGTTGCACCAGTACTGGTCGATAATGCCACCGAAAACTAATAAAATTGATTTCGAAATGGCCGAGCAAGCGCTGGAATGCGCGCGAATTGCGCGAAACCGCGCACAAAAATCAATATCTGATATTTTGAATATCGCGAGGCTATCTGTGAGCGATCCCGCGAAACGGGAACATTTATCCGCAAGTGTAAAACGCTTAGATAGTCTTTTCTCACGTTTTCAAGCCGAACAAAATGTTATTATTAATTCATTGGTCGTTGTCGGTCGTTCCGATGAGTACGAATCGATCGATTCACCCGTAATGGATACCGTCGAAATCGTTGTTGACGAAATTCACGAAATTGTTGATCGAACGTCCGAAGTAACCTCGGCCATACAATCGGTGCCGATTCGACAATCGTTTAGCACGCTTCCGAAAATTGAATTGCCGTCGTTCGATGGGTCCATAACAAATTGGTGTGCGTTCCGTGATAGTTTTAAATCTCTTGTACATGAAGATTCCAATGTCAATAATATACACAAATTTCAGTTGTTGTCACAGAGTTTGACCGGTTCTGCATTATTGATAATTAAATCTATTCCGTTGTCGGCAGCGAATTATAACGTTGCGTGGGCAGCGCTCACCGACCGATTTGAAAATAAATGATTGCTCGCAACTGCGCAATTGGACAAGCTTTTCGCTTTGATGAGCTGTGTGAGAGGTGGTTCACCAAATCTACAGCCCGAGATGCAGATGGACGCTTTTGTGTCACCTTACCGTTTCGACACCACGTTTTCACAAATGACGATGGAACTCAGATATCTACTTCAAAGTCCGGAATTAATTCGTCATCATATCAACTCGGAGAATCACGGTTCTTAGCCTTGAAGCGTCTTCTGAACTTAGAGCTTCGCCTCCAAAAGGTCAAACAATTGTACGAGTCGTATCGGTCCTTCATGAATGATTACCTAGCGTTAGGACACATGAAGGTCGCTACTCGACCTGGTAAGTATTATATACCTCACCACGCGGTAGTGAAGCGGGACGGCGATACATCCAAACTACGGGTCGTTTTCGACGCTTCGGCGAAGTCATCGTCAGGGGTCTCTCTTAATGATACTCTTTGTGTTGGACCGAAATTACAAAATGACTTGAGTGAACTCTTACTCACATGTAGATTATACAAACATATTTTCGTTGCCGACATTGTCAAAATGTATCGCCAGATCAGGGTTCGTGACGAAGACTGCGTGTTCCAACACATCCTTTGGCGACATTCCCCGGAACAGGAGATCCAGGAGTACGAGTTAGTGACGGTGACATATGACTTGAGTTCCGCTCCATTCTTGGCCATACGTGTCTTACACGCTTTGGACGCATGCTCGGAACCATTATATTCCGCCGCCAAGGGTGTCTTAACCAATTATACCTACATCGATGTCGTTGTGGTAGGACGGAATACCGAAGCGGAGTTAGTTAAAGTGCAAAACCATACCATAGGACTACTTCGATCAGCTGGTTGTATCTTGAAAAAGTGGTGCAGCAATAGTTCCAGAATTTTGGTTTCGATTCCGCCTGAAGATCAAGCTACCCAGTTAGCATATTTGTAATGATATTATTATTATAATATTATAATTTCAGTATTAAAGAAATAATATTTATATATTATTATAGTATTGTTTTTTTTACGTTATATTTTTAATGTTTCAATAGTAATTAAGTAATAATATTATTTTTACCTTATATTTATAATATTTTATTTATAACTATGTAGTATTATTATTAATACCTTATATTTGTGATATTAAATTTACAGTATTTTTATATGATTATTTTTTCATTTATAATTTATATTATACTCTACTGTATAATATAGGCATTGTGTATAATAATTAATTTGGTTTTACACTTTGGAAAAATATTATTACAATTTATTAGAATTTATCAAAAAGTACCTATATATATATATATATATATATATATTATAATAATGTACGTAACAGTAGGTTTTGATGTGCGTGCGTGCAGCTCTGTATTATTATTATAATATATATTATATATGGATATTTATGATTTATTCCTCTCTTTTACCTGCAATGCATATTAGTATAAATATTAATTTTATAAATAACAATAACAATGTCTAAAAGTCAATGTTTATTATTATAATAATTATGAATGGTCAATCGTTTGACAGGTGTCGGTGTTTACGATTACGATATTATATATGTTATTCTAGCTTTTACGTCGTTTACATTCAGCTATTTCCGTTGCTCCTCATGCTGAATTATTTACCGCTGTTGACAGGAGTGTTAGGCCGCGACAATGCGAGGAGCATGGTCAGCGCAAGTGACGTGTTTAAGTATTTACAAATTATAATATAGGTACTCGTACTGCCCACTTCCATGCTTACTTCTATCAGTTCTATCACTTCTATGCTCAGTGCCACGGCAGTGGGCTGATTGTAAAAGTAAATGACCTATTGGCTATTACTAATTACTATACGAGTATTAATGATATTATAGGTATTACGGTATCTGCTACAATACTATAATATATGACGTTATTTTCCTAAATAATTGTAATTCTAAGGTAAAAATAGATCTAGTCTATTTAGTATAGTAACGTTGTTTGGTAACATCAACATTATAATATATTGATATAGGTACCCGTTGATTATATAATAATTTTATAATTATATATTACAATATAATAAAATACACATTCTACGTTGTAGCTAAGAAGCTTGTATAAAATATAAATAATAAATATATATTAGAGTAAAGACAGCTGAGCTTAATTAGTGCCTGTGTGGCTGTGTACCATAGACATGTTATATTAACATGTCTATGCTGTGTACACCATGTGTCACGTGACAAGAACTGGAAGAAGGTGAAATAACAGCAGCATTCTATCGCGATTTAATATTGGTATATTCATATTGCTACCATAATTAATAATAAACTAGAGATTTAAAACAAGTAAAAACAATAATGATTTATTTAAAATCTGTGATAAACCGAAACCAGAATATGCAGTATGCACAGCTATAGTGCGTTTCACGAAATTAGAGACTCGATAGTGGCGCGACCAGTGGCCAAAAATTTGAATTTCAGTGTTATCCAAACTTTCGACTTGCGCGGGAAATTTGAAATTATATGTACATTTTCATAATATGTACGTATGAATTTAACATTTTTATATGTGAGTGTATTTTTGAGTTTTCATTCATAATATTAATATCGTATCTCTAAATTATTCACAACCTTAATTAATAATACTAACTATAAATAATTAATACAAACAAGTATCCAATAACAATTTAAATTGTATGCATTTTTATTAGGTTTCAAAAATATTTATATAAAAAAAAAGGTTATAACATATAAAAAAAAAAATTATAAAATTAAAAGTCTTCGTCGTCATCTTCACTGTCACTAGTTTCGTCAGGATTTATAGTTATAATAATTGGTTCTAAAATCTCGTCCCTTAAACCTTCTTTTATATAATCCGATTCTTGCAATTGTTCGCAGTGCTTGACACAACGCTTCCAATCATCGACCGTTACTGAGTCTATGACTTCGTTTACCAGTTTTTCGACATCGGCAATTTTAAATGTGGTGTTCAATTCTGCCACTTTATTTTTAATTTGAGCCCATATAAGCTCGATGGGATTATATTGACAGTGGTATGGTGGCAATCGTACAACTGTATGTCCCATTTCTAAAGCAATGCCGTCAAGTTCGTACTCCTTTTCCCTAGGCGTTGCAGCTTTTACCCGTTCACGTAACTCACTCACAGTTTCAATCGACGAAAAATCTATACATTTTTCTGTTAACCACTGTTGAATATCAGATTTTTTGGCGTTTGACTTCGGGTAATTTATTGTTGTAGTGGAGTGGTATGACGCGTTGTCCATAACTATAACGGATGGTTCTTCCAAATGTTTCAACATTTGAATGAACCATTCTTTAAATATGGCCGAATTCATTTGTGTATGGTAGTCTACACTTGTACCAGATTGACAACGGAACACCAATTTCGAACCTGCTACAAATCCAAACGAACTTGACCCGGCATGGCAGATAATCAAACGACACCCTTTTCCAGTAGGCACCTTCAACCCTTCGGAGTTTTGTTCGTTCTGCCATATGTATCCACGAGTGTGGTTTTGATTTACCCAGGTCTCGTCCAAATAAACGACAGGGCGCGTATCATTATTGTGTCTTAAATTACACATTGTTCGTAAAAATTTTACTCGCATTGCCACTATATCGTTCCTCTCCATAAGAAATTTTCTACCATCGTTGCATTTCTTGTATTTGAAATGCAAGGACTTTAAAATTCGCCACATTGAAGTTTTGGATCCCTTATAATTAGTTTTTTCATGGTACTTACTCAGTAATTTAGTTAATGTCTGATATTCACGATTGTCGTAGAACTCATGAATAGTTCTCCGTACAATATCCGCATCAAAGTCGTCAATGTCCGTTGCATATTTAGCTCGCTTATATTCTTTTCGCGGAGAAGTAAATGATGGCTTTGAAGGGCCAGCTTCTGGTTCTGCACTCACCATCGATTTGAAACCTTCACTAGTAATTCTTTTTACTGTGCTAAGACTGACTCCACATGCATCCGCAGTAATTTGTTGAGGTTGGTGAAAGCACTTGGCAACTTCGGTGTGCGTTTGGTCTTTTGACAATTTTTTAAAAAAATTGTAAACGTTAAAAATTGTTTCTTTTGTTTGCGAGTGAATATCAACACGTACCATTTTCAAAATAAAATTACACTGTGTATTTGAAATAACGCGGGCTAATGGCAATCAGTAAAACAAACGATAATGGCACAGCTGGTGAAGATAATTAATTGTGAATCACGATTACGTCGATATACAAAATAAACATGTGCGATGTGTTGTACGTGTCAACATTATTATCATTAATCTGGTATCATTATTTTGTTATCAAAATATCCAGTGGTTTATAAAACCGTATGTAAGCATACAATAGTACCAATATTGAATCAAGATACTCAACAATGGTGTGTCGGTAGGTAGCAGCTACGGTCCGTACAGCTGTTCAATTTTCGCGCGCTATTTAGTCCATATGTTGAGTACCCCTACCGATATTTTACCACCGGTCGCGCCACTATCGAGTCTCTAATTTCGTGAAACGCACTATAGTCTGTACGACTGTACTATATTAAACCGCCAAACCGGGATATTATAATTTTATCATACCTACCTATTGTTTTTCTTTTCCAAGATTTTAAGTGCTCTCCCCTCTTGTTTCCTGCCTATATATTTATATATAAACGCTACTAGCATTTAACAGTCAACAACAGCCAACATGGTAAACGGTAAAGTTTGATTGGAAGAGTGCGATACAGTGTATAATATGTTTTATTAAAAAAAAATCAACGGCAATTTTATAATTTTATTATAATTTATAACCTATAAATTTATATACCTACATAATATAGTCACGAGTCGGGAGTCGTACTACTCGTGTCGGTGTCGTACTGTTTTAAACTTTTGTTGTAAGTTTGTAACCAGCGTCCAGCATAAATTTGATTTATTGTGTTCAGCGTTTCTTCAATTGGTAACCAAAATAAACGAGGTAAGATACTTCTTTAATTAATTTGCTGTTTATGATATTTTATATACATTATTGTAAGATCGAGGGGGTTTCATCGCATTAACACCATTACAATTCTACCCTCCTAAAAATTAATGCGGTAATAGTATCTCCAAAAACCAAAATATTGGGAAGATGAATTTTTAGATTTCTTCATATTTTTTTCCTTAAAATAAACAGATTTCATTACTTTTTTTTTCACTTTATACGTGAAATCAGCATAATGTATATTATTATAATTTTTTGACTTAGGAGATAGGTTCTGCATTGTACTTTAGTATGACAATATATATAACTAAACAGTTCAATTTTAATAATGCAGTATTGCTATGATATTTAATTTTTTTGCTAATAGGTACATTGAATGTTTATGACTTAATTAATATATTATATTATTATTATGTTTTGGTATAATTATTACCTATTATAGTTTACATTTTTTTTCTATTGATATATAAGTAATGGATAATAATACTTATATAATATGAAGAAAACAATTTCTGAATTATATTACTTTTTAAATATGTTTATAATTCATAAACTATCATAGAATTTGATTATAATATATACATTAGTAATTAAAATAATATTGAATTAAACAACAGCCATTTTGATATTTTAATCAAAACAAAGTGGTTAGGCAGAAATGGTCAAACAACATAAATCATAATAAACTAAAGTACTATATTTATTTTAATAATTAGAACAATGTTGAAATTATTTATATCACATTACATTATTTAAACAATTGAATATCAAAAACAATTGCAAATATAATTATATTTTTGTCATAGAAATAACATTTTAAAATTTCTTACTTGTTAAAGAACAGCATATAAAAATTATGTTTTCAAAGACATTCATATATAACAACAAAAATCGGATAAAGTTATAAATTGTAATATAGATAAAAAAGACGTGGCAAACATTTTCATGTAGGTAAAATTAATTGCACTTACTGCAAGTCATTTGTGTTATGATACTTATGTAAATATATAGTATATGTGTTAATGGAAATCAAAATCCATCAAAATATTCCTGGCTTTTACTGCTTTTTTATCTATAGTATCTATATGTTACATACTGCATTATTTATTAGTTTTGGTCTTTGGACAATATTTTGAAATAAATTGGGAGATAGGTACTACATTTTAAAATCACTTATAAGGCCATTTAAAATGGTTTTTACTGCATTTTGCCTTAATAAAAAAATATGCGTATATAATTTGCTTTTTAATGGGAATATAAAATAATCTAATTTTTCAAAATTTGGCATTTACTGCCTTTTTCTTTAGGAGGGCAGAATTGTTTTGTCTTGGTCCTATTATAGAAATTTAAGTAACTTACATTTTGTTAAACCATTAGGTTCCAATATGTTTTTCAAAGCTCAATTACTATATTATTTGTTATCTAGCTGTTATTAATCATTTATTAAATATTTTAAACAATATTTTGTTAGATAAATGAATATGTCCTTGTACAATTTATAATAATTATTGTTGGTATACATTTTTCATTCAATTTAAAAATTAGAGTCTTATACATATCTAGTTCATAATTTCATGTTAATCATTAGGTGGGTACCATTATTTATTGATTTTAAAATAAAATAGAGATGTGTAGCTTAAACCAAAGTTAATGCAATTTAATATTAGGTAAGTAGGTAATTGGAATTTTTTTTAATGACAGGTAGTAAGGTAGGTAGGTAATAGATAAAAAAAATGTTTCTTATAATTACTAGCAATTATACTTATACTTAATCCGTTACTTAACATATTTATTATTACCAATCTGTTATACCTACTATCTAGCTATTCTTATTTATTAGCATTTTGATTTCATTCTAATTTAAACAATAATATTTAATAAGGAAACATGTACAAGAATTTAAGTATGCGCTCCAAGAGGAGAAAAATTAAAGAAGTAATAGAAGACTATAATTTAATTTCTGTGATAGAACCATCTGAACCTAGTTGCAGTTCAAGTAATCTATAAATACTAAATTTTAAACTTTCAATTATTATTTTATTGTTCAAATATTTTAATTTAGATACTTTGGATGTAATTCCTCATCAGTTAAATAATAATTTAAATTATGAAATTGAGTGTGAAGAAAACCAAATTAATCGCATTTCAATTTCATCATTTGATTCACTTACAAATATTGATAATCTTGTAGAAGATCTTGATCTAGATAATCAATTACCTTTAAAAACACAAAATGATGTTGAATTAAATAATCTTTCATCTGAATCTTTATGTTCTGAATTAGCTCAGTGGTCTATTGAAAATAAAATTTCTCATAGTGCTCTCAATGGAATTTTAATTATTTTAAAAAAACATAGATGTTTTAATTATTTACCTAAAGATGCTAGAACATTGCTAAAAACTAAACCAGTTTTATCTGAATTGATTCGTGATGTTACACCAGGTAGTTATTATCACTTTGGAATTGAAAACGGAATTAAGCGTCATCTTATACAAAGTTTTTCTAGTTCGGAAATAAAACTTGTAGTTGGCATTGATGGGTTACCCATTACCAAAAGCAATTCTACCCAATTTTGGCCCATATTGGCATACATTCGGCCTTCTTCAAATAAAGTTTTTCCTATTGGTTTATATTGTGGGTCAGAAAAACCTCGAGATAGTAATGAGTATCTAGAAGACTTTGTCACTGAAGCTAAAAATATAATATTAAATGGCATTTATATAAACAATAAATTCTACAAAGTAGTTCTAGATGGTTTCTGCTGTGATGTCCCGGCGAAAGCTTTTGTATTAAAAACCAAAGGACATAGTGGATTTTATTCATGTTTTAGATGTGAAATCGAGGGAGAGTATCTAGAAAATCGTTTGTGTTTTCCTTATTCAGAGCCATTGAATCGACCGCCTATGAGAACACATAATAGTTATGTTAATAGAAGTCAAGTTAATCACCATGCATCTCATAATAATTCATGTTTGATAGAAATACCAGACATTGATATCGTTAATTATTTTTCCATTGATTACATGCATGCAGTTTGTTTAGGTGCAGTTAAAAAACTGATAATCTTATGGATGAAAGGCCCGTTAAATGTACGTTTACCATCATGGAAAATAAATGAGATATCTGAAAAAACAGTAAATTTAAAGTCTGAATTTCTATGTGAGTTTTCTAGAAAACCAAGATCCTTAGTAGAAATTGCTCGCTTTAAGGCCACTGAGCTACGTTCATTTCTCTTATACATTGGACCTATAGTTCTTGAAAATGTGTTAAGTGATAATTGTTATAACAACTTTAAAGCTCTCAGTGTAGCTATGACGATACTTTTAAGTCCAGGCCTCAGTAAATATGTTGAATTTGCACAAGAACTATTAGAATATTTCGTTAAATCTTTTGAACAAATTTATGGACAACATTTAATATCAAGTAATATCCATAGTTTAATTCATTTAGTTGATGACTATAAAAAATATGGACATTTGGATAACTGTAGTGCTTTTCCCTTTGAAAATCATATGAAGATTTTAAAGGCTATGATCAGAAAGCCTCATAAACCTTTAGAGCAAGTTATAATGAGGTACAATGAAAATGGAAACTTAGATCTCCAAGCTCCTTATAAATCAAATCAATTAAAGACAAGTAATTTCTTAGGTTTCCATAATAGAGGGCCTCTACTTAATAATCTCACGGAAAATCCACAATACAGTACATTAGTTTTGCATGATTTCGAGATTAAAAGTAAAATTGATGCGGATTCTTATTTTTGTACTAATAACAATAACATTGTTAAATTAGTCAATATTGCTCATTTAATGAAGACAAAAATTCCTGTTTTAATAGGAAGACAATTTTTACAAAAAAAAGATTTTTTTACACAACCAATCAGATCATCATACTTCGGTATATATATAGTTCAAGAGTTATCAGATAATTTGGAATACTGGCATCTAAGCGATGTTAAAAATAAGCTGATGATTTTTCCACATAACAATGATCTTGTTGCTATTCCTTTATTACATACCATATAATTTAATTACTAATAATTATGTAAATATATTTTATAAGTGCACCTATGATATTTAAAACTACATTTTCTTTGTATATGTTGCCTTTTTTATCTAATATCAATCTATAGAAAAACAAATATCTATTTATTTAGTAGATAATTATAAAATAATAACTATCTTTTATACCTACCTATGTACCTACTTACCTATATTTTATTTAAAAATATATTAAAATGTAAATACTTTATAACCTATTATAATTATTTAGATAAGCACTTAATTTATTGAAAATATAAATTTCAACATTCTTTATAGCCTACCTAAATTAATTAAAATACTAAAAATCCTGGTAGAAATCAAATTGTACTCAATATTGAAATAATTTAATAGGCACCTAGTAAGTACCTACTTACCAATAAAATATTAAGTATAACTTAATTGTATGGTAATTTTCAGTCATTTTTTAATTCAATACTTAAACAATAAACATTATTTTTAGTTTTAGGACAGAAATGTGGATAGTTGTAAGTTTCGACCAAGAAGATGCTGTGGAAGCTGTACCAGCTCATTGGTATAAAAAAGGTCTATGTGCCTGGCCAAAAAAAGATACAAAAAAACATATAGAGCGCAGAACTATAGCCAATAAATTTGATTTTAATTATTTTCCCTCAAGAATTTTAAAAAAAGACATTGGTAAATATCTATAAATTTGTATTTGAGATAAAATAAATAAAAATATGTATATTTCAAAAGAACTGAATCTCAATTATTAATTGATTCATGTTTCTAGTGACATTACGTGAAGCTCGAGAAAGAGCAAAAGTAGCTGAAAAAACATCTGACTTGTCATCTTATGAAAACATTACAAGAAAAAAAAAATCTTCCAAAGACATTGTTGTACTTCCACAATTTAGTGAACCATTTTCATCTTCATTTGCCAATGAGGAAAATGGTAAAGTACCTGCATATTATGCATATTATTTATTTATATCTAATTGTAATTAAAAAAATTGTTCATACTATTTTTAATTTAATTAAACAGTGGTAAATTCCTATACTTGATGATAATGATTATAATTTCTTTAATATTTATATAATCATTTTCAGAAAAATATTCAGATTGTGTTTTATTAAATGATTCTAGAAAAGACCATGGAGTAAAATCACCTATAAAGCAAAGTATTAAGACTACATTCTTAAATAAACGTTTTATTGCTTGACAACTGTATACTTTTTAATTTTGTAAAGAGTCTTAATTATTATTGCTTTTTCTATAACTATTTATTTTATTTTAAGGTGATAGTGATGATGTCCAAAAAGTTAAAAGAATTCTTTTTAACACTACAAGCTTCAGTACAAGCTCAAATATAGGTAGGTAATTTTATTTTTAAGTCGATTCATTATTTTATATATTATTTGATTTGATTTTAAACAGAAAAAGAATCATCATCATCCTCAGAATACAAAAATAGAAGTCCAACCACTATCACAAGTACATTATCCCCTAGAAAAAGAACTGCTGACTTTAAGTTAAAAACACTGCATACTAATGACAGTAAGTATATTCAAAGTATTATTTTTTTTTTGTAAAACATTTTATTTTTTAATGATTAATGTAATATTATTAAATAAATTTAGTTGATATCTCTCCAAAACATTTAAGAACATATTCTTTTAACACTTCTACGTCACCAGCTTTGCCTGTAAAAAAAATATTGCTAAATCCAACTACAAGTGCACATGATAAAGGTATTTATTATTTGTATTTACATACATGAGAATCTATATTATATTTTTATACATTTGTTAGGATTTAAAGTTATAACTCCAGAAAAATTAAATGAGAAAAAAAACAAAACATCAAATAGTTTTCACTCATCGTCCGTGTTGAAAAGAACAACTGTTAATCCAGGTTCTGAAAAAAGTAATTTTTAATATTATCTTAGTTTTTATTAATTTTAATGTACTTCTAATTGAAAACAAATGGTCTGGAAACATTTCAGATATTGATAACAAAAATGCATCTATTATCTATCATACATCATCTTCTCCATTTAAAGTGACATTATTAGAAGACACTTCCTCGCATCAAAATATAATGTCATCGAATAAGAAAAACTGTGATGGTAAACATATTTTAATTAATTATAATATACTTTTTTAATTCAAGTTCAATAATTATCACTACAGCTATAAGTCGTAGTGATATGTGGCTTAATTGGTACACCCATAAAAACTATTAATCAGTTATAGTGGCTTGGTTTGGTACTTCCTCAAGTCAATTCCATAATAAAATATTTTCATAACACATATTTTTAAATAGTTAACTTGAAATGTAAATTTATTTCTTGCAGATAACATGTTAAAAAAAATTTTAGGTGTTGTTTTAAAAATACGGTATGATGTTGAATCGATTGCTCAAAGGCAAAATGAATTGGAAAAGTCTATGACGGATCATTTTGGTCAAATAAAAGATGGTTCATTAATAAATAATTTCGAAACTAATGAAGATGATGATTTTGAGTTTTATGTTCCTATAACCAATGAAGATTCTTTGAATGATTTTGAACAAAAGCTGATAATGTCTAAGTCTTTCAAGTTAAATGCTGTATGTCATATTCATACTTTTTTTTAATAATATCTAGTTAATAAAGTATAGCTATTGGTAAATTTCTTTGGCTATTTGGATCAACTGTAATATCAATATTTAAGTTAAACAATATTTTTTCTAAAAGTTGAATTATCCTGATTAATAATTACAATTGATACAAACCATCTTTTGTACATTTTCTTATACGGTATATGATGTTATACGGTATACCTAAATTATGTTAATTTTCTTAGGTAAATGGGCTAAAACGTTTAGCAAAACAAACATTAACATCAACAGTTCGTGGTATGTTGCGTAAATTGTTTCATGATGATTTGTTACAAGAATATAGCTATTTTGGACAGAAAAAAAAGAAAATTTTCTCCTCTTTGAACTCGTGTGCTATAGTTTTTGGTAAGAATAGCTGATTATAATAATAAATAATTTAGAAAATTGTATAAAGTAATAATATGTAGTAATGAGCAATGACTTATAATTATCAATATTGATGGTTATTTTAATGTAATGTTAGAAGTCATTATATTTGTTTTAAAAAGGAAAAATTGTAAAATTACATTAAATTAGTTTGAGGTGAGGTTTTATGTACTGTATAATATTATAATATGACCATAATCACTATGAGTGGCTCCAATCATCCCCTCATCTCCCCTCAAAAATGAATGAATAAATAACTGCTTTTTACATATTTTGTCAAAACCAAATGCAATTTTTTTAAATTAATGGCCATCAATATCCTAATTTTTATTTAATAAAATTGAGATTTTTTAAAGTTATTAATTTAAATTACACTCTTATTCATTTTACAGATATGTGTATGTATATAACTTTTATTATTAAGTTTATAAACTTTTAGTAATATACAAAAAAACAGAAATGTTTTCTAGGGACAAAGAAAATTGCACTAATACATACTTCTTGAACAATTTATTATTTATATTTAACATAATATATTTATTTGATGATGAAAAAAATTAAAAATTGTATATATACCTAGTAATATATTTGCTATTTAAAAACATATAATTTATTTTTTATTTTTCAATTTTCAGATGCTGTGAGGAAAATGCATAATTTTAATAATTGCACAAATGCCGAAATTGAACAGCCTATTAAAGCATATGTAGCTGGTGCAGCATTTAGGCCTAGGAAATAATAATAAAATCAATATTTACTTGCTACTTACTTAAATATTTTACCCTGTTGTTTATTTTTATATTTAATAGTATATACATCTAATATTTATGTCTGTATGAATTATTTTTAATATAATAAACAAATAACAATTAAGAGCTGTCATATTCCTTTCCTATTACCATTAATTGTATTATACTTATTACTAATTAGTATTTTCTCCCTATAATAAAATATAAAGGATCAAATAATATTTTTCATTATATTTTTAATTATCTAATAACATTATTATTCTGTGTTTTTGTTATCTGGGAAGCAAAATATTATTTCTATTATTTTAATGTAAGTCTTATTCAAAACCAAATAAATTGGGTTGGCAACAATAATAATATGTTATAATAATATAATCATTATTATACAATTGTAATTATAATAGTATATTAAATTTCAATATAACTACATACTAATAATAAATTGTGTATAAATAAAATAACTATTATCATGGATTGGTTTGTGGTCAAATGGTGGAATAAACTATTAATTAATATTAAAATAACTATTAGTTATTTATAGTAATATACCTATTAAATCTATAAAAATAACATATTTAACTTAAATATTGTTTTTATTATGTTATTTTAATAATATAAAAAAAACATTTATATATAATTTTAAAAAAAATGTTATAATGATGTGGGATTTGTGGCCAAAAAATATTACTGTATTATTAAAATAACGTTTTTGAAATAAATTTGTAATGAAAAAAAATGTATTTAATAATATTTCTCATTACTGTCATAATATTATTTTAACATGAATGTAATGTGATTTTGTTATCTGGGTAATTGTCCTTCGTTTGAACTTAAGGATGAGCCAGCATTGAAGATATTCGGCCTACATTGGGATCCTGTTATCGATGTCTTTGGATACCACACGCACGTTGAAGACACGCCCAATACGAAGCGAGGGGTATTGTCTGCCATCGCTAGATTGTTCGACCCCATTGGTGCCCTCGGTCCGATGTTGTTGTGGGCAAAATCTTTCATGCAACAACTTTGGCAGGCACAATTAGAGTGGGACACTCCGCTTCCTTCACACCTACGAACCGCGTGGCGTCATTTCTTGTCAGAGTTGCCCTCGTTAGGCAATATAGAAATCGCTCGCCATATTGACACCAGAGAATTTCAGGATGTCCAATTACTGGGGTTTGCCGACGCGTCGCAAAAGGGCTATGCTGCGACAGTGTATCTCCGCGTTGTCGATATGACGGACAAGGTGTCCATATCCCTTGTCGTGCAAGACCAAGGTCGCTCCCTTGAAAGGAAGTGAAAAGGACGAGTCTCTCACTATACCTAGATTAGAGTTGTGCGCGGCCCTCTTATTGGCCCAATTGTTACATCAGCTCCACCTGAAAATTTCGTTTGTTGTTCCGGTTGCCCAGGTACGTGCTTGGACAGATTCGTCTGTAGTGTTGTCGTGGCTTACTACCGATCAAAAGTTGTTTAAGGTTTTTGTTACCAACCGAGTAGCCAAGATCCATTCCCTGCTTCCAGATTGCACATGGTCTCATGTGCCTACCATGGATAACCCTGCCGATCCTTCATCACGTGGATTATTGCCTGACGACCTCATAGCTTGTAGCCTACATTGGAAGGGTCCACCGTTCATACATTTCCCTGAGGAGAGTTGGCCAAGCCCACTTGTTCAATCCCTCAACCTTCACCACTTACCTGAGGTGAAGACTGCGTCCGCGCGATATAACCGCAGATATATTAAATACAGTCCACTCTCTCATTATCCTCCCCACCGGTAGAGCTACGAGGAAGAACTTTTCATATACGAAGGCAACAAGCGCGTCGGTTTACGTGTAACGGCTGCCTGTGCACACACATCCAAGTATCATAATGGAAAATAAAGATTATATACAAATAATTACAGTCTTATTTTTACAGTTATTGCGCAGACTTTACGACAGCATTAATAGGAATTATGATGAATAATAATACACGCGCCGCGCGGCATCTGTTTACACTAAGTAGTAAATGTAAACCTTGACCGATCATATCATAATGAAACGTGCTCCTCGTCGACAACAATAATCGGACCGATTATGACGATCGCGGCGGCATGGGGTGTGGCCTGTCGCGTGCTTGCACCGCACGAAAACACCTAACAGCGCATTCTCTGGAGCGTTGCACACGTTTTTTTTTCGTGACACGTCCTCTTAAGTCATGCCACCTTGAACTTGATCAGAGATCTAAAGATGGTGAAAATGATCTGTCCATCAAATTTATAAATGGTTCTGCCTAAAGTGGTCAAGTCAAAAAACGGGATATCTCAGCAACGCCATCGAAGGGTCGAGTCCTAAATTATACGCTCAAAGCTGAAGAAATATCAGGTTTCTATCAAAACTGCCGTGGTCTACGGACCAAATTATTTAATTTTAATTGTAATGTTGCTTGTGTAAACTATGTTTTTATTGTATTAACAGATACCTGGTGAATTGATTCAATCTCTGATTCGGAGCTGGGTCTTCCTATACTCCGCCCCACGAGAGAAGTAAACCAGTTCGCGCATGCAGACTGACGGTGGCGGCCGTTCCGAGGCACCGTTTCTCCCACTTAGTGTAATCGATAACGCACTGTTGTGTGCATACAGCGCGTTACAAGTGTTGATATCACTATACAGTGTGGTTATAATATTAAATAGTACGTTTAAACCATCGTTATATACTTGTTGAACAATTAATTAATTTATTTAGAACACATTTAGGTAAGGTTTTATTATATCCTAATATTGAATAAATAAATATACAAAAATAAAAATTCTGTCTGACATTAATAATAATTTATTTTACAAATACATACATTACAAAAATATGGAATGGTCATATATACATATTTACATTATATAATAAAGAAAAAAAATATAAATATAATATTTTTACAAAAATAATGAAAGTCTTCTATGATTAATAATATATTTAATTGAAAAAAATTAATCAGAAAAATCAGAAGAAGTTTCACCTGTAATTGTCATTATATGTGATTCTTCTTCCAACATTTCTTCAGAAATGAAGTCGATGTCATACAATTTATCTTCTTCTTTCATAGTGTGTCTGACGAAATTGGCCCACATATCAGACGTGACGATCTGGACTCCTTCGTACAGTAACTTTTGTACATCATTCAACTTAAATGTTGTATTGTTTTGTTTAACATGGTTTTTTACGACAGACCACGCGAGCTCTATCGGGTTTAGCTCACTGTGGTAAGGTGGCAAACGCAAAACAATTCTATTTGTTTTAGAGGCTTCATCATCAATAACATATTTGTCATGGAGAGGTCTAATTTCATTTACCTTTTCCATCAATCGAAATTTGACCATCGGTTTATCGATAATACAATTTTTGGACTGCAACCATTGTAGTATGTCTGCTTTTTTCCAATTTATAGTAGGCACTGGGTCTTTTTTGACTGAATGATACGACGCATTGTCCATTACTATAACGGCATTTTCATTTAACCTGGGTAATACTCCACAGAACCAGTCATAAAACGTGTCCCCATTCATTTCGTCGTGGTAGTCTACTGTATTTTTTTTTTGATTCAAAACACAATAGACCACCTTCGACGAAACCATCTGCTGAACCGATATGGGCGACAATTAAACGTTTACCTTTACCAGATGGATTTTTAAGGCCTGTAGACAGTCCTTTCAGGAATGCATCTCTGTGAGATTTCACCGTATTATCAACCCATACTTTACTGGTACACTCGCCTGCATTTACCCACGTTTCATCCAAGAAGTATATTGTACGACCTTCATTTCGATAATGTCTTATATCCTCAATATACTTCTGACGCCATATTACGATATCTCCCCTCTCCGTAAGTGCGCTGTTCCGCTGCCTCTTGGTGTATTCAAAATTTAGCTCAGCCAATATACGCTGCAAAGAGGTACGAGGAATATTGGGAAGATCCGGATCATCCGTAATGGCCTGAACTATTTTTTTTAAAGTTGGAATCTCGCGTCTAAACCAAAACGCATGAATTTTATGACGAATTGCGTTTTTGTCGAAATCATCAATTTTGTCGTTGATTGTCGGACGGATTTTTTGTTTATTCGGCGACTTCACTTCACCAGTCTTCTTATATTCACTTATTGTAGTAGTCACTGTACGCATTCCAATTCCACTTTCTTTCGATATAGATGACATACATTCTTTGTATTTCATATCTGGATGTTGTTGTTTTTTATTCTTGTACAGATTTACAATTATCATTTTTTGCCGGCTTCCAACAAACTGAAACGATAATTATTAAAATAATATAACACTATGCAAAATTTAAATACAATTACATTAATTATAATAATAAATAAGTAGTAATTGTGACATAATTTATATAAAATGTAAACACAAAAAAATAATTTATGACATTTACGTTCAATTTTAAAATGTATATTAATGATATATTCAGTATTTAAATTAATTAGAAAATCAGTCGTTATTACTCCAAATGCATATATTGAAGTTCTGTTTTAGATTTTGAGTGAAGCGAGGTTTAAACGATTTGCTTAAATTAATGTCTGAAATAATTTTTTCACGTAAATCAGTGGTTTTTTTTTCATTTAAAAACTTGTAAAATTTTCAAATGTTAACCCGGTGGACATTTTATTGCACCAAAAAATTTACCACGTATTCTTCTATCTGTGGTTCGAGTTTCTTAAAGAACAATTTAAAGAATTTTTTTTTAGACGTTTAAATTTGAAAATACGGCTAACATTGCAATTTTTCGTAGCATATCAAATTTAATTGCCTCATATCCCAGAATTTACCATGTATAAAATAGATATTCAGTATAAATATAAAAATAAAAATAATTAAAAAATTCTTACCCGTCCTTTTTTGTTCGTTTTAACGGGTGAAGATATTTCAGCACAATCAACATATTCTTCGGCAGATGAAGCAGAATAATTTACATCAATGTTTGATGTAGATTCCGCATTGGAAACGTCCATTTTATAAAATTAAACAGTACAAATAACAAATAACAAAGTAAACTATAAATTAAATTATAAAAGTCAAAGTAAGCGCACGATTCAATTTGCACAGTACGCAGAAACATAAACATTTAACACAGACCGAACGGCGCGAAGTGATACAATGAGTAAAGACACATTATATAATTACTACGAATGATCGTTATGCTACACACTGTACAGCGTTGCCAACAGTGGATCGGGCAACGTCGTGACGGAACATATGTGTAACAGGTGGTTGATGCGCACGATCGGACGAGTTTTGGTCGGGACGCGGTTTACTTCTCTCGTGGGCCGGAGTATAATTATAATATTTATAGATGCGATAGGAATAACATTACTAGTAATTGTTTAAGAGGTGGTGGTGTCCTCATAACTGTAAGAAAACATGTTTCATCAAAATTAATAAGTGTACCTATTTCTAATGTCGAACATGTTGTTATACAAGCCACTATTGGTTCTTTAAATATATTAATTGGGGGTGTATATATTCGTCCCTATTCTACTCTTCTAACTTATGAGCCATATATGTCTGCAGTTGAGAACTATATCCTCCAATTTCCTAACCACGCTTATATTTTTCTTGGTGAATTTAATTTTCCTGATATTAACTGGACTAATGATATACACGGCCTTAATTATTCCTCCTTTTCGCCTATCCGTGTCCCATGTGTTCCTGAAACTTTCGCATACCATGGCTTTTACCAAAAAAACTTTATTTATCATAAGTGCAACTCACTGTTGGACCTTGTAATCAGCAGCACTGATATACTGAACATAAGTTGTTCACCTGACCCATTTGTCACTCCAGATCCATATCATCCACCTCTGCATTTATCTCTAATAATAAGAACCACAAAATCTCTTAGGTACCTGGGAGTGGAAGTAGATGATGGCCGAAGATTCAAAGTGCATGAAGAGAAGGTAGGCGCGAAGGCCATGAAATCAGCACAAGCATTAGCTAGGATTCTACCCAATATCAGAGGGCCAACTACCGTCAAAAGGAAACTACTATCGAGCGTAGTCCAAAGCCAGATCCTATATGCCGCCCCTATATGGATACCAGCGCTAGAATACCGAGTAGACAGTACTATCTTAATCAAAGGTGATGTAGCGAAGCACATCAAGAGAGCGCAAAGATTGACGGCACTGAGAGTAACAAGAGCGTACAAAACAGTGTCCTACGAAGCAGTTACACTAATCGCGTCTATGCCATCCATATTGCTACTAGGGAAAGAACGCGTTTCTTCCCACATCAAAAGAGTGAAACAGAGAGAAAACGCAAAGGCCAGACAGACCCTTCTCCAAGACTGGCAGAGGCAGTGGGATGACGCTGCAAAGGGCCGATGGACGTATGAGCTGATCCCAAAAGTGGAAAAATGGATGAGTAGAAGACATGGTGACATTGATCACTTTATAACGCAAGCACATACGGGCCATGGATGCTTTAATGCCTACCTGTGCAAGATCCAAAAGCTGAATTCTCCCCAATGTTCTTTTTGCGGAGCAGAATTAGATGATGCAAAACACACTCTTTTTGAATGTGATGCGTTCGAGAATTGGAGGTGACAACTAACCGGAGAGATAGACCGAGAACTAAATTCAGGAAACATGGTTGACGAAATGCTAGAAGGAAAGTGGAAGTGGCAGCTGATATCTACATACATTAGCAGAGTGATGAAGACTATATACGACGAAGAAAGAAGGCGGCAAGCGGCATAGTAAAGTTGAAATAATTAGTTAAGCGAAGTACTGTATGCCGAAGGCGAAAATACGAGGGATAGAGCCTTCTTACATGGTAAATTCTTTATGTAAAATGCGGCTAGTCCCATCCACCCATTAAGTAATAATACTGTAAACATATTTAATAAACGATACGCTCGACCCCGAAAGAATGTGAAAACGGTTACCGGGGTCGTGTGCGATTAATTTTCAAAAAAAAAAAAAAGTTCTGCCCTTCCCCTTTTATCAGGTGTACACCGACTGACAGGAGAATCAACTTTTTATGAACAAATGGTTCTGGTGAACTTGGCTGTTTCACCAAATATTTTTAGGAAACAAATTTTACAAACTGAAATAAGTATACCATCTTTTGGAACAGAAAAGTGATAAACCTTTACTCTATTTTTCTGTTTTTCTGGTGTGCACTCTATTTTGGTTTGTGTTTTTTTTTTGTTGCTGCTAGTTATTAATCCAGATATGTATGACACTCTTTTATTATAGTATTTCATTGACCAGTAATTTGTGAATAACTTATCTTGTAACTCAAGATCAATTTTGTTTTTGCAATCAGCTTTACATTTTGACAAAGGTATACACTTTCGACCGAGAACAATCTTTCCTTTATTTGTCACGTACTCTATTCCAGAATTTCTCTTATGTTTTATTAAATCTCTATATTCCCTGGAATCCCCTTTTATACTTTTTCTTTTTTTCTTTAAATTTTCAACAGGGAGATCACCCAAATCCATAGATATCTCAGTACCAGAAACATGACTTATATTTTCATCTGTGCACATATTATTTACTTGATTTTGATTTGTGAATGTATTCTATATAATTTTAATAAAATATTCCCATGATAGTATTAAAAAACAAAAGCTAATACATAATATTTAAAAATAATACTATAGGTACAATTTGATATTAACCTTGATTTCAGGAGTTCCTAATATTAAACTATTGAAACTACTTAATTCACTTAAGCAACGTTGCCAAATATATAGGTCCATGGTAAATCCGTACGATACCATAGTAGATTGTAGTAGATTATTTATTACTTATTTTTGCCGATATCAGCAGTAGCGCCCACAGGTTTTTCATGTTCCAGTGCAGTTATAATTATAGCCCCCCAAATTTATTTTGGTCTACGCCCATATCCATTTAATTGAAATAATTTTTTTTCCAAAAGCATTTTCAAATGCGTGTTTACCTTAAATAAATTTAAAAATATTGCAAATTCCTGGTCAACATTTTTTTAATAGGAGTTTGAATTTAAAATTGTACAAAAAAAATTATAACATAGACTAAATTGGCATTTTCAAAAAAAAAATTATAATAATAATTAATTTAAATTTTACATATTTTAATAGATATTGGTAATATGGTGGAGCAAGGTATCATGAATTTCCAACAATTTTCGAATGATCCATAATATAATATTATATAATGATCCATAATATAATATAATATAAGGTTCAAAAATGTCCACAGAGCAATTTGCTTATGTTGCTTCTTTACAACCTTGTCAACCAAAATCATCAGAGTTGAAAGGAGGTAAATTTCCAACTAGAATGCAAGGCAAATGGTTGCGTTCTTTTCATGAGGATTATTATTATAAATAAATCCCTACTGGTGAATTTGTTAAACGAAATTGGCTTTCATATTCTCCATCACAAGATAAAGTTTATTGTATTGTTTGTAAAAAATTTGTTAAAGAAGATTCAAAAAGTTACCAATTAGCGCGGTTTGGTTCTAATGATTGGAACCATATATTATTAAAACTTAAATCACATGAATCAAATAGTTCACATTTAGAGTCGGAAATTCGAAGAGCCATGTTCGTAAGCAATCAAAGAGTAGTAAGTACAATTTTTGAAACTTCAAACACAAATGTCGCTGAAAACAGAGAAGTCGCTAAAGTAATTTTTGAAACTCTTATCTACCTTGCACGTCAAAATATAGCATTTCGAGGTCAAATGACAGTTTGATGTTCTTATCATGTGAAAAAGATATAATTATTAACATTGATGAAGCAATCAAGAAATATGACAATACCTCTAAATTATTACAAGAAGCATTATTATATAAGTAACAACTTGATATCTGTTAAATGTATGAATTATTATTTATTTATTAAGAAATATCTTTATACACTTATATATTACCTATAATAAATATTTACCAGTTGTAAAAAAATAGAGAAACAAATAAGATTTATTAAGCTAATAGTTTATTTTAATTGATGTTCAATTAAGTATACATGTAGCTGTAAGCTGTAGCATTACAATGCAGCTTTTTATTATTATTATTATTAAGCATATTAAATTTATTTACATATACCAATTACATCAGTAACATTGATAAAATACTATATTATACTATATTTTTAAAAGATTTTAAAATTAATTTAGTTTAAAAGAGAAGACAATTATCTAAATTAGTTGTTCAATATATTTTTATAGTGACAATGCCAGCGAAGCGAGCGATTTTGGTATGTAAGGGTATTTAAAAAACAGGTGGGTAGGTGATTTTTAAGAATCTTCGCTCCTTGCATAAAAGTAGTAATTTACATGGTACATTTGTACATGTTCCGTGAATGAATTTCGATCGCAGACCAATAAATTCAGCCATTATTTTACCATTAAGCTCATCTTTGAAAGTATTGTCAAATATTTTAATGCCAACTTCGCTATAGCTGGATATTTATGTTCCCGTGTTTTCCACCAATCGAATGGATCAAAGTCAAATTTTAACTATGTTTCTGCTAAGTAGCCTTGAAACTGATCATATATTTCATTCTTAGGAAGACTTTCATGACAATATAAAAATTTGAAATCGCTATTACCGAACGATGTATGTTGTTGCGGCTGTTGATGATGAACAACAATATCACTCAATAAACATGATAACGAATTTTTTCTCTAACATGAATCGGTTTATGTTCCAGATCCGTATACCTAGGATCTAAAAAACTTGAAATATGACTTACAGAAATTAAATTATTATCTTCAAATTGAAGATTAAACCGCTTTGTTAATTCATTTATAACCGTTTTTCTTAAGTCTTTAATAATTATATTGTCGTCATCTCGTGGTTTTAAATGATTTTCTATAACTTTGTAAAGCAAAGGTCTCACCATGGACACGGGAGAATAATTTTCTTCACAAAGAACTGTTGTCAGAACGTAAAATGGTTTCAGTAAACTTATCAAAGTTTCTATTAAACACCATTGATTTTCTGTAATCTCCAATTTTCTACATATTTCTGATGTAGTTATACTTCTATCGGTTAATACAGACAATAATACACTTCTATTTATAAAAATACGATCTAACATTATATAAATTGAATTCCACCGTGTTTTACAATATTGAAGCAATGAACTTTTGGGATAGCCTAATTGTTCTTGTTTTTTATGTAATTCATTCATTGCTACATTGGAGTGTTTGAAATGACCAACTAATTTAGAACATTTTTGAATTATTTCAGTTATCGTATCTGTTTTTAAAGAATTATTGATACAAAGTTGCAATGAACGAGCTGCAAATGTACTACTACAGACTTCGGGAATATAACTTAATGATGTGACGGCATTTACAATATTTTTAGCATTATCTGTTACTACTGCTACTACTTTTTTATCTATTTCCCATTCGTTGAAAGTATTCTCTAGTTGCTGGGTAAGATTTTCTGCTGTGTGTTGTTCGTGTAACTCATGAGTAGTAAGTGTAAATGATATTGGGCACCACTGTGCATCAATAATATGTGCACCTATAGTTATATACGACTGTTGTGACAACGATGACCAACAATCAGAAAAACACGATACACTTTGAGCAGAACGCAATTTTTCTTTTACTTTTTTTTTAAATAAGTTTTTAGTGCATAAAGTCTCTTTTTTTAATGCCTCTTCCTTAATTGCCTTCTAATTTGGTTCTAAGATGGACATGAAATAATGAAATCCAGCACTAGAACAGAATGATATAGGCATTTGATTTAAAGCCACCATTTTAGCCACGGCTTGATGAATAATTTCCGTTCTTTCAGGACTGCATGGTGGTGTATTATTTCTTTCACTAGTTAAATTATTACGACGATGTCGTTTTCGAGATGGAACTGTAGAAGATGAAGTAGAAGTAAAAGTGCTAATCTGAGTATCACACAATTCTAAATTGTCGACATTTAATTGGTCATTAATATTTTCATTGCTTTCTTCACTATTTTAAAATAAAATTATCATAAATCAATATTGTAAATAAAATAAATAATTCCGATTACACTACTATTCTCAGCGCAAAAAAGTACATACGTTTCAGGAAAAATGTGAAAATCGTGGTACTAAACTAGATTTATACTACAAATTTGAATGATGTAACTATAGGATGCTAAAACTAATCTAGGAATTAAAATACTGAAAGAATTGTAAAATATTTAAACTATCATAATATTATAATATTGCTCGCTGTTATTATTATTACTATATGTGTTAATCTTAATCCTGATATATTATACAATACGCACCTTTGTGTTTTATTACTTTCGTGTTGGTTTGATATATTATGAATGTTTTTTAAATGACAAAGTACTGATCCAGTTGTTCCACCAACACACGGAAATTCATTATTAGAATTTTCTTCGCATAAATCGCAGTAAGCTTTATCTACTACACGTTTAGCGTAATTCCAAACCCAACTTTTAACCTTAGACATTGAGCGGGCCGGAAGCGTATAGCTTTAATACGCGCGTTCCGGACACCTAATTTCGTGCGCCACGCGCCGTTACGATAGTCACGCGGCCGGTACACTGTGTGTATGTGTGTAGGTGTGTGAATAGATCGGATAGCAGTGGTTGGGATCGCCGCGCAAGTACTGTCCGACTATGTACTGTAGTGGTGTGTGTAAGCAGGCGCGTACTGGGTCTATTTTCTCTACCGGGAAATTAAATATATTTAGGGCCTACTTACTACTTACTAATATAAATAGTTCTCATGTAGACAATATATACTTATTACATCAGTCAAATTATCTACCAATTCCTTACTGAAAATAAAACTATAAAATACCTATTTTTTTTCAAGACAAAACATTGATTATGTGTAAAAACAGTTAACTGAAAGTGACTTTCTTTTCAAGTAAATAATAAACCAAATTTAGATTTTGATTTCAAATCTTTTTTTTTATTAGCTTTTTATATGATTTAAAATTTATAAAATTAAATAAATACAGAACAATATTATTATAATTATTTTTATTTAAGTGCTTTCAAAAATTAAACTTTCAGCATTCTTGACATTTCAGTACTCTTTTCACACATTGAGTCAATTACTTGATCCGGTGTAATATTGGCCAATAATTCCCTTTCGCAGTTCATCAAAAATAATGATTCCAAATTATCTTGTGTTAGACAACTTCTTAAACGAGTTTTTATAATTTTTAGTTTCGAGAACGATCGTTCGCACGTCACTTGAGTAAGAGGAATTGTTAAAAGAAACTTGTAAACTTCAAACAATTCACTATACTCTAAAGAATACATATTGAACTCATAAATAATATTTGTCACACATAATAGACATGAATTACATTTTTTTTTTCCTGTACACGTCTTACTATCATTCTCCTGTGAGTATTCAAAATCTTCTAAGTCTGAATCTCCTTTCAAATCGCTTTGGTAAATATTACATTCATATTCATCTGTAATATTAGTTTTGGAAATTTGAGGCCAAAATTCTACAAATGATAACAATTGCTCTTTTAGTTTATATTTATCAATATGAGGTAAAAGTTCACAAATTTTGTGAATAGCTCCAGAATGAATCCCATTTTTCGCAATTTCTTCAAATCGTCTAGGATCAAATAACTCAAGATCACAATAAAGTTCTTTACAGCCAGAAAATCTAAATTCTAAGCAAGCAATAATATTATCCATAACCACGTTAAATGTTTTGATATTATAAACATTCTCGGGAGTATCTCCTATTTTTTGGTTAGTACTTAGATTTTCTCCAGAACGTATCGGAATAGTTATCTTTCTCTTTTCGGGAAGTTCTAATTCTATATCAATTTCTGGCTCATCTTCCCAAATCACACTGGATGCAAATTCAGTGAATATTTTTGCTGCTGTACTAATTGGTAAAAATTCTCTTTGGTTATCTTTTAATGACTTAATTGTTCCATCAATTTTTCTCCATGCTTGAATATAATCTAGACCTGAAGTTTGCAGGTAATCAGATAGAGCAGTAGTAAACTTAAATATTTGCAAAAACATCATTGCTGTTAATACGGTTTCATAACGGGTAAGTCGACCTAGTAAACTTTGTGCTGTACTTCTTACACTGTTTGAAAAAACACTAGAAACAGAAATTTCATAAAGTGAAAAAACAATTTGCACATATACAAATTGTTTTCTGTCGTCAACCTTGGTTCTTTCTTTCCACATATCAATACGACCAAATATCTTAATAACCGCATCATTTTTAGACCGCCATCGAGTTTGACCTATATTTATCATACGCGACGGACGGCTGGAATTATTCTGATTTTCATAAACATTGAGCCTCTTATAAGACTCTTTGAAAAAAACAAATAGTTCTTGTAGAAGTCCAAAAAAAGAAATAACAGTAACTGAACATGAAGTAGTTTGTTGTAAGACTAGGTTTAACACGTGAGCGTAGCACCATGTATGAATATGCCTAGGGAGCACCTCCTTCAGTTTTGCTTGAACTCCTTGGTATAGACCATTCATATTTGCAGCACCATCAAAAGCATCTGCTACACATTTATTTAAACTTATATCGATAGAATCTAACGTAAACTTTAATAAATCAAATAAACCTTGACCTGAAGATGAAATCACGTTTTTTAAAGCTACAACTCGTTCCACAACTTCAACGATAGACTTGGTACCTTCAGTTCTATCACTAATATACCGTAAAACAAATACACATTGATCATGCGTAGATATATCCATAGTTGTATCCATGGTGATTGAATAAATACCAGCTGAATTCACTTCTTCAGATATTTTTAATAATAATAATTTACAAATAGTTTTAACAATGTTCGTTACAGTTGTAGAACTTAAAAAAGTAAACAAATTTCCTCTACCAGTTTTTCCACTTTTTAATCGGTTTTCACTTTTTACTATTGCCTTAGTAATGTGATCATTTAAATCAATATTAGACTTGGCTATTAATAAAACAATTTCCAAAAAGTTTCCGTGATTAACTGCTGTATTATTTAAATTATAAGCCGCCTCATATCTAAATCCTCTGAACGGTAAACCTTGTTTTCCAATTACTTTAACTATTTCAATAATAGTTTCAGCTACTTTTCTTCTCTTCATTACTTCATGTTCTCTTTGACTCCACTGGACTCTGTTAAATAATCCATCAACACTTTGTCCCCGACTATCACTCATATAACATTTTGACGACTCTGTGTGGTTTTGTGATTCTTCGTGATCTTTTATACGTTCATACACATGGACCCAATCTTGAAATCCTTCAACACTAGTGAAAACCGATTTTTTAGAAGAATAAACCAGACATATAGAACAAAAAAAAGAATTGTGTTTGTAACTAAAAGTTAACTTATTTCTTTTAATTGTTTTCTGAGATTTTGGAATTTCTACATAATAAGCTTTGGAAGTATTAAACGGTAATTGAGTGCCATCATTTTTTTTTTCTGGATGGTGCGGATGAAATGAAAAAAATCTTTGAATATTTTGTTTTCCACGAGGCTTTACAAAATAGTTTAAATCAGTTTCATCGACCATATTATCTATGTGTGGTAACTCAGAACGTTCAAAAGTCCTTGAAGCTTCATTATACTGAGATAAGACTGTTGTTGGTAATATGCGTAGCCGTTGACTTGATAATTCTGTTTGTTTATAATTCTCAGGTATTATATTTCCAGAGTCTGTAGAAATATGTAAATCAGTTGTAGTAGCTATAGAAGGAGAAAAAAAACTATGTGTTGAATCAAAATTGGATTTTATATGGACTTGTGATTTCAGCGGTGAATTAAGTAAAACGTTTTCAGGAATACATTCAATCTGATTTGACTCTGGATTCTGATTATTTTGCAGTTCAGTGGAATCCTGACTTAAAACGGTGTGTGAAAAAAAATTTGTCAGTTTTTTAGATTTAGAAGCAATTTCATCAAGACGTTTTTTGTTATGCTCTTTTCGTTTAAGCGAGCCACTTTTTTGGATTTTTTTCTTTTGATTATTACCTTCCATTATTTAACCATAAACTAAAAATAAAGATTAAAATTTAAAAATGTGCCTACCCATTACATTTTCCATAAAAATATGTATAAAATAATAAATATTAGAATATATTTGTAAAACATTCTAATTTAACGGTGATAATATTATTGGTATGGTTTTAAAAAATTGAGTCATAAATAAATATATAATAATATAATTTGTAAAGCAGATTTCTGCTGTAGATATGTATGTACTAGGCTGAATAATTTTTAAGTATAAATTTAGAATAATATGTGATATCGTAGATAACGTTTTGTCGATTTCATTTTGTACACAATATTTTGATGCTGATGTTAAAACAAACGAAATATTATTATATTGTAAATTTGGTGTATATGTTAAAGTATAATTTATACTAAATTCACTTGTACCGATTAATTAGATGTATGTAATTAAAAAATAATAGCCATTACGAAGCATGGGCTCAGGAACCCCACATTACTTAATCCGACCCTGCATGTATAAATTATACATAAACAAATAACAAAAATAATAGCATTTATAACCAATAGGTTTTTTATTGGCAGCGAATCTCAACCAAGAGTACGTAACACTAATTATTTAAATATTTTAAATTGTAGTTATACATTTTTAACTTATATTTCACTATGCCAATAGTTGGTAACTTTTACATTGACTTTTCTGTGTATTAATTTAAAAATAATTTCTTAATATTATTATTTTATTTTTTAGTATATATTACAAAACAGTACTTTCATCAAATCTCAAATAGTTTTATATTATAAACTATTTACAATTTATTTAAGCTATAGTACGTATTATTTGAGAAATTAAAAAAAAAATTAATAAAAAACTTACCTGTTTGGACTGAACGACAATCAGATTAAACTGTCAACATTTTTGGAAATAAGTAGGTAATACGAATGAAAAGTCGATAACCCAACGACGACATTCAAATAAATGAAATGAAGTATGTATTATTATATTATCATTGATAAACATTATTAATCAAACCAATTTAAAAATAACAGTCGGTCGTCAGTATTAACCGTATAGACTATAGTGTATACCCACACCATGTGGTTATTGTCTAGTTATTATCATAATTCATTCGAAATATTTATTTTTAGACGAACACACGTATTAGTAATGATCTCATGACTATAGTACGCGAGGCGAAAAGTGAGCCGCGATCGTCGCACGCCAAGCGGCTGTTTTTCGTCAGGGTTACTCCGCCTATTCCTACTGTTTTCCCGCCTATTAAGTAATTTCGTGTAAACTCGTATCTCGAAAGTCGAATGACTAACCAAACGTCATTGCACACAAACGTAGAACCCCTGAAACCAGAAAAAATGACCGCTTGGCGCGCGACGATCACGGCTCACTTTTCGCCTCGCGTACTATAGTATATACCAAAATAAGTTACATTGTTATTTGTTAGTATTATTTGTCATTTATGTTAATTTCTCTTTTTAATTTTCTTAAACTGAGTTTTTGAAACAATTTCAAAATGCGATATCTCGAAATCTGTTCGCGTGTTATCTTAGATACTTTAGGGACAGCTTCCTTGTGTGGTTTACAATTAGATTGTATCAAGTCCGGGCGTGGACACCCTCCGGATCATGTCTCAAAATCGGTTTCAAAAACTCAGTTTTACCGCGTATCGTGCCCCGTGTTTTATACCGTTATGACGTTTCTACTACTCAATTTCAAAATGCGATATCTCGAAATCTGTTCGCGTGTTATCTTAGATACTTTAGGGACAGCTTCCTTGTGTGGTTCACTATTAGATTGTATCAAGTCCGGGCGTGGACACCCTCCGGATCATGTCTCAAAATCGGTCTCAAAAACTCAGTTTTACCGCGTATCGACTACGGACCTTACAATTTATAGCGCCATCTGGTATCGGAATGTAGTTCCATACATTTTGTACGCCAGTTGATCGTTTTGCCCCTTGAGTCGAACGTAATGCAACCCAAATCCCCCATTTCCTTATCACTTATTTTGGCCAGCTAACTTTGGCCAGCTAACTTCACGCTCGTTAAAAACTTACAATTTGTGGAGCTCGGCTGGCCAGCTGCTTACCCAACGCCAACAATTATAGGAAATATTACACACATACAATACTAAAATGTTAATAAAGTTCACAAATGTTTACGGCGATTCGCGCACGTATAGTAATTGTAGTATTATCGTATAATAATAAAGTTATAAAGTGGCGATTCGCGCACACTTTAGAGTGTACAAAATATAATGATATAATACAAATATATGTGAAATATATACGGCACTTAGAGCCTATACAAAATAATAATAATCAACGGCTATTAGAGCCTATACCATAAAGCAAAAAACTCGCATTCGGCGGGTGAAAAAATACAAAACGGACGGACTATTCTCGCGTACGGTGGTTTAACATAGACAGAGAATACGGGACACGAAATATAATTCACACACGACACAATTTAAATAATCTTATATAATAATTCACGATAACAATTAACATAAACTTAGATCTAATAGTGTTATGTAATGCGCGTGTGTGCGTGTGTGGCCGGCCGTTGATCGTGAAACTTTTTAATTATTAATATCGCGGTGGCTAGTATTGTTACGCAACCACCGCGATTTCGGCTCCAACAGACATTGTTATGCGTTAGGAAGAAAATTTATATTTTAATGTCGATAGTACACATTCACCGTGAATTCGAGATTGTTTCATAAAGGCTTCAATAAATAACAATTGAAAAAAAATGACTATAATAAACTAGTAAAACCGTAGGCTTTAACGATTCGTAGAAATTTCCACGTCGCTGTCGTGTACGTACTGATTAGTATATACATTAATCTACCCGTCCCGTCATTTTACGATAATATTGATTATGAAACATTTATTTTTAGAATAGTAGGTTTAATTTTTTATAGTTTTTAGTTTTTACGGAAATTATTAACATATATTTTTAAACATTTAATGAATTCAGTGAATATTATGTTTTAAGTACACGTGAAATAAATATCCGTGATTTACTAATTAATTAAACGTGAATTAAATACACGGATTTTTAAATTTAAGTTCACGTGAACAAAAAACACGTGATCACGTGAATCTTAATTCACGTTCAAATTCGAGAGCTCTAATCAGAACCATTCGCCAATTAAAATCCGTTTATGATGTTTAAAATAGAAAAGCTCGAAAAGACAAAAGTGATTATAAAGTACCTATCTAGAATATTTTCAATTAATTTATTATTTTTGAATTATGTAAATTAAATTATTGAACATTTTAGATTGAGCTTTAAAAAACTGGTGGTGGTCGTAATTCATCAATGTTGTCAAGTACAACAGACAAAGTGATAGGAATCCTAGGTGAACGTTTAGAACCTTTATCTAATCAATTTGATTGTGATGATTACTATCCAAGTATGTATTATGTATTTTATCACAGTTTATTATTCCCAACTGTTGATGTTTGTATATTTTATTATTATGTTTAACTTTTAGATGCTAATAACCCAACCGATGAATACATAATTCAAACATTAAATGAAGGTGATCTATCAGATGACTTATTTGACAACCTTGATGAAAGCCCCTATGTAATTAATAAACTAGTGACAAAAAAAAGATCTCCAGATATACTTTTCGCACCGAACAACAAATTGGAAAAAACATTTGACAAACAATCTATTGCTCATAACGTTGGCACTAGTCATCCTGCAAATGTGGAACAAAATATTCAAAAAGAATGAGTTTTCTTCAAAAAAGGTTTATGAAGGACTAAACCATTTAACTAACAAACATTTAAAAATAGCAGAAAGAAAAGAACAGTTAAAAGATGATTTAAATTTGTTAGCATTTAAAAAAATCAAAACTGCAGTTAGAGATTACAGAAATGGAGCAAAAGATCATGGTTCTAAGATATGAAACTGAACAACAAAAGTGTGATTCAGAACTCAAGCAAAACAAATTAAAAGAACAAATTCTTGAGTCAGAATTAAAGCAAAATAACATGAAGGCTGCATACGAACTGAGTCCCAGTATAACCTTTTATGACGAATTGAGTCCCGGGTTGTTTTAGGGTATATATCAATTGAGTCCAGTGAAATTTTAGGTATAATACTAATTGAGTCCATGTTTTAATACTAACTGAGTCCCATAAAATAAAAAAATAAAACATTTTCCTTCCCATTTTTACAGACTTAGGACTGTATGTAAAAAATAAATTACAGGTACCTACGGTAAATTTTTTTTTTTTTTTTTAATATTTTATAATATAAATATATAATAATGTATGGGTATAATATAACATGAATAATTTATGTATAATTAAATAAATGTAGATAATGATAAAATAACATTTTTATATTGGTAAAAATGGGTATTCGGACAATTGACACCCGACGGTTTTGCTGATATCGGACTTTTTGCACCCGATATTTTTAGAACACGGACAATTGACACCGAGCGATTACGATTACGATTACAATTACGATAATCGTGAGTAGGTACCTATAGGCATTAGGCAATAGTTATTAGTTACTAGTTAGTGTCTGTTGTAGTGTTGTGTGTACTCAGTTTTATATATTTTTTTACATAATATTCATTCAATATGGACTCAGAATGTTCCGATATAATTGAAATAATTAAAACAAAAGTAATCATTAATGATTATATTTATGTGTTCCAAAAAGAAGTTGGCGATGGGCTTAGATATACTTGTGTTCAACGAAAGAAACATTATTGTAAAAGTAGTGTAACGATAAATTCGTCCAAAACCAAAATTTTAAAATTATTATTATTTATTTATGTTTATTATTAATTTATATTATATATTCAATTTTTGCTTACCCTCTATAAATTGTATACATCATAATGGTGCTTAGGTTATATGTTTTTATTATTATATTATACGATTATAGGCTGATTATTCAGTATTTATAAATTTTATATTCGGTGTCAATTGTCCTATTATTGGTGTCAAATGTCCTATTATCGGGTGTCAAATGTCTCGGGTGTCAAATGTCCTAGATTCGTAAAAATGTATGGGATAAGCTTTGTACATATTCAAATCTACTTAGTGTGTTCGATTACAACAACTGCATTTGATGGATGATTTCTTTTTCTTTTTCTTTTATACAATTTCTTGAATTAATTATATGAACACTTCTAATTTTTATATACGTTTCGCATTGTATATTCAACAAAATGTTTATAAATTGGTAAATGTTTGGATGGGCTGAATAAAACATTGCATTAATTTGCTAATTTTCTGTCTATTTATTAAAGATTCACTTTGTTTTTCATGGTTATGACATATAGATTTCTCAACAATAGTATTAAATTCATTTAATTTAAAAAACGACTTAAAGTTATTTTTGCAACAAGTCCAGCGTTGGTAATTTTTCGATAAATGCTTATGAAAACGAAACTTGTATCCGTCAATTAAAAATATAGTTTTATTTCTCACACTTAGAATAACTTCATCCATAATGCTTTGCGTACCTCGTAAACTAGAGTGTTTAATATAATGAAAAAATATCCGGCCTAAATAATATGTATTATTATATTATGTTATCTGACTAAAGTGATAATAAAAATGATATCGGTAGACAGTGATTAACATACAAGCGATGATAGAAATAAAATCTAAAATTCCCGGTCGAGTATAATATGTTACTATATTATCTGACGAGTCATACAAATTATAATGCGCGGCACGGCGGTTAGGACTCAATTCGTATACAATTAGTTCCCTAACCCCGACCTAATTAGTATATGTCTCGTTGGGCGTCGCCCGATTGCGGCCCAAAGTAAACTTTTTACCTTTTCACCTATCCCGATTGCGGCCCGTCCATAGTAAGTAGGAAATAATATTTAAGCGGTTATAAAAACAAAATAAATATCCTGATTGCGTCCGATACGTATATTGACATAAATATAACTATCGTATTCACGATTCATACGATACTATTTTTATTGTAAACAATTTATTATTTTAATATTTGACTATTTGTATAAAAATATATTTTTAAAATTGTATACAAATTCATCCATTCAGAAAGTATTTAAAATACAAAATATAATTGCCATGTATTTAAATACTTTTTATACTTTATACTTGTTTCATAATAGTTTTGAAATACTTTATTATTTGGTATTTAAACATATTAAATATATATATATTAATTATAAGGTATTTTGTGAACCAATGTGTCTTTGGACGCAATCGGGATACTTATATTTGGGATAAAATACGACTACCAGAATTCGGGCCGCAATCGGGAAATTCCTGTCTCGTTTGTACCCGGGACTCAATTAGTATATTACTTTTTTCCCGTTAAGGTACAGGGACTCGATTAGTATACAGTGAAAATGAAAGAATCAATTATTTCAAAACAATTAATAAATAATTTATAAGGTGTTTATTTATGTGTGTATGTTATCATTTTTTTTTTTACAAGTGTTAACTGTTTTACTTATTTTGTTATAGAGGTATTGAAAGTTGATTTTTATTTAAATTTGATAATACAGAAAGTGTTAACTAAAAATAACCTATTTATTAAAAAATGTTTAACAAATTAATGATTGTTAAGAAAACACATTAAATGTGATCTTTCAGCATTTCCTAACTGACGAATAGGCCAAGTCAGTATCTCTTGAAGTAATTCAGTATCAATAACATGATTGTCTTCCTCTTGGGGTATGTCACCTTTTTCTCGTAGAAGAAAATTATGCAGAACTGCTGTAGCAACAATAGTCGCCATATTAGTACTTAGTTGAATACGAATTCCAACTGCTAGAACTGTAAATCTTCTCTGTAAAACCCCAAACAATCTTTCCACCACATTCCTTGAACATATTTGAGCATTCTATCAAAACAAAATATATTTTTATAAAAAAGGGTGGGAAGCCTTTAAATATATTGAAAATATACTTGATATTTGCGTTCAGCATCAGTTCTTGGATACAATAAAGGAGTTAGGAGATAATTTCTACTAGGATAACCTCCATCACCAAGCAAACAAGTATTTCCAAACTCGTTGTTTTCAAATTTTGCTCATATCAAACTATTGTCAAAGATAGTGCTATCGTGGACAGATCCAGGCCATCTAAATAAAAATAGAAAAGTAATAATCAACTGATGGTTGTTTTAATTAAGTTAAAAAAAATTAAAATTTACCTAGCTACAATATTCAATATTTTTAAATCGCTATCACATATTGCTTGGACATTCATAGAGAAATACCGTTTACGATTACAGAACTGCTCGCCAATATCATTTTAAGGTGATTGTATTCTGATATGTGAACAATCGAGTGCACCAATAACACGAGGAAATTGATGTTATCTGAAAAATCATAATTGAGCTCTTTGTTGTTCTGTAGCACTACTAGGAAATTGAATAAATTGAGGACGTAACCGAGCAATTTCTGTGGATACTGTTTTAATAATTCTACAAAAAGTAGATTTATGAACTTGAATATGGTCGCCTAACACCATCTAAGATTAAAAACCTTTCTGTACTACTTATTTATAAGTTATATAATTTGTGTTTCTAAAAAATACTTGGAATGTTCCAGTAGCATAGTAACGTAGAGTAATTAAAAGTGATAGAGATGAATTTCTATTTGTCCTATGTTTAATTGTCTCACCGATCATATGCAAAAGTAACATAAGTGTTTCCTTCGACAGTCTATTAAAAGGGAATGACATAATTAATTTAAAAACTCAACAGAATGAAAACATAACAGAATTTAAAAAAATCTTACCTAAAGCGACACTTGAAGTCCAAGTCATCATAGTCGTGAAACGGATTTGACCTACCCCTAAACCGCCTTGGTCTTGGAAGTCTTATTCAAATTTGAAGAATAATATCTTCATTGGATTCATCAGACGAAGATGACAAAGACATAACAATAAATATTAATTATTTAATTATTTATTATTAAATAAAATTAAAATAAATTAGTAAAAACTAAAAAGTAATAACAATAATTTCAAGTGATAACACATTTTAAATTAAATGATAAGGAATCTAACGGTTCTGCATATTTTACAGATCCGAAATCGGACCTATACCGGGCCATACACTATCATTCAAAGAATGACAATCGTCTTGAATGACAGTTCGACTGATGACTGATGGTTGCCATACACATACAAACAATGGTCAATCAAGATTGATAGTTCTCATTTATTCTGCACAGCAGTTTGTGTTTATTTTATTCTCTCTATACAGTTTAATTATTTTACTAATTTTACCAGTTTTAAATAACAATTCCTTTTGAATTTTTCACTTTTTTTATTACAATGGAAGAAGATGCTCTTGTCGCTATTGCAATATATCTATACTCTATTCCAAATAAGACCAGGCTACGGCGGCCAAGTTGTGCGCATGGGCGTGGCTTCACTACGAGCACGGACCTCGAACTTTGCCGCCGCGGCCCGACAGCTAGAGCGACCGCCGCGACGTAATTAGTCTATCGTAAACCAGCGATCTGAACAAATAACTTAGATTGCATTGTATACTCTGAAACAGATGGAGTGCGGAGCGGTACGTCGTGATGTATTTTTCCGTACCGTCACTCGCGCAGTCGCGCACCACATAATCACATACGTACGTCAGTACACGTTATCAGTAAAATAGGTGGAGCCTGACCGCCGCCCGACGAGATCTGGTCGCCGCCGTAGCCTGGTCTTATTTGGAATAGACTATAGCATGTGAAAAAAAGAAGAAAAAAAAGAAAAAAGAAATACGATTCTAGATGATGGAATGGTTAAAGAAGAGAAATAATCTACTTGATGAATTGCGTTTACCATCCCCGTCCGATTATAAAAATTATCTTCGTATGGACAATTCCACATTTTCAGAATTATTGGAAATGGTTAAACCATTTATTTTTAAAAGAAGCACTCATCAGAGAGAAGCTATACCACCAAGCCAACGTTTATCATGCACTCTAAAATTTCTAGCTACTGGTGCAAACTTTGAAGAACTAAAGTTTATTACATTTCACCTCAATCAATTGGAAGAATTGTAGTTGAAACATGTGAAGCTATTACATTAGTATTAAAAAATAATATCAGGGTAAGTAATTTTTATCATACCGTAATATGGGGTTACTTTGATAATTTTTCTTTGTTTTTTTCGTTAATTTATTTTTTAACTATTTAAATGATAAATTAATGTTAATTTTTTTTATTTGTTCACCTCAGGTTTGTAATATTCTTCAATAATAATATTGAAAATAATTTTTTTGAATATTTTAATACACACATTTTTAGTTTTAAATGTAGCTATCAATTTTAGACTGCATGTGGGGCTACTTTGATACCCCATAATTTTATATGGTATATTATATGGTATTAGGATAAAATTATCAATGTTACCAGAAAAAAAATTTTCTGATAATTATTTTTTGAGTTATTTCAATTTATTTAAAGAGGGGTTACATTGATAATGGATTTTTTATAGTAAACATATTAATTAAAGGTTAATATCAAATTGGTATACATTTTTTAAGTCAAACATATTTGTATATTTACAATTAAATTTAATTAACAATAAATTAACAATTAAACTTTGTAAATAATAAAATAAAAATGTATTTTAATTAAGTAACAATATAATTAAAATTTAATGAATTCAACAATAGAAAAACATTTATACTTTATATCAGTCTAATCTTTTCTGGCAGACTTTAAATTAACAATATAATTAAATTTTAATGAATTTAAAAGTAGGAAAACATGTGTACTTTATATCAGTCTTATTTTTTCTGGCAGACTTTAAATTAATATTATCACATTTTATTTAAATATATTATTGTACCTTATAAGACCTGTTGTATACAATGTTTACTGGCCACTATATTAGGCTTCTCTTACATCTAATGTGTGTGGAAATACATACTTAATACATCTTCCAACGCCTTCAATTTTAGGATACTCTAGTACTGCTTGTATATATTTTTTATTAATATCAAATACATCATTCTGTACTAATTTGAATGTTTGTTTGCTAGTGTCCATAGATTTCAACCCAGTTACTGTAATATTATTTTTTTCTATATTTTTAATAACAGCAAGATAAATATATGTTGAAACTTGACGTTTTCCGGATATTACATGAACTAATATAAAAGTGCCAATTTTAATATTAAGATCAATTGGCTGCTGATATTCAGGAATAGATTCAACTGTAATAGGTTCATGGTCAGACTCAGAATCATTGGTTAAAACTAGTAAATTATTTTCTTCTAATTCTTCATCTGAAATAACATCATTTAACCCAAGTGTGACTGAGGTTATACTAGCCCCAGCGATTACATTTAATTTTTTTCTTTTTTTTCTTGCTTGTTCATCACAGTTTGGATTTCGTTGATTTTTTAAATATTCTGTTACTGTATCATTTATTATATTAGTGTTATCAGTATTTGTTAATTTATCTAATACCTTCTGTTTATTCAAAGGGAAAATACCAGTTGCTTGAAATGATGCTTGCAGATCTTTCGCAATGGAACCACCACCATTGAAATTATCCATTGCATCCAGTGCTTTACGCAAAAGGGAGGGAAATGATGACTTTGGAAGAGCATGTAATCTTGTGTTTTGATTTTCCCAATTATTCATGCCATGCCTGTTTCAAAGGCCTAAAAAAGCCAACGTCTAACGGTTGGGTTAAATGAGTTGAATTTTTAGGGAGACACACAAAGTCAATTTATTTTGTTCACATTCGAAAATTACCTCAGGATAAATATGGGACGACAAGTTGTCCCCTAATAAGATTTTTCTCCCCGGTTGACGTTTCGCATGTGGTAAAAAGCAAGTAGTGAACCAATCTTTAAAAGTTACTCCATCCATCCAACCATGTGAAGTACGATTAAATCGTGTTCCTTTAGAACAACACGGTTCTGTACAGCATGGAGTTCCTTTTGGTCCTCCTTCGGTCCACGATTGCCACAATTGGCTTGCCTTAAATATAATGTATGGCGACAGAAGTACTCCTGATGCGGAACCACATATCATTATTGAAGTAGCTGATTTTGAATCCTTTCAGGATACTTCGTTACGCGTTGAAATATTATTTTTTTTTTTCCCAGGGTCATCTTGCAAGTTACTTTCATCGTAGTTATATATATTTGAAGCTGGAATATTTTCCACAACTTTTGATAAATTATCAAAATACTCTGTTATAATTAATGGAGAGACTTCTGCACGAGACCTAGTAATATTAGATGCGACACGTTGGCAAACTATGTTATTGTGTCTTTTTAATACACCACGTGCCCAATCTATGCCTGGTAGGTTGTCTGGGAACTTTTCGACTATTATACCTTTTCTGTCTAAAAAAGACTTGGCAATACACCTATAAAAATGTGGTACCAATCAATTAATGAAATCACTTGATTTATAATTAAAGTATAAAACATAAGAGTATATAACATAAGAGATAATGGGAAGCCCCATTGACCACACTTCATGGCTGCTATCAAAAAATCCATTTCATCCTTTGTACTAAATGTAGTTGGATGCCCACTTTTATTTACATGCTTCCCATTAAATTTATTATATAGAGTTCCATATGGTATTTTATATTTTTTACTTGCAGCCAACATTGATAAATCACCTTCAGCAATTTTAGTAAGTGCTTCATTCAATGCTACATCATCATAGTTTTTATACGCCCGACTTCCAATCTTTTTTCTATATGAACGAGCCACTAAAAAGTAACAATCGTTAATATTATAATATAGGTAGTCTATAAAATATGTAGTTATCAATGTAACACCACATGCAATATCAAATTAACCCCATAACCAAAAAATGCATGTACATAATTACTTATAGAATAAAATTTTACTTTAAGCAGTTTATTCCCTATGCAGAGATACCCTCACGTTGCTTACATAATTAAAATAATGTTATAAAAAAATGTACTTACTTTGCGGCGATCTTAAGTTTTTAAAAAAAAATGTTTGCTTCTCAGAGCTTATTTGAAAAATAACAGAAAACAAATGAACACTGATAATAATTTATTATTGATAAAAGATAATGGGTTTCTGACAAGTTGCACTAGCCGTCAAAACACTAAAAACGACAATTCATAAACGTTATCAACAATTTGTACCACTATTCAAAAAAAATAATCTAAATGATCAAAATAACAAAATAATAATCAATGTAACCCCATATTACGGTACCTTAACTGAATTAATTGCAACTTTAATATTCCAAACAATTAATAAACTTAAAAACATTAGTGTTTTCCAATGCTTAAATTTATGTTAAGTATGAATTCTAAATTATAACAAAAAATAATATTTAACTTTATAAACTCAAAAATAAGTATTTCTAAATGCTTAAAGCGGTAATGAATATTGAGGATCTAATAAGAGATCAGAAAATGTATTATGAGGTGTATTTGGCCACGATTGTTGGGTGCTTGACAAAGTTGAAGAAGTATCAGTTAATAGAATTGGTGTGGCAGTGCGTTGAATGAAAGTCGATGGAGTTGAAGAACGAGAATCTGAGCAAACATGATTTATCGATATCGAATCGCGGTGTAGTGTTTAATCGAGCCTCAAATAGAATGTCATGTATTCCTTTTTGAGCATCTAGTTTTTGATCTGGGTCAAGTTTTGCCAATTCTATTGCCCAAGATTTGGCTAGGACATCATTATCAGAATTAGCTACGCCGAGACGATTACATGCCAATTCCAGTAAATCTTTTTTTCTTTTTTCTTCAAAATCACCTTTTTTCGCTATTTTGTTTGGTGGTCCACCTGGTTTTGGTGAAGAACTAACCACATCCATTTCGGCATTATCACAGTTACTTTCATCCTGAAAAAAATAAAGAGTTCAAATTTAGTTAATTTTTAATTATTTTATATTTAGATGCCAGCATCCGAATATGAGTGGAAAGGAACATCAGAAGAGTTTGAAAGAAATTGGAATTTTAATCATTGTTTGGCCGCAATTGACGGAAAACACATTACGAAACCTCAAGAATCTGGCTCTTATTATTTCAACTATATGCATAATTTTAGCATTGTTTTAATGGCAGTTTGTAATGCCAACTACTAGTTCCTTATGGTAGATATTGGCTCCAATGGAAGAGTATCTGATGGGGGAGTATTTTCAAATACATTGTTTTGTGAACATCTTCAAGAAAATAAACTGAAGTTACCTAAACCTGATTATTTACCCGGAATTAATTTGACGAAACCTTACTCACAAAGAAATCTAATAAAAGAAAAACGTATTTTCAACTATAGACTGTCAAGAGCCCGAAGAGTAATTGAAAGTTCATTTGGAATACGTTCATCAAGATTCAGAATACTTTTGAAAACTAACAATCTCAGTCCTGAAAAAGCTAATTATTGTCCGAGCTTGTTGTCATCTACATAATTATTTAAGAAGAAAAAAAATGGATATTTTTTTGCAAGAGAGTTTTGATACAGAAAATATTTTGACAGGAGAAGTTGGAGAAGTGAAAATCGTAATTTAATTGAGCTACAATATGCCCAAAGTCGAAATTCGCCTTCAACTGCCAAATAAATTAGGGATCAATTTTGTCATTATTTCAACACTAACGGAGCGGTTCATTGGCAAGATAATATGATTTAGATATAAATATCATTGAATACACAATTATAATATTAATAATTTTATTCACACACAGTTAAATTCATAAAAAAAAAATAAATTATTTGTATTTATAAATACTTTTGTATTCAAGTTTATTTAGTTATACAATAAATGTACAAAATATATTTTATATGACATATAATATCGTCAGGTGGTGTCTTATTATGATGAATATGTGTGCGAAGAGAAAGGAAAAAATCGTGTTTCACAGGTGGAATGTGTTTCAGAAGGTCCATCATATCCTTCTTTTTTGTTTCTGTCACAGGTCGTCCTCTTGGATAGAGAATATCTTGTTGAACGGTGGCTACATGTGATGGTCTACCAGCTCTAGCCGGTCGTAGATTAAGCTCAGAAAATAGCATGTCTTCATTTAGTGTTTCTTTATAAAAAAGAGCATAAGGACGATCCTTCAAAAGCCTAATCCATTGGATCTTTAACCAGTTGACGGGATTATTGTCCTTATTTTTCTTTCTGTGTGTGATACAATGTTCTAAGTTAGCAGCTGATTTGAAGTCTTCACTAGTCATTTTCGTCAACATGAATTAATTTTTTTTCCTGCATTGTAGAATTATTGTGTGCCAGTCATCAGGATTATAAATAACTCTATTCTTTGCGTATATCTCAATGGATCCGAAATCTGTGTCATTTGGAAGGTAAGAGTGGCCACTTACCATAAATTTATTATCAACAATTTCTGCATTATTGTTATTGTTCTGAATAAACTTCATTAAATACAATGGTAACTTTATGTTACGATTTTGTCCTGTGCACGCATCACTCCACATAATTAAGTGTTTTGATGATAAAGCTCTGGATTCGAAATGTTTAATAATACAGGAACCCACCTCTTGTGACACCCACGAAAAGCAATAGTCTCATCCCAGCAGTACATAAACGCAGAACTTGTTCCAAGTTCATGGAGTCCCAAATTGTAAACATGTTTCGCTTGTAGTATGCAATAGATGTGGTTAATACTGGGAATGGGAGAGCTTTTTCCAAGTCAAACCTCACAGCATAGATGGAATTATCTTCACGCGCCTTCACCGCATCCTCATTTCTCGCTTGTCTCGCTTTTTCTGCTTTCCTAAGATGGAGTTCTTTTTCGGTATTAAGTTGTAGAATCATCTCCTCATTTTCACATGCTTTTATTTGTATGTTATATTCATCACATTTACTACAAGTATCTTTCAGTGGACTGTGGAAATGCAAGTTGAACTCATTATTAAATGTCCGGTGATAGATAGATTCAGAAACTGAATCAACATTTTTTTCTATGCACTTTTCTTTATACAAGTTGTACATTGCACGTACGTTCATTTCGGGTGATAGAAACTTTCTGTTGGGATTTGCAGTTCTAGTATAGTGTGACTGATAGCATGGAAATGAGTTTATATGTTCACGTACTTCTTTCATCACTACGTCCGGTGTCTTATTTTCTGGGACATGGTGTCCTCGACCATCAGATCCGGGCTGTTGGCCATCCCTTATTTTATTTATCGCCCTAGTCATACGGCCATCCGAAATTTGCATTGTTTTTAAGAAAAAAGTTTTACAAACTATAACACTGTCACCTCCAACTTGAAATCTACAAATGTTTGTAATAGATTTTGGATTTCTTGATGAATTACGAGGACGTCTTATAATGGGTGCTTTTTAGGTGATCAAACCACATAAAAACACATTTTGTTCACTAAAACTATTCATTTTCCAGAATGAATTAAAAATGTCCTTTCTTGCTGCCTCTGTTATCTTACCCACACACTTCTTCTTACATTTACAAATTACAATCATAATTTTGAAATACTTTACCACTGATTTCTTTACCTCTAGAAGAGATGTATGGTAAACCTGAATTCCGGAACTTTTTCGCTTTTCAGCTTTACTAACATACTTCTGCCTTTTTCTTGTTCTTTTTGGTCTGTGATAATCTTGATCTCCAGTTGACGGACCAGCATTATCATCTTGAAATAATTAACCTTTGTTACATTTTATAGACATATTTACTACCATACCAGCCTTATTATGTATACACATTACACACATTTCAGATTCTGAGCGGAACAAAGAATGTATTGGTAGTAAAAATCTGTGTTTTTTTCGTATATATTATGATAAATAATCACGAGTTCGGGTAGAAAAACTGGTCCAAAAGTTTCAATCAGTAACCCTATCGATCGAAAATGGTATCTTGTTGATACTTTTAGGAAGTCATTTTTCAAAATTCCCAATACTTTTTCTAAGTGCATACAAAAATGAGCCAAAGTTTGACAAAATAAAATAAAATACGCCATATCCTGATTTTTCATAAATTCTATTTTAGTTTATTTTATCATTATTTCAAAAATAGTAGAGGTAGAAAGTTGAAACTTTCATCAACTATTAAAAATAGCCACGCACATACCTCATACAATTTTCAAAATATTTGACCCATTTTGAGGTACGTACAGAACTTTTAAAATTGGGAATTCCTCATTTTTTTTAAGTTTTCATTTCATAAAAATTTAATGTCTAGATATTGATGAAAAAGATGAAAGTTGAATACAAAAATACTCATATTATATTGTATTACCAATGGTAGGTTGGTAATGAAAAATCTCGATAATCGTAAATCAAGACACACACACACACACACACAAAATCATAATTATCGAGTACTCAACATTACTAAATAATATTTGTTAAAATATATAACCTAATCGACAATAATAATTATTTTATATTAAATTTGTCCGCTCACAATCGTTTAACAATAATTTCTAAAATTTAGTATGTATACATTATATTATTTAAGATAAATTAATTTATCATCAATAATATTTTAATTATTATAATATATAATTAAAATTTAATTAAATTGAACAACCAGGAGAATGAGTTTATTATGTAAAGGAGGATCATGTAGTTCTTTAATAAATAAATATGTACCGTGTACGTGAACAAATTCAATTTTTAAGTGTACGTACACTACATTTAAAAACTATGGAGAAAATTTCCCTTCTGTTTCGGAGGAACTATCTTTAGAATCAGGTTCCAATTCATCACTGCTCTCGAAACTAGATAGATCTTCACAGTTATCCATTGTGAAAATATTAATATAAGAAAAATAATCACGACAAAATTATAAAACACAATCAAAACGCAAATCAAAATATAATTGTAAAAAATAATATTATAGGATCGTTTATAAGCACATTGGTATAAGTCTGACATAGACCATTTTATTTATTAACAAAACACATGTTTCATTACCAACTAAAAACAACTACTGCCATCTGTTCGTTTTAAATGGAACTAAGACTTACATCACATATTCAACTAAGGCTCTGATAAAAACGGGTAAAGACAGCCGCCATTTTCTTTCCATAGCTGAGAGTGATAATAGCTAATCATGTTCGAATGAATCGAATGATTCGAAATTCGAATGTTCGATTATTTAATATTTATTAATTTTTTTGTTAAATTTGTTTTAATTATTTATTTAATTTAATAGTTATTTGTACTTGTTGTGATCTACATTTTATTATATTTTATCGAAATGGGTGGTTGCTCAGCAATAAATTGCAGTAATAGATCGGAAGCTGGTCACTCAATGTATATATTTCCAGCAGATAAAACTCGAAGAAAGCTATGGGTATTAAATATGCGAAGAGCAGACTGGACTCCAGGAAGGAGCGCATGTATATGCGAGGTACATTATTAGATTTTATTTCTTAGAGTATTCATATTTAATATAAACCTAGCAACAAATATAATCAATATGCTATTGAAAGAAATTATACTATTTTTGTTTTTATGCCCCATATTTTATGGTTTTGTAATTAAAAATACATAATTATTATTTGACATTTAAATAAATTATAAGTTATTTTTTACTTTAAAAAATGTATTATAACAAAATGTTGAATCATTTATTTAATGCCCCAAAACAATTGTTCCATGTTTATTTTCTTGATTGGTAAAATAGACAAAGGTGGGCAAGTTAATGAAAATAATTAACTCAAGTTAAGTTAAGTTAAGAGGACACAAGATCGATAAGTTAAAAGTTAACAGTTAACACATTATAAATTTAACTCGATAAGTTAAAAGTTAATATGGAAAAAAAAATTAACTTAACTCAGTTTAAAAAAAGTTAATCTATTTTTTTTTAATTATTAAGTAAATCACATAAAGAGTTAATGTGTCTTTCTAGTTTCTAATTTATAAATTATAAATCAATTTGATTTAACTTTTATCATTATGTACACTGAATACCCTTTTACTTTTTTATTATTTATTAAATTAAACTATAATCATCTCAAATTAATAATTTAACATTTAACAAATAAATTGTTTTATATCGCATAGCAATTTAATTGAATGTCATTATGCGTAAGGCATTGAGTACATGACCTCCATATACATATATAAGTTATATAACATTAAAACATAACAATTGTCAATTTGTAATTTAAAATTATAAATTTTATTAAATTAAATATATTTAAATATATAAAACAAAAACTTTAAAACCTTTAATAATTATAGGTACATTTTATTTGCATGGTTTATCACATGATATTGTCGTTATTGAAATATTTATTATATTTCAGTAACAAAGTCATTTCGAAGTTTTTATCAGCCATTTTTCGTCTCCTTTTTTCCATCAATTGCCCTCCTGCACTAAACAGCCTTTCTACAGGAGCTGATGAGGGTATCGCTGTATTGAACCTTATAAATGCTTTTTTTAATGGTAAAGGTAAATCATTAGGTGTTTTTAACAGTGTGTTTGATAGATAGGTATCCACCAACATTTGTACATTATTGTTAGGAAAATAATCTGTTTCTACAGTGTCCCCAAAATGTAAAAAATCATCTTCCGAATCACTTCCAGTAATCTGATCTATTGACATGGGTAGTGACAAACTATTATCAGTATTATCATCCTTCTCATTATCTGAGATCAAATAATCAATCAGTCGCTGTCTTATAATAACTCTTTCATGAGGTTTGGCCCAATTCAGTTTAAATTTCGGAATTAAGACAGCTGATATTTGACAGTTTTCGCAAGTCATGTATCTTTGAAATCTTAAAGGTAAAACATAACATGTATGATAATTGATGGTAAAAAATAAAGTAAAAATAATTTATTTGTAAGAATAGTTTTACCTTTTAGCTAGTCCTTTCTTTAAGCTGAGAACAAGAGGTTGACAAAACTTAAGATTTTTCATCTCATCATAGGAATTATTTATTGCGCTAATGGTAGGTAATAAATAACCAATGCAAATTTTTTTTTCTCCTTGCAAAATATCTAAAGCTCGGGCAACTGGTTTCATAACCTGGAAGTATTGATTTTAATTTTAACAACTTTTTATGTTTGAACAATTTAAAATATTTAAATATAAAATTGAGTATTACATAATATGAGTATTACCTTGCAGTATTCAATTAAAAACCCAACTTCTTGAGTATGTGAAAAAATAGGCAACTGTAATTTGACACAAATTTCATTAAGATTGTCATGATTATCAGTTATAACATTCATTGCATCATAGAATGAGTTCCACCTAAAAACCAAAACATATGTATTACTCTGCACACAACAATAGTGTATTACAATATTATATTAGAAACAAATTTAATAACGTATTTATAGTTTTACCTAGTTGCGTTAGGAACAATAAGATAACGACCAAGAATCTCTTTTATTTGATCTGCGCATTGTGTGGACTGGTTCTGTTTATTAAACAACGCTTGACACTTGGCAAAAACACGTCTACTAATTCGTTTATAAGTTGCATCATTCAGAGCTTCTACACTATCTACTGTAGCAACAAGATTAAGAGTATGAGCAGCACATCGTTGGTGTGGAGGTAGAGTCAAATTTTCCAAACTATTCATGTTCATGTCAACATCTAATACATCAGAAATTTCAATGCTTGTGACAATTTCTTCTTCATTTATATTCAAATCGTTATCATCATTTCCATTAAAAATTCTAAATAAAAAATATTTGAATGGTTACAAAATTGCAATAACCAATGTATTATTATTATAATATAAAGGGTGATTCACCAAGCAATTCTTCAATAATGCTGTTATTCAAAAAAATAGAGGTGAGCATGCTTAGTGAATCACCCTCTATAATTAATATTGAGTATTTTATTATTATTCATTAATCATTATACATACTTAAAGGCTTTCACAAAATTAGCAGCATTATCAGTGACGATAAGTGTGGTCTTGTTTTGCAAATTGAATTCATTTAGAATTTTATCCAGGAGTTCAGCTATGTTTTCAAATGTATGTCTGCCAAACATACGTCTACATGCAAGAGCTTTACTGGACCTTTCGAGGTTTATTGGGTCAAGCCAGTGCACAGTCACACCCATATATGCCCTTTATTTGAAGTGACAAAAAATTCAATAGAACAATTAAAAAACAATTCATTTAAGAATACATGTATAAAAAAACAGCACCCACATTAGTATATTACATACATAGTGATATATCTATTACAGTATTACAAAATATAAAAATACTACTTATTGAATAAATATATTATTATAATTAATGAATGAGACATACCTATGAAAAACTGACCAACAATCTGCCGTTAAACAAACATGTGCAATGTTATTGAATTCTGCTTTCATTTCTTTAATTAAACCCTCAAATAGCTTCTCCACATCCCTCATTAATGATCTTCGTGATACTGGTACTTTTTGTGATGTCAGTTTGCAATATTCTATGAAAGCCGGATGTTCAATTAACGTAAAAGGCGAGACTGTGTTTATAATTAACTTCAAATTGGCATCATTAAAATCAGTTTGAGTTAATTTTTTAACTGTTTTTCCAACTTCTTCGAGTTTTAATTGCTTGACTGTTGATTTAATTGAATTATTACTATTGTCATCTCTATTCTTAAAGGTGGCATTAAAATCATTCAATTTTTGTGGATGAATAAGCTGTAACATACAGACATACAGTTAAGCACTAGATAAGCATTTAATATTAAAAATATTTAACACCATTACTTAATTATTAATCTATAATATTTATTTATTAATTATGTACAATTAGGTAAACTACTGTAATATTATTGTTATTATTGTGATAGTCGAATTGCACTTAGGTTCAAAAAGGGTAATGGTCGAACTGCACTCGCATAAAAAGCAGCCTCATAGCCTCATATTTGAGCTACAGTCCTACAGATAACATTTCTAGTCAAAGAACTACTAATGCATGAGATTCCTTCCACGCAAAATTTAATAAATCATGTTCATCATAGTATAAGATATAGGTACTTATATTTTAATGCAGAATACTGACACAAGACCTTCAACTACACGGTACCAGAAAAAAAAAATGATATTGAAAATATAATAACTTATATGCTCAAAAGCGTATTACCAGGCTAGTTTTTGAATGCAGTTAGTTATTACTGAAAAAAATGATAAAAATGAATAATATTAAACGATTTAAAAATGAATAAAAAAATTATAATATAATATGTATATTATTACTAAAAAATGATAGAAATTAGTTAAAAAAAAGTCATAATAATAACGATAATAATATTTGATGATTTAATATATTATGTATATTATACTATTATAGTATATTAACATTATGGACATTGTGGTATGTATTAAACAATAATTTTTAACACAAAATCATTGATAGTCCTAAGTCTGTAAATGGGAAGGAAAATTAGTGTTTTCTAAACGTTATTTACCCATTTGAATGCATGATATTTTTGTTGGAATACTTTTTTGGTACTTAGTGCAGTTCGACCATTACCTTTTGGCTTTTTTTTAACCCAGGAGCAGCTCGACTAAAATAACTAATAAGTACAATTCGACCATACCCATATTATTAAATATTTAAATTAGGTACAATATTAAAAAATACAGAATACAAAAAATAATAATTACCTTAATATGACTTCTGAGATTGGCATTTGAAGTATGAGAAACAGATATTAACTTTCTTTTTGGTACACATAACAAACATTTAAATGTTAAAGAATTATTGCGAGTATTGGTTGCAGTATCAATTATCAAATATTTGTTGAAAAAAAGAACTAACGCGCGGCCATTTTAAACTATTTGAAGATTGAAGATCTCTTGTATTTTCACTACTCGTTACCGTACTTAATGACATTTTTAATTATTTTAAGTAATAATGTAATAAATATCGGCAATATAAAATGTTTACCTTATAATATTATAAATTATAACAATACCTATAATAATCGAAATGGACTAAATGAATATCGCACACGGACACGGTAGGTAAACGATTGACGATTATGACAAAGTACGATTACGAACAACGTAAGGGACTGGTCGATGCAAGCGCACTATAATTCATAACATTGTATTATTGTCTAAAGACTACGAGTATAGACCAGCATAATATTATCAATTATAAATAAATATACACAACTATAACTAGTATAACTATTTACTTTAAACGATAATTTAGTTTTCAAGTTATTTTTAGAACTTTGTTTCCGATTTTCAGAATCTGGTGGTCAGCCGTATTTTTCTTATCGATAATAAATTTAAAATTATTGTTATTACACAGAATAATAATATTCTGTGGTTATTACTTATTTGTACTGCAAATAAAATATATTAATATACACAAAATTATGTTATCAAGAAAAAGTACAGAAAATATGTTTGTGTTATTATAGTATTGGATTATTTTTATTTTATACTGATGAAGTAATATTTACGTATAAACGAAAAATTTCAAAATGATTTTAACTTATTGGTTTTATTTTAAAATCAACTGAGAAAAGCTAAGTTATTTCAACTGTAAATTAAACTAGTTAAGTTCATAAGTTAATTAGAAAACAAACTAACTAGTTAAGTTAAAAAGTTAAAAAAAAATTAACTTTTTAACTTAACTTTAACTTTTTAACTAGTTAATGCCCACCTTTGAAAATAGAACCTAATTTTATTGGTTTTAGTTTTCATTCATTAGAAAAATCAAAAAAAAGTATGATTTTACAAGTGTAATTGTTGTCTAGGTTCAACATGTTTTAATATAAAATACATTTCTCGCATATTTATACAGTACTAATTTAGCATAAATGTAAACATATTGAGTTCTTGTGCATTAACATTCTTAATAAAATTAGATATACATAATTATTGAAAGCATATAGTAATATTTTATTTGCACTTGTTAACAGGTTCATTTTGAATCTAGTCAATTTGAACAAAGTAGGGCAGATGGTCGTAGAAAATTGAAGCCAAATGCTGTTCCTACTTTGTTCAATGTTCCAAATCCACCAAAAAAAATCAATATTTCTCCGAGATATTGAGCTTATAAAGTAAATTACCCACTGGTTTGCTATTTTGATTACACTGAAACTAAATTCACTTTTCATAAATATTTTTTATTTTGCAGCGTGCTCCACCAAAAGAAGGTACACTTGTTTATTCTAAAATGGATCTTGAAAAATGGGAACACCAAAAGTTTCCAGTAGAAGAAGTAATGGTTAACCAGGAGAATAGTACTCTTCAAAGTTTAGGAACAGATCCCACATCTTCGCATTGCATTACTGACAATCAACCTCAGGAACCTCATGTCTTTACAGTTAAGTTTTTAAGTATCAAATAATAGAACAAAAAAAAATGAAGTGGACAATGGCATGTTTATTATATGATTTTTTTTTCATTTAGAAAGAGGAGGTAGACAGAATGATAAATAGATTAAAAAAGGAAAATGAAATATTGATAGAACAACTCAATAACAAATGCAACAAGCTTATTGCTGTGATCGAAGAAAAAAACAAAAAACTGAATAGTACTATTGAAGAACAAAACCAAATATTGCAGAAGTTTCTTGACGATGACCAAATAACTGCACTCAAATTAGAAACGCGTACTTTGGTACGAGAATGGTCCCCTGAAACTATTATTAAAGGTTATAATTTTGTCTATCTATTTTTTCATTGTGAATAATTTTTAGCCAAAAGGTTTGTTTCAGGGTTTTTTTTAGTATTCAGTAAGACATTTTTTGCAGTGAGAAAAGTAATTGAGCAGTGAAAATTGTTACTTTGTGCAGTGCAAAAAAACAAATTTCAGGATGATATATTTTATTGTATATTATAAATCAATAATTGAGTAAACTTCAAAATAAAAAAAAATATTTCTATTAAAATTAAAAATTGTTTTTATTCATCATTATACTATTTTTTTTCAAAACAAAAATAAATATCTACCACCTTTAAGCACATGCTTTTGGTGTCGATAGAGAGTTATATAACATAATATGAACAGTTTAATTATAAATAAGAAAAAGGGACAAGAACTGAATATTCAATCTATACAATTAGAACACTTATAACTAATGATGTTAAAATACAGTATTTTTTTTTTTTATTATATCATATTATACCTTGAATTATATGTGTATTAAACATTGTATAATACTGTTGTATTTATGTATGGTATAATAATTTTTTGTATTATACGGTATAAAATCCTGTATTAAAATATATGCAAATTTTAATACTAAATAGTAATAGTAACAATTTTAACAATTTATTCTTTTGGTTTCCTAAAAATAACTGTTTTAATATAAAAAAAAAAATAAATATATTTATATACTAAATACTAAATAGTACCTATACATAAAAAAAAGTTTTATACAGATTTTATGCCATTGTATAAAATAATTCTATACAGCGTGTATAATACAATATTATACAAATTTACATCACGACTTAACTATTAACTAATATTAAATATAAACCACGAGTGGGAATAAGTTTGTAGTCAGAAAAAATCATTTAAAAAAACCCTGGAATATTGCCATTGGAATTTTATTGAAATACCACTGTTTTTATACTTACAACTTTGAAATTCCGATTTGCTTTAGGAGTGCATGGTTATGAATATTTACGTAATAGTAATTATCCATTACCATCATATAGAACACTGTGTCGTAGATTGCAAGAGTTAGATATTAACTTTGGTATTTTTAGAGACTTAAAAGCTCCGTTACAATCAAAAATAGAAAATTTGGATAAATTTTGCATTTTAAGTATTGATGAAATGCATATTAATGACAGTATAGCAATCAATAAACATGAAATGAAATTCAGTGGCAATATCACTTTAGGTCCCGTTCAGGAGAAAGGCAATCAATTGTTAGTGGCTTTACTTAGAGGATCTAAGGACCCTTGGAAGCAAGTAGTTGGTTGTCATATAACAGGAAACTAAACGAAAGGAGAGGATATGAGAAATTTTATTTTTGAGTGTATTGACTTTGCAGCAGAGCTAGGCCTTACTGTAGTTGCTATATCGTCCGATATGGGAGGAAAAAACCGCAATTTATGGAAGATGCTGAATGTTTCGGTCAATAAACAAGGGGCTCGTAATAACAAGTTTGATTATAAAGGAAAATATGTTTTTGTTATTGCTGATCAATTCCATTTATTGAACAATTTGAAGTCTACTCTTTTAAGTGATTATATTAAAATTCCTGAATATTTTAAGCTGGAAGAAAATTTAATCACTGAACATGTTACTGGGTCTCACATTAAAAGTCTTTGGGAAAAAGAGGTGGCAGAGAACGAAGAAATACGGTTGTTGCACCACTTAAAAAATGAAGACATTTACACTGATAATTTTCAGAAAATGCACGTAGGTGCAGCAGTTCGAGTTTTTAGTTTAGAAATAGTTGCAGCGATAAGATTAGCAGTAGAATTGAAAGAATTTCCCAGAGAAGCATTAAGCACAGCTGCTTTCATTAAATTGGTTCATGATTGGTTTGAAATGGTAAATTCTAAAGTGAGAAAGACGTCTATCACTAAACGCAATCATGTCCAAAAATTGGAATTCTTGATGAAATTTATAACCATAATCAATGATACTCAGTTTAATAGTAATGGATGGAAACCATTGAATACTGGATTAATATTGACAACAATATCCATCTGTGATTTATCATATGTACTTTTCAAACATGGATATGAATTTATTTTGACCCATCGTTACACACAAGATGGTGTGGAGAATGTTTTTTCACAGGTGCGTCGACGTGCAGGTAAACTGCCTTCTTCAGCAGACTGTCTAAATGTGATAAAGCTCATATCTGTTAGTCAATTTATATCTGATGTGAAACGAACAAATTATTGTGCTGATAGTGATATTACGTTGGTGGAGCATTGTAAAAACCTAAGCACAGCAGTTTTAAAAAGTGGACCATCAAATTCTCATTTAGATCACAACTACTATTTTGATGCATTTTCACTAAATTCTTATAGGTTACAAACTGTTCCAATGCAAGAAAACTACATTGAATTGGACTTAAAATCATTGAACTTAATATATAATATTGGAGGAAGTACTGTAAATTCTTGCATTAAAAAATGTTGCTCTACATGTCAAACTTTATTGCTAGATAATGGTGATGATGAATACTCTGAACAAATAAAATCATGGAAAACTTACAAAATTTTTTTGAATATGGGTGGATTGAAAGAACCTAGCATTGCTGTTGTGCAGCTGTTAGTTAACTGTGAACTAACATACAAACAATTTCGAGGACACATCATGCATAATGGTGCTCTAGATGTTGTATCAAAAATTGTACAAGAAATTAACATTGAATTTACCTGTAAAAGTGAGCAAGGTTGTACATTAAAACATGATATTGTGCACCATTATTTTGTGGTGAGAAATTATAGTGTAACCAATTTTTCTAAATACACAAAAAAGAAAAAACTGTGTACGGCTCTGCTAGTAGGAAATAATTTATATAAGTTGTAAATCTTGTATATAATTAATGTTATCTAAGTAAAATACACATAAATTTATCTCATAAATACATATTTTGATAATTAATTATGTTGTTTTATACATTCCATAATGATATTAAATAAATACATATAATAATACAATATTAATATTATGCTGAAATATAAAACTACAGATTTGCCTTGACGATTATTTATTATCATCTCATAATTGGATTATAAACTAAATTGTGATCCAGATAGAAAATATAAAGTATGAAATGAACACTGAATTCTTTTATTCTAATGTCTAGATTTATAAAATCCAGGTGGACAAAACAGCTTAAAGCCATATGCCAACAGGGCAATGTTCACACATTACAAAAGGTAAGATAAGATATTTCCACATGTTTATATTTATAATATAATATTATATTATCAATCATATGCAATTTTTCCTTGTTGGCATATGGCTGCTGACTTCAATATTATCCTGTAGTTGGGTATCTAGTTGTTTTATATATCTATGATCTAATGTAAACCCAGCAATACAGTATATAAAATATGTTCCATTTTACAATTGCTGAAATTGGCAACGATTCCGTTTCTTTTTATGTTTTTTGTTCTCTGGCATGGTGTCATTCTGAACTAATGTTAATACAATATCCACTTGAGCCAACAACATTTTCAAATCCACATTTGTTCTCAACAACTTCTTCAACTCTTCCATTTGTTCTTTCGATGCTGCCATATTTCTTATATGTACCGTAAAACTGAAACCAAAATATACTTTGTAACTATTTTTACAGTGTGTCAGTTGAAAATAAACAATGTTATTAAAACTAATTAACTATTTGTAGTGATCATAATTTAGAAAGCAATCTTCCACTCCAACACAATCATAAAATAAGTAATAACTAATAACATTTCAATAAAGAAGAGTAGTGACTAGTGAGTATACTGTTATTGATTATTAACTTGGTATATTTATAATCTACTCTACAACATAGCTATATATTATTGCTAATTATATATAAAATACTTACGTAGTGACGTCTGTTACGAAAAAATTATTGAATTCACCAAAAAAAATTCGCAAACCGCAGTAATACGCGGTATATTTGAATAAATGACAAATGTTATCAAGATCAACAATGCCCATATCATAATTCCAAATGGAAAGAAAATGGCGGCTGTCTTTACCTGTTTTTAAAGAGCCCTAATTCAACTAGAGCACAATAAATGTTGGTCTGCCATTTTGATTCCATTTCAAATGAATGATAACGAATTATAAACTATAATATTTTAATATCACACACGTTAAACATCGACATTTACAGCTCAGTTCCAGCGTTTTAAAATGCCTTGCTGTAGTGCCGTTAACTTCAGTAACAGATCGGAAAAGGGATTTAAATTGTTTAGATTTCCTAAGGACGACCGAGGAGCAAAATGGGTGCAAAATATGCGACGGGGAGATAAATGGCCACCAACTGGTTCGTCACGTCTCAGCGAGGTACATTGTACTTTGTTTTTTTTATTTTAATGTTATATTAAAATGTATGTAATTTTCTTAAATTATTTTATAGATACATTTCGAGAACTCTCAATTTGAAAGCTATCGTTTGGACAGTTGGAGAAAATTAAAACCAGGTGCTATTCCAACCTAATTCGATGTACCAAATCCACCACCAATGTTTGATCCACCTCCACGAAAATCATTGTATAAGGTCAGATATTAATTAATGTAATCTTTAAATAAAGAGGTCGTGTGTTAATAGATTTTAAAAATTAGATTAATAATATGCTTAGAAAATTGTTCTATATATTATGTAAATAAAACCTATTTAAAATACCAAGCTAAAAAAATTAACTTACACCGCACTAGTCCACCTAAGGCACTATAAAGGCACTACATTTATAGTGCTCTAGTCCACCCTAAACTTTCCTATGGAATTTCTGAATGGTGAGGAACATAATATACTCACTTTCATCATCTTGAAACCAGTTTAAAGTACCTACTCAGTTAACCAGTACTCAAATTAATTTTCTATAAACCTATTTTAATTTCTTACGGTTGACTTATATAAATAATTAAAAATATGAATCTAAAATAATATTTTTATAACGATCATACTAACACAATATTAACTAACTTATTAGTTATTACTGTGTTATACCTACATATATTTATAAAAATTAACTATTTTACATTTGTATTTATCTACTTAAATTAGATTCTTTCTCTTCAAGCACTGGATAAATTTAAAACTTTACAGATAGGCTCAATCTTTTGAAGGACAATTTACCTTTAGAGAATAAGCAGAAAAAGATTTAAATATTTTTGTGTTATTCAATATTATTGAAATTAATATAATACATTTTAATTTGACTGTTAGTTTTTTTTTTCATTTCAGAATTCTATCAAAGATGTCAACATCAAATCACAAATAGTGAAACCGACCAATCTTCCAATTGTTCAAGATGTACTTCATGTTCCACTGATTGAGGTAATTAAATATATATTTTTAAAGACGTATTATGATGTAATTTTTATAAAAAACAACAATAATTGTATATAAACGTCTAGGTATTACATTTAAATTAGTTGTTCTTATATTGGTTGTTATAGAAATTAACAAATTAAAATAGTGATTTAAGAAATTGGGTAGGTACATAATATAATATTGTGTTGTAATTTCATAATGATTAAATTTGTATTTTAAATACAATATATTCATATATTGTTTACTTATTTTGTTTTGTTCTTTACTTGAAAATTATCCTAATTTTATAATTTTTATTAACCAGCAGCCGAAGGAGGCAGCATCCTTGCGACAGGAAAATGAAGATTTGAAGTTGGAAGTACATAAATTGCGTAAACAAATGGAAGCAATGGATAAAACAAGACGATCCTTCTTGACTGACGAACAAATAAAGATGTTGGAGCAAGGTAGAATGTCTCAATGTCCTAATGAGAGCATTATACAGGGTCTCAAATTCAGATTTGCCCTATCGGTCCATGGATTGAAGATCTTGTGAATTGATTGAAGATCAGATGAATATCTTCGAAATTCGGGTTATCCATTGCCCGCATATAGTACAATAATGCGACGGATCCAAGACTTTCAATTAGATTTTGGGATTTTAAAGGATGTCATTGAATTACTTAAATTTAAAGAGGAAACCATGGACCCAATGGACAGATTTTGTATTCTATCATATGATGAAATGCAGATTAGTGAACAACTTGATTTTGATAAAAACGTTGGTAAGTTTGTTATGCAACTTTGGGTAATAATTTGAATAGTCTTGGAGAAAAAATTTATGTGGTCATGCTTCGAGGATTGAAAAACAATTGGAAACAAGTGGTAGCATGTCATGTAACTCATAAAGAAACAATTGATTCTAGACTTTTACATGATTTTATGCTAGACTGTATTACCACTGTTGAGTCAAGTGGTGTTCGAGTCGTTGCACTTTCATCAGATTTAGATGGCAGAAATAGGAGTTTATGGACTTCATTAGACATTCATGCTTCTGTTTTTCCTATAATGGTCATGATATATTTGCCATTCCTGACCCTTGCCATTTGTTAAAAAACTTGAAAGCTGCAATGTTCAGGCAAAAAATGTATTTACCCGAAGCGTTTGTCGAACACGAGCAACTTCCTACTACTATAGTAGATGGGTCATATGTCAAAACTTTATGGCATTATGAAATATTTCATGGATTTGAAAAACGCTTTTTACATCATCTCCGAAGAGAAGACATTGAGCCCACTAATTTTGAAAAAATGAATTTTGGTGCTGCTGTACGGTTCTTTTCTCCCAAAACTTCCAGTGCATTAAAAACTGGAGTAGAAATGGGAATTTTACCACGCGAGGCATTAACAACTGCTCACTTTATTATGGTTATTCATAATTGGTTCTCTCTTTTATCATCAAAAAATAGGAAAACTTCAATTACTTCACGAAATTGTGATGCAAAATATATATTTTTACATTCAATAATTGATCTGTTTCAAACTACTGTATTTCAAGATGGTTGGAAACCATTAAACTATGGTTTTGTTCTTGCCACTTTAACATTTTGTGATGTTGCTGAATTTTTATTCAAAAACGGTTTTGATTTTGTATTAGGACACCGGTTTAGTCAAGATGCTACTGAAAATATTTTCTCCCAAATTCGCCGCAAGGAAGGGTCAATGCCCACTGCACTAAAAGCATTGCGAGCAATTAGATTAATGTCTGTATCACAGTTTGTGTCTGAAGTTAATAAAAGCAGTTATATGAGTGACTCTGATCAATTTTTATTAGATTACTGTAAAGAGAAAAGAAAGTCTACATTAGAAACGAAGTCTCTTATTGTTGTACCCAACAATGTCTCAATATCTGAAGTTTCTGAAATTAAAATTCAATATTTTTCTCTTGAAGATTTCAGTCAGATAATGTCACATCATGATATAAACTGTATCTATTATATTGCTGGAAGCACAACAAACGCTGTTACAAAACACATTTGTACAACATGCATTAAATTCCTTTCCAATAAAAATTTACCAGAAACTGAGTTTATTAGAAAAGTAAAGCTCTACACAAATGGCGCAAACCAAGGTGGCCTGAAAGAACCTTGTTTAGAAATACTTTCTTTAGTCTGTCATTACGAATATTATTTCAAAGCCCACAAAAATTTCATTTTAAGAAATGAAAATACTGAGTTCACATAACGTCTAATAAAAGATATTCAAATTTTGTTTCCTGATTGCTGTAATGTAAAACAAAAGATTGTCAAGCATTTTTTTACTGTTCGTTCTTACTGTTTAAAGAATTATTCTAAAAACATCAATAAACGTAAAATTGCTTATGGAACGGCGACTGCCAAACGAAGAAAGTGTTAAAGGTACGGTTTCCTAGGCGCGACATTCACAGCGATCTTTGTGACTTTTCAGCAATGGCGTCTACTTTGGTTTTTTCTGCGTCCGAAGACGAGAGGTACAAAAGAATTCGATTCTTTTCAATATTGGAGATAAAAATTATAAAAATATAATATTAAAAGATAATATTTGGAAAGACATATCATTGAAACTTGGAAAATCAGGTAATGTGGTCTACATTAGATATATATATATATAAAGTATATTATTAAAATAATATAATAAGTAGTAGTATATTATTAAAATAATAATAACCATCTACGGGTTCAGCGGCATCTATAAAAAAAAAGTGGACATTAGCACCTCATCTTGGTTTTTTGGAGCAAGTTGAATGTGAACGAAGGTACCTATACATTTACATTATAATGTTATATATTTTAATGCTTGTTGAATCATAACATAATGCGCGTCATGAGTAAAAAACTTAGTTATCATAAATTAAAATATTTTCAGTTTGCCTACATTTTTCAAATAATTTTTCTGGAGTTATCAGTCTCTGATGGTATTAAATGTACCTATGTCTTTGTATTTATATATTCTTTAAATTAATGCAAGTATTGCTTATATTACCTATAAATTATAATAAAGTAATTTTCATAATTTAACTACTAATTTAACTAATTATTGATAACTGTTTACTTGTGAAAGTATATTGGTGGAAAAATATAATGAAACAAATATTTACCCAACGATTTATTTTGACGATTTATTTTTAACGCTATGCTGGTATTTTTTCCCATGGTAAATTATGATTATTTAAAGTATCGAATATATATGTAATAGTATGGAATTAGACATCAATTTAGTCTATTTATAAACTTTTTTTCTGTAGAAAACGAACGTATTATAGTATTCGGTAATAATAACACATATTAGTAAATATGGAAGAGCCAAAAAAAAAAGGTCATATTATTGTATAATTTATAATAAATATATATATTATTTATTATATTTATAGTAGGTACCTAAATTTAAAAGATTTTTATAATTTTGTCATTAACGAATTTAGTCGATCAGCTTATTACCATAAATTTTAGATTCTGAGTGAAGCGAAGGATCTTATGGTTTTACAATGATGTTTATTTTTTTTTTTTTTTTTTTTTTTTTTTTTTTTTTTCTGTAAACACTTTTTCGTATAGAAATCCTTGTCCAAAAGTTTCGTCCAGCAACTTTTTAGATTCGAAATTGAACTGAGATGGTACTTTAGAGAGGTCATTTTTCCAAAATCTCCATAGTTTTTCCAGTAATCAAGAATAACTATCGAAAAACTGAGTAAAATCGGTAAAAATCCGCCGTAATCGAGATTTTCACTGTTCAGATTTTAGGTATTTAGTCATAAATCGAAAAGTATTGAAGCTAGAAACTTGAAAATTTTATCCAATATCAAATACATACTTTTTTATATTGGACAAAATTTTCAGAACAATTATAGCACTTTTGACTTAAATATAGAACTTTTAATTTACCAAATTGTTTGAAAGTTTTTATGTAATATAATTTTAAATATTTGACAAAAAGTTCTGAAACTTTAATATGACCTTACTCATATACCTACCTAATTATCCTAACAAAAGTTCAAAAATCGTTAGTCAGGATTTTTTTTTATACACACTTTAATAAATTATTATACGATTTTTTTCGATATTGTCTGATTTCTTTTAAGTTTATTTCTAATGAGTTATAATTGTTATAACAATTGAAGTTTAAATGAGTTATATCTAATTGAATATTTTATGAGGGTTTAATTACAAAAAAACTCACCAAAAATTATACAAATAACCGTAAAATACGTAAACAGTATTTAAATAATAATACACTGAAGCTTTGCTCAGAATTGTTTTATACTAAAGAAATGAGTCATCATTTCTTTAAAACTTAATACATTCATCACCAATATCTTGTCCGAGGACCGAAGGGACGAAGGACGAACATGTACCACCATCATCTCACTTACCAGCTTTTTATAATTTTTATTACTATGTTTACGTACATCTACATATTATATTGAATTAAAACGATTAAATATTTAATAACATAATATTTTAACTACCTATGAAATATTTAAATTTACAGTTCGACATCCAACGTTACTCAAACTCAAGAACTTGGCAGTTTTACTCAAGAACTTGGCAGTTTTACTCAAGAACTTGGCAGTTTTGCTCAAGAACTTGACACTTCTAATCAAAACTATGATACTTCCAATGAAGACCTTGATACTACTCATCTTGTGGAAGATAAAAATGAGGAATGTTATGAAACAGATGATAATGCACCCAAACAAACATTTTCAAAAGAGCGTGGTCCCACAAAAAACAAAATGGCTGATTTGTTCATAGAAAGATCGAATGAACGTAATTTGTTAATCAAAAAAATACAGGACCCAAATGAACAAATTTTAATGAAGCAAAATAACCAATTAGATGATATGGATCTGTTTTTTAAATCTTTAGCTTTGACAGCTAAAAAATTTCCAAGTCAAGGATAACGTGAAGCTAAAGTTAGAATATTTGCGTTGATGGCAGAATTGGAAGAGAAGTACACAGCACCCGAACAACCTATCCATTCATTTCAATCTATTGGTCAACTCCCACATGTTCATGTTCCACAAGAGTATCAGTCTCCAGCATCATTTCAATAAACAACTGCATCAACTTCATTCGCGGAATCTTCATGTTCACAATTTAGTACGTTTAATTATGATGATTCGACGGCATAAAAGTGATACCTAGGTACTTGTTGGTGTTATTTATGTTTAATAAACATTACATTTCTTTTTCATTTTTTATTGATATAACATCACTCAATCTGAATAATAAAATATTAACACATTTTAGTATTATAATTAATTTAATTTGCATACTGATTATTTATTTTCAAAAAAATTATACATTAGAAAATATAAATGATACAAACTTAACTATTAATATTAATAGTTACAAATTTAAAAGCTTAACAATATATTATAAAAGAAGTATACTTAATTGAATAATATGGATGAATATATTAAATTAATTACATTAGGTATTTATTTAGTTTAATTTAAATTAAGAAATAATATAAATATATTTTTATGAACTTGGTTGCCAGGGAAGAGCACCTTCATTGTTAAAAAATGTTTTAAACACTTCTCTGACCTCAAAACCCTCGATGTTTGAGAACCCTCCTCTTCGAGTTAGTGGTATCATATTGTCAATGGGTGGAGGTTGTTCCGTATTATGATCAAAAAATGGACGTTCATTTTTTTCCATGTATCCTTTGCGTAGCATATTATGTAAGCAGCAAGCTACCCATACAAAGTCGTCAATTGTGGTGACTTCTAAATTTATAGGTTGATAAAAAATCCTAAAAATTTGGCTCAGTAACCCAAAAGCATTTTCGGTCACTCTTCGTGCGCGACTTAATCTATAATTGAAAACAGATTCAGCAGGATTTTCTCTAGCTGATTTTCGTGTATACGGTTTCATGATATGCTTATGTAAACGGAAAGCTTCGTCACCTACGATTACATGAGGAGCCACCTTATCAGAACCAGGGAGATTACATTGCTCTGGGAATCCGAAGGTGCCGTCTAAAATTTGTTTTCCCATATTAGATTTTAAAAAAATACCGCTATCGCCCTCCTTGCCAAATGAACCAATGTCAACTGCTACGAATTTATAATTGGCATCCACCATTGCCAAAAGTACTAGGGAAAAATATTCTTTATAATTGTGGAAAAGTGATCCAGTGTTACTTGGGCTTCGGATACGAATGTGTTTTCCGTCAATGGCCAAAATGCAGTTTGGGAAATTCCATTTGTAAGAAAACTCGGCCGCTTTTTGTTTAAAATCAATATTTTTTTATCAGGTATAAAAATTGGCATCAATTTAATTTTTAACGCAGCCAGTGTGTTTTTTATGATACTGCTTAAGTAACAATGACTTATGCGAAATGAGAACGACAACGATCTAATGGATTCACCAGTGGCAAGATATCTGACGAAAAAAAATATCAATTAATATATCAATTACATTAATCCTATTGATTTAAATAAATAAATTACCTCCCTGTGTGCAAATTCAGGATGTTAACAACTATGCGACTGTAGTTTTAAGATCTCAAATGTGACTGCGGAAAACCACTTCTATACGTTATCGCATAGATAACGTGCAACAAATCTAATTCAAAATTACGTCTCTGAGAAATCTAAGAAGGAAGTGTATGCGATTGACTTTTGTGAAAGTACATGGAATTAATATTGAGATCATCACATTTATGTACTCGCATAGATATCATAGGGCACTTCAAAATAATAATAAAACATATTGTTTAAAAATAGAATAATATATATAAACATATATTATGTATATTATTATACTACATCGCAAGTACGTCGCATATTCATCACAATACACAAACATATTTTTCTAGAATATTCGATAAATATTTATATATAATTATTGTATTCACTCTATCACAGGTTTTTCCCAAGATAATCGTACGATCATCCTCCATTACCACATGCACAATGCACATTCCTAGCTCCCAGTCCCAGCGCGCTGCAGCATATTGCCATTTGCCTGTGACAAATGAGAATTAAAGTGTATAGTGCATCTAACGAAGTGATCTTCGTATACGTTTTACCATCATGGATTCTAATCAGGTAATTATAATTTCTATGTATTTTTTAATTTAATTTATTTTCTGTTAATTTAATGAGTTTGATACTGAAAGGAATAGTTCAATTAAAATATACCTGTGTTACATTTCAATGTTTTTTTTTCTTTTTAACTTATCTTAGGAATCTGTGAAATATGAATTACACCTAGATAGGTAATGTATTTAATATTTATTGTAGCCTATACTCGTAGATCATAGAATATAGACTATATTCTATAGTTTGTTATTGGTACTTAGGAAAAATTATTACAAGTGTAAGATTTCTATATAGGTAGGTATTGAAAAAATAGAATATAATTAATAATACCTAATTAATAAAATAAGCCAAATTGTAATATGTACCTATAAATGTTCATGTAACAAATTTTAGTTATTTAATTAGGTATTTACTACATTGAAATTTTTTTTAATTAAATTTTTTTTTTTTTACTCATCAATTTTTTCTACTGAATCAGTAAAAGATACTAACCACAAAAAGCAGATGACCCTTTCGCCCCACACTAGAAACAGTTATGTGTTACTTATTTAATATTTAATTACCTACATATATAACTGTTTAAATAATTAAAGTAATTATTTTATTTTTATGTAAGTAGGTACCTATCCATAATTTGTAAATATTTTACAGAATATGTTGCGTTTATTTTACAGTGGGTAGTCGGATTTTTTGAATCTGAAAATAAATATTCAGTTTTACCATATTCTTGGTTGATATCTTGTGGAAATTTATGGATTTCAAAATGGCCTAAATCAGGTAATGTTCCTGAACTTATAAGGTTATTAGCAGAACCCGAAAAAGATTGGCCAACTTACCCAGTTAAAATTGTTTCAGAATTTTTTTGTAAGTAATAGTGTATTTTTTTACATTAAATTAAAGGCTTGTTATCCAGTTTATAAGGTTTATATTGTATAACATTTATTTAAACGTTCTTTTTTGTTAAATTTAAGAATTGTATTATTCAATATAGTAATTAGTATTATTCAATAGCTAGTAGGTCTGGTACTAATATGAAGTACCTAGGTTTAAGTATTTTAAAATCTTCATATCAAAATATATATACATATTTATTTATTTAGATTGAAATAAATAAGTAAGTAATTTAATATTTTCATTATTTTTCCTCCAGCAAAATATGATGACGCTGCATTGAAAGAAAAACAAATATTTTTACTAGCTTCAGCATCCGAATCTGAAAATCATGAAAAAAGAAAAAAGAAATTGAAAAGAACTAAGTACATTTCTGTACCTGGAGATAGTGACTGTAAGATTCTTATAATAATATTATTATGTGTTAATCATTTGATTTAATGTTCAAACTAAAGCACAATCATTTTGAATTAATCTATAAATCCTAGGAATTACATAAGATTTTATTTATTTACAGTGACTACATACATGTGATGTAGGTATGCATACATAGGCATATACAAAAGTATTTGTAGGTGTTAGTAGGTTTGTAGGTATGTTTACAAAATACATATTCTTAACTATCTATTATATTTTTCTCAGTTTTTATAATTTTTTTTATTCCGAATTGTTATTACATCTAATTAGGTACTATTTTCTATGAATTGAACCAAAAATGGATAAATTTAAACTGTTCTTTAATTTATTTATTTAGCACTTACTATGTTAAAAATGGTTATTTAAAATGTATTGTTAAGAAAAATATTTTTGAATAGTACCTACCTACAAATATGATTGTAAATTACCTATATTTTAAAATATTGTGTTCTCGTCAGTTTTTTTTTCTGTTTATTAAGTACTATAATACGTAGCTTCTAATTTTATTTATTCTATATTTTTATTTTAATTCATTTTTAGCATGTAGCAGTAATCCACAAACACCTGTCAAAATTATGAAAGTTAAATCATCTTCATCTAGTACTGCAACAAAACCTACATATGTAGATAATATGAAATTAAATACAGTCCCTGATGAAGAGTCTCATTTGATGAAAATAAATTCAATATCTTGTATGTATTTAACTATTATTATTAATCTATTTAAAGTCACTCAAGTTAATTTATTGCTTATTTTACCATAGCTGTTATAAATATGATGTGTAATATCGATGATGAGAATGACATAGCTGAACTCTCAACACCTTTAGTAACTCCAACATCAATTCACACTAATATTTCAACTACTATAGACAATAGTGTGTTATCTATCAATTCTAGTAACGAAAAAACAAGTCCAGCTTTGACATATCATAATTTAAATTTACCAAATCAAAAAAATCTAAATGAAATCATCTATGAAAAAGTATCTACAACCCTTGCATATGTTAAACGAATTGAAGGTAAATTAGAAGGAATAGAAACTCTATTGAATGGTAAAATAGGTCATACAAGAAGTACAGCTGTAGATAATAATATATTGACTAAATTCCCTATGAAAACTGTATCTGATGTAGAAGAAATTGAAAGAAAATTGACCACAGATGAAAATTTTCTTAAACAAATGGTAATTTTCATTTTCTTTATGCATTATTGTAATTTTGTATAATTATCTGAACATTGTAATCAGATATGGGTGTTCTACTTGGATATCATTGAAATACTTCTGTAAAATGGTATCCAAATTTAATAACCTTATTTTTAATTATTTTTTTAGACAAATGTTATTCATCAAATTGGTGGTACAAGTTCAAAAAATTTGATTAAACGGTCATTACAAAGATTTTTTACAAATGAATTAGCTACCAAATACACTTGGACTGGTTTTAGGAAAAACTATCAACTTCAAAATCTTAAAATTATTCAAATTTTAAAAGGTAAATTGTATGTTGTTTTATAAATTGGTCAAGATTACCTTATGTTCTGTTCAACTAGGGCCTCTTACTAGATTTATCCATTTTCATGTTAAGTATATATAAATATACATCAATATAGCAACTATCATGTTTGTGATAAAAAAAAGTTTTAATGATAATTGGATGACAAATTGTTATTTTTATAACTAATTTACTATATAGATAGTTAAAAAAATAATTACAATTTAGTAGATACTATTTTATTTCATCTAGTAATTGATATTTAATGTTAGAAGTATAATTTCCATAGCATTTTTTTTATATGCCTAGGGGCTAAGTACATAATATTCTAAAGAAAACTGAAATTATAGAATTATTCATTAAAGACTTTCTTAAATTAAGACTTTTTAAATGTCATATGGATTTGATTATAATATATGATGAATATATAATATTATGTTTTATTGTATATAATATTAGATTTAATGTATGTATTAATTACTAGTAATAATATCTACGTAAAAAAAAACATGTATGCAGTGTAAGGATATCATATTTTTAAGAATCATAGTTGAGATCTATAAGATTAGTTATAGTTTTCAATTTTAATTAAGTTTAACTTCTTAAAAAAAGTTAAAATATATTATGTATTATTTATAATTTTTAGATATCACTATGAACATATTTTCCTCAACTGAATCAAATTTTGAAATTCATGTTAAAGATTGGTTCCGGCATGGTACGCAGCGCTACTTACGTGAACAAAATAAACATGCATTATAATTTTGTTTTATTTTAATTTGTTAAAATTGTTCATCATCACAAGGAGCTGATGTTTTATTTCATTTCTTTTGCCATTAAATATTTACATGTTATAAGGAGTAACATATTATATTAAAATTTAAGATTTATTTATTTTAATTTTTTTCATTTATCTACATAATCTAATGACATACCTAAAATGTATACTAATAAAATTACTTAACACTTATTAATATTGTTATCATAATTGAACTATTCCTTAGTGTATTTAAAAATGGCTAAGTTTTCTATATTTTAATTGTTTTTATTGGAAATATATTTTTTCTTTGTAGTTATCTGAAATAGTTATCTTCAATAATAAAATATCCATTATCACATATTTCCAGTTTATTAATTAATTTATTATTTAAATTAAAATTGATTTTAAGGTAATACGTAAAAAGAAACCTATCCAGTCTGTTAGTAAACGACACTTTTTGCGATGTGTTCAAGATCATGTTACAAAACAGTTGTCTTCAGTCACTCAGAGTATCCACAATGTTACAAATCCAGAGCGATTGCCATTAGAAGTGGATTCTCCCTGTCATAGTGAAACTACTACATTTAATATACCCGCTCTTTCAATTCAACAGACAACTGATTATGAAATTAATAGTAACATAATTTTTGACCAAACTACTTCTGTTGATAATAATTGGAATAACTCACTATATGAAAAGTTACAAAAATGGGTGATTGATTATCATGTTTCACATAATTGTGTTAACTCGCTCTTATCAATACTTAGATCAGAAGGGTTACAACTTCCTAAAGATACCAGATCATTGCTTAAGACTCCCAAAACTGCTGATCACAAAATCATAAGTATTCATCCTGGTTTGTATATCCATCTTGGTATTGAGTTTATGATTTCTAAAATTTTTACTTCACATCATATTGACAATTATCTTACAGTTAAATTAAGTTTGAATATTGATGGCTTACCATTATCATCTAGTTCTAAGTCAAGTTTCTGGCCAATACTTTTGTCTTGTATAAACATACCGAAATTAGTTAACACTGTAATACCAGTTGGAATATACCATGGTAAATTTAAAAAACCTTCATCTAGCCATGAATTTCTCAATCCATTTATGACAGAAATGAAAACAATTTTGTCCAATGGTTTATTTATTAACAACAAATTATTCAAATTTGAATTATCTCAAATTGTGTGTGATGCTCCTGCCAAAAGTTTTGTGTTGAATGTTAAAAATTTTAATGCTTACCATGGATGTAATTCATGTATAGTAGAAGGTACTTATTTAAACAATCGAATGGCCTTTTTAGATGTTGACGCTTCTCTTAGAACTGATGAAACATTCAGAAATAAATGTGATGAGTATTATCATAAAGATTCAAGTCCACTAGAAGAGTTACCCATAAATATAACATCAACTGTAGTACTTGAGTACATGCATAATATTTGTCTTGGTGTAATGAAAAGATTAATTGTTTTTTGGACTAAAGGTAAAAAACCTGTTAGGTTAGTAAATGTTGAAAGCATCTCAGATGAACTTAATACTATTAAATCATATTTACCATCTGAATTTAAACGTGTTCCAAGGACATTAGAAGAAGCAGAATATTGGAAAGCTACTGAATTTAGATTATTCCTACTTTATACAGGACCTATTGTATTAAAAGGTCGATTAAAAAAATCATTATATAAACATTTTATGCTTTTGAGCTGTGCCATTAGAGTTTTAATTTCTCCTGAAACTTGTCAAACTTATAATAATTTAGCGAAGGAATTGTTGAAACGATTTGTGATTGAATATTCTTCACATGTTCACGGTTTAATTCACATATGTGATTTTGTTTTGATTCATGGTGCCCTAGATTCATTCAGTGCATTTAAATTTGAAAATTACTTACAATTCATTAAAAAATGTAGTAAAAATTCTAAATACCCCCTTCAAGATGTATATAATCGCATAATCGAACAAGTAAATTCTCAAACTAATTTTATCACTCCCAGTTATCCTATTCTTAAAAATGAACTGCCGTACAACAAAATATTAAATGAATCAATAACAGAAATTTTATATGAACAAGTTATTTTAGAAAAATGTATTATAAGTTCTAAAAATGTAAAAGATAAATATTTCATTTTACATAATGATGAAATAATCAGAATTGATAAAATAATAAAATATTTTAATGGTGAAATAAAAATTGAAGTAATTAAACTAAATTATTCATCTTTTTTTGATAATCCAATATCTTCAGTTATGATAAAAATTTTCAATGTTATCAATACAATCCCTGAACCTCATCCTCAACTAATTAACTTGAATTTATTAAAACATAAATTATTTACAGTTCCTCTAGATGAAAGTAAATTTATTGCCATAGCATTGCTACATGTAGAATGATGAAAACAACTCATATTATTTTGGTAACGTACCTATTTCTTTTATTAGGTAGGTACATTTGGTTTATAATCTGTAGGTAAAAGCTAGATCTGAGACTAGAACTTAATTATGATTAAACTTGTCCAATTATTTGGTAGTGTTTCTATAGAATACTACCTAACTATTCTTGGTACTTTATTATCTGTAGATACAAGTATAAGTACTATTTTATTTATTAAATTTTCATAACTATTTACAATGTATTTTTCATTTTTAATTTATATATATGTATATGAAATATATTTAAGTTGATCAGTTTTATAAGGAATAATGAAAAATATATTTTTTAAATGTGTTAATATATATCTATAAAAATGTTTATAATTAATTATTATGTAACTAATAAAATGTAGATGTCTACCTATGTATAATATAAGAATCTGATTTAAGTGTTAAAATATTTCTTGTATAAAGTAAAGAATACCTATTTCATTTACCTTCATTAAAAGTGATTCCATAGTCCAAAGGTAAAATTAATTACCTAGGTACCTTTATATGACTATGTAAGTATAATATATAGGTACTACATGCATAAACATATATCTAAAGTACCTAGGTAAATTAAATCATGTTCATGTGCAATATTAATTAAAATACTGTTAAGCAATTTTTTTATTCGGAAATCAAATTCATTAGAAAGAAACTGTTAAGTTATCTACATCTTCATTAATTATTGGTACATTAATATGTGTATATATCATTGGACATAAATCTCAAGTTCCCTTTTCAACCATATAATATATTATTCTACAAAAATATAAGTAGGTGAACTGAATGCATAACTTATCACAATCACACGAATGTAAGTACGTCATATTATATACAACTTTGTATCTGATTAGGGTGTCCCAGTAGGTTAGGTGTAGGTTATAGAAGGTTAGGGATAGTAGGTTCGAATCTCACGATGTTCAAAACACAGCCTAATCTTGATATCGATATTTTTTGTTTTTTTTTTCCAGACATTTATATTATTAACGACTGTCAATAAAAGTTGCAATGTGATGTAACATAGATTGTCTGTAACTTCGCGTGTTAGGACATTAAGCATCCCAGAGATATCTCCAGGAGGCCCCTGAGTAGTTAAATAAACCTCTCATGGCACAATGGTACCACTATGTTACATCGCTAAGATTGAATATTGTACGTAAGAAGTGATTTCACATGTAATGTATTTTTGTGAACATCGCATTTAGTAACTTCCTGTTTCTGGACATTAAGCGTCCCTAGCTATTCTCTGAGATGTCCATGCGCAAAAAACATGACAGTCGCACATCTTAATGCGATTACTATGTTACATCGTCGGGATTAGATTTTGCACACAGGGCTTAAAGTAACTGCCAATTTTTCCGCTGGTGTTATTGGGTTTTTTACACGATTGGTAGGTTCTAAAATTAACTGATTTTCGATCAAAGATAGTAAAAAATCGAATTGTAGTTAATTTATACGAAAAAATTCACGAAATTTTATATCGTTATTTTTTAAATGTCTATTTATTAATACTTCATAATAAGGTTTTTTCTTTGTTCCAAATATTAAGCTCAGTATATCGTTTAGAAATAATGATTTTTTCAACATACTAAAATGACGGTAACTTTTCAAAAACTAATTTGTTGAAAAAAGGCTACGTGGGGCCCTCGAGAATATTATTATCTTTAATTTTGTTAATAGGTGTTTGTGTCCTAAAACCACTCTGGAGCGAAAAATTTGGAATCTAAGCGAGCATGTTTTTGGTATTGAAAACGACGGTACTACGTCCTCTTAAGAGGACGCTACCCATACATTTGTTTTGAAACATTTAAAGACTGATGTCCAAACTATTCTTTGTTTTATTATAACTATTTTTTTTTTTTTTTATTTGTTTTAAAGAGATGTGTAGATTGTGTTCCTTTTTAATAAATACACATAAAATCTTTCAACGCTGTTGTCAAAATCTGTTATTTGTTTTGTTAATACTATTTTATTTTATTTTGCTATAAAATTATATTTGGATTGTGTTACTTTTTAATAAATACATTTATAACTTTTCAACACTGAAGACTATAGTTAGTTTTGTTATTACTGTTGTCGATTGTTTTTGTCATCCAATTTTGTTTACTTTTTGATAAATGTGTTTAAAATTACAAATTGATTAATTGATGTTTAAAATATTTTACTTAGAATGAGTTGTGAAAGTATGCAAGCAAGGTGGTACACACACCACCGGTATTTTTTTAATATAATATCTATTGATGAATAAAAATTAATAAAGTTTAAAAAATATTTTTTATGTATATTACATAATAATATATAATATACATACAAAGTATATTATACTTATATAGTGTTGTATAATTTATATTTACGTACTTATTTAAGATACTCATTTTATAATATTTTAGTCAAGAATAAAAACATTTTTTTTTTACATATATTGTATTTTTAATAAATACAAATCCGCACCCTATTAATAAATTATTTATGCAACCCAGCATTAATGCAGAAATTATTTAATTATTTGATATTGTATTCATCCAAGTAATCAGAAACTGGAGGCAAAAATGAGTACAATTTGAAAATGGTATGCCATTTTTCTAGCTTTTGTTCTATTGCTTGTTTTTCGGCTAGTAAATCCAATTAAATGTCATTGTTGATGAGCTGATTATTGATTTGAGTATTTTTAGAATCCTTAAATTATATTTAAAAATTAGCATGTAATTAATTTCAAAAATAACAAATAAGTGAATAAATAATAATTACTTTTATATTACCTTTTCTTTTTTATCAGGAGAAAATTTCTTGTTTCTATCACTTTCAGAGTATCTCTGAGGCATTTTAAGATTAAATTTGCAACACCAATTATTGTAGTAATTATCCTGTATTAAAGATTAATAAGTAATAATATTTTTTTTCAATAATTGTTGAAATAAATTTTTAAAAACAGTACCGTTTATTTTGGCAGTCAGCAACTAGGTAAATTAAAACTTTCAATCGTCTAAATATAAGTAGCGATATAACTCACTGCTACCACAAAGGTGAAAAAATCAACCACTATAAAAAATTAAAAGAATACTGAATAGGTATGGACATATTCTTCTTAATGTATATTTATAATTATTAATTATTTTAATAAATTAATTTATAATACTAGTAAAATCTATTTGTATTTGTTTTTCTTTATTTATATTAATTTCCATACCTATAATGGTAACATACAATTAACCATCAAATATTTCTTTTATGGTACTTCATAAAAAAAAAGAACAAGATTATTCCAATGATTTTATTTTATTAAAAAGAAGAAAAAAAAGATATCAACAATAGACATACTACAATTGAAGGTCTCTGTGCAAGAACTAGACAGCTCCACTTTTTAAAATTTTTCAGGAAACTGAAGATTTGATAAAGATGATAGATCAAAAAAATATCATACAAATTACTTATAAATCTATACAATTAGCCTCAGATTTTGATGTAATACAAAAGTCTTAACTTTTTTTATTCATATCAAATTTCAATAAACAACTACAAAAATTATGGAGCTGTCTTGATTTATGTGCATAATTTCATGGTTCATTTTTTATTTAAATTTAAATTTTGTTCTCAATATTTAAGTTATAATTACTTTTTAAAAAAAAAACTATTTAAAGTATTTTCAAAGAATATATCATAAAAAACTTGAAAAATATGAGAAAGTTAGGGTCATTAGCTGTCTTGATTTATGCACATAAATTTATAGGTAATTAACATTTTTATTTTTATTTAAATTGTTCCAGAAAACTATTAATTAGCACCACATATCATATTATAATAATATATTATGAAAACTTGTCTCAATAACTTGAAAAATAAAAAATATAATAAAGTAGGTAGGGTAATACACATTATATTGTACTCATAAGCACTTACCCTATATGTTCAAATAAAATATAATGGAAAACTGGTTTAAATATTTCGGAAACAAAATAAGTTTGTTTAATGGTTTCCATTCCTAACTTCCTAATTGATTATAAAACCTTTTAAAACTCAAACTAAAACATTAATTTAGGAAAATAAAAATGAAATCTGAGTGAACTTTCAAATATTTTATTAAATATCAATAAATATTAAAAAAAAAAACAAATTAGAATTAAAAACAAAAATGTATAATGAAAAACACAGATTTATAGACATTATTTTTCTGTACTAGAATCTAAAATAAAAACAGTTTTCAACAAATATGGAGCTGTCTGGTTCTTGCACAGAGCCCTTCAATTATTTGTTAATTTTTGGATGTCATTGAATACTTGACTGTTATTAATTTTTGATTATGAGAGTATGAACACTTTATAACAAATTTAAAAATAAAGGCTACTTCCGAAGGAACGTCGTTTTTGTAAAAAATATTGCTCAACGGACAAAATTACTGCCTTTTGAAAAATCTAGAACTCCGAACATTATAACTTCAATCTTCGATAAATGCATAGACAAAAAATAAATGCGGGTTGTATGTTCTCTTTAAATTAATTTAAACAACTTTATTAATGAATCATCACAATATAAAATCTAAATTATACAATGAATTTCACAAATTAGAAATTATTATTTAATGTATCTTAATTTAATAATTGATTAGAGTGATATCACATTTCGGCTTGTAAACATAGATAATAAAGAATGGATAGGCCAAGCCTATGCTTATAACCACGGATATAGATACTATGGTTGATTAACGATCCTTATTATTATGGCCCAAAATGTTCTTATCTTTTAACACAAAAACCTGCTTACTGCAAGCGCTTCTAGCGGACATTTTTATTATGAAATATTTAAAATAATAATAATTCCTAGTATTTAGTAAAACACTAAAACCTTATGGCTTATATTCAAAATAACAAATTAATAGACACTATATTCTTAATTAAGTAGTTACTAATTTTGATATTTTCTTTTTTGTTTTATTGATTTTTTTATTTTCATTATTCTGTGCATAACTATATTGTCGCATTCGCATTGTTATGTACATGACAAATATATCCTTCATCACTTCACTTTTATGAAGACTGCATGGAAATGAAATGATACAATTTTCTGTTTTGAAAAATTCTTCATATGTGTCAGTGAACGAATCTACTGATTTTGCATGTTTTGTAAAGCACTCCTCTAAAATTTGAATAATTTTATATAAATTATGTTGTGGATGAATTAAAAATCCTTTTATTTTCAGATTGGTTAGATCTGCAGTTGTTGAATTTGTCAATCTGTTATCTGTAGTCAAACTTTCAATGCATATGGAACATTTTGATTTTTTTAACAACCTTCTTGTAATATATCTAAGATTTAATACAGAATATATTAATACATTTATAATTAATATACTGTTTTATAGAAAACAATTATTAATTAACTATTAGCTAAATAGATAATATTTTATTTACCCAGCTAAAAAATAAACAATACCTTCAAACACTGTAGAGTCTAAATTGCTATAACTATGTTTTAGAAATACATCATCACATGACCAACAATCTTCTTTAATAATATCATCGATATATTGTTTTAATTTATTAATTTTATTTTCTCTCTCTGTGGTTTGACTTTGAATTACACTTTTTAAATCAGCTAGAGAAATGAGAGGAACATTTTCTAAAAAAGTAAGCATATTGATAGTTAATCAATTTTAATTTCGATCATTAAGTATTGAATATAATTATACCTTCTAAAATACTACAATTGCCAGATTTCGGTGGTTTCAAAATTGAATACACGGATAACATTCTATGTAATTGAAGAAATGTTGGTGCTGAAGGATGATCATTTGGACCTGAGGTTTGCCGTATTATACCAAAGAATTTCTGAAATAATATTTAAATTACTCAATCACGGATAATGGATAGGTAGGTACATTTATTTTATACTAAATATTTAGAGAAAATGATATTAAAATGTATTTGCAAGTCTTCTAACAAATATTTACCTCTAAGCAGTCTTGATTAAATTTACTACTTAAAACATATTTAAAACCACAATTTTCTAATAAATAATTCGATAAATCGAGTGTAGACTTGATAGTAATTCTTAGACCTTCCGCAGTCTGTCGGCTTAAAAAATCATCTACTTTTATTAAATTGTTATCTAAATTTCTTTCCCAGTCATTCGACCATTTCAATGCATCTCTTAATATCTTAAAATAAAAGCTTGTATGTAATATTATATTAATATAATATGTCTAACATGTTTAATAATTAAAACAAAAAAATTAATGAAACACTAATGTTAGTCAAAGAAGTAAAACATTATAAAATAATATGTTTTTCTGAACATGCAACATAAAATATCAACTCAAACGGCTTTAAATCTTCACTATTTGCTTTGCCTCCTTATGAATAAAAAATTACAATTTTCAAACATAAATAATTTTTCTATAAGTAGGTATGTGATAATAATAATTTTTTTTAAATTGTAATTACTATACTTCCTTTTCATAAGTCACAGAAGCAACACTTGTACATGCAACACATAAAGCAACACAAAGAAACCTCTAGATCTTGGCTTTTTGGTTTAATTCCTTCTGCAGGAAATTTGCGATTCAGGGCATCGAAGAGGTAATTAATTCTGAGGGTAAATTGTATTGTTTCCTCACATTCATTAAAACCAGAATATTTTTTATTTTTATAGAATTGGATACCATCAGCCATTGATTTACTAAAAATCTAATATAAATATTTATTAGGTATTAACCCAAGTTTTATTTTAATTTTTATTAAGTATTATATACCTGGGTAGCATATTTCACTTTCATTTTAGTGAAATTATCTAAATTGAAATGATTTTTTGTAAGTTTAGGGCATACTTTTACCAGATTTTTTGAATCTTCTGTGTAAACATTTTCATAAATCTGCCATTTTAAATAATCCTTTTGGGGATGAACCTAACAAATTAAATATGTAGTTTATAATACAAATTATTTTATATTTTTTGAAGATCTTACTTTTAGTGTTTTTTTCTCATAAAGTCTGTTTCTAATAGTTTTTATTAAATGAGGTGCATCAGAAAAAGGATTTTCAAATGAATTTTGAAGTTGTTCAATCTTAGCACTGATACCTAGAAGTTTCCACATTGCCCTATTCGTTGCTGCTCCATCACTTGTAACACCTTGGACTTGAACACCAGCATTTTCCAAAAGTAATATTGATTTTATTACAATTTTTGCTAAATCAATTCCTATTTAAAATAAAATTAAACATTAATAATAATTTCTTACTAATATTTAATGTAAATTACCTTTTACTGGTCCATTAGAGGCAAACACTGCAATAGGCTGATGTAAATTTTCTGCCAAACTCTGAATCATCAACACTAATCCATGGTTAGCCTTTTTCGATTTTCTTACATCAAATTCATCTCCGAAATCTTCTAATCCATGGTAAGTCAAATCTCTAGTATTAACACACAGGCTCTCTCTCAAAAAAATTTCGTCAAGCACCAATATTACTTTTTTTTCATACTCTGATTTAGTAATAAATTTCTTTTTTAATAGCTTAAAGAAATCATCATCAAACCCACAGCCAATTTTCACTGCCAATAAATGTTTTCGGAGTGTGGTTACACATGGCAAGGGCAATATGTTTTGTTCCCTTAAAAATGAATAACCACCTGTAGATCTACAATAATCATATGATGTATTACAATACAAATCTACATCTACAGTATTTTATAAGTACATTTATATACAATATAAAATGATAATACTTACCTTATTTGAAACAACATGCATAAAAGCATCCAATTTTCACTATACCTACGACTTTTTGTATTTTCTACTTTAGCCGCAGAAAATATCTCTTTTATTAATTCAATCTGGCCCTCAGAAATATTTTTATTTTCTAAAATACTATTAAGACTTGTTTCATCCATAGTTTTCATTTGATTTTTAATGTGATATAAATTTGTTCTTAATTTTTTTATTCTGCTAGCAGCTCGATTATTTTGTTTTATAATATTTTTTTTTATATTCTGTAATCTTTGAAGAGCTGCTCTTTTTTGCGGTGAAAAATATGTTCTAATATTCTTTTTATTGTTTATTTTTGAATTTTTTTTACGGATTGAAAATAATAGTCGTTTACACCAAATACAATAATTGCAATTACTATAAATCACAATGTTCATCATTATTAAAAATTAATACTTACAATTTATTAAACATATATTTAAGAAGTTATTTGATAATTGATTTACCCATCATAGTCTTTAAGTACTGTTAAGCAATTAGTATGTTTCCAATTCCCATTAGATGCAACAATGTTTTGACTAAATAATGATGTTTTTTTATGTAAATGAGTAGAACAGTCTAATCCAATACAACATTTGATTTTATTGAAACTATTTAAAAAACATTGAAGATCTTCTATTGTTTTAATATCATATACATTTAAGTTTAAATCTATTTCTGAGAATGCTACTTCTTTTCCATTTATGTGTATTATTAAATTAGAATCTGAAATAAAATAAATCAATTTATATTGAAATACTAGTTAATATTAATTTAACAAAATATAAGTATTAGATGTTTACCTTCAGTTATAACAAGTTGTTTTTCTATATATCTTTTATAGTTTGATTGAAAAGAACTTAATTTATGAAATGTTGGCACTAAAATATTTTTTGTATTCAATTCTAAACTAGCAAACCAGTTGTTTGGTATGATAAATGAAAACATATTTTTTAAAACTATTTGATATAAAGAATCAGTTGATGATGTTGATTCAATCTAATCGATTTAAAAGGTAGAGTATTAAAATTTATTATTTTTAATACAAGTATTTTATTAAAAGTATTTATTACTTTTTGTTTCTTTGGCGGTGAAGGTTCTACATTATTAACAGACTGACAGACAGTATTTTCAGTTGCAGTAGACAACTCAATGAATTCATTAGTCTATAATTTTGTAATTAAAAGGTAGTACAGATTTTTATTTAAATCATGTTAAAAATTATACAAACTTTTATATCAGCAGATGTTATAACACTATTAATACTTTTAATATTAAATGGAATGACCCCTTGTTTTAATTGCTTTCTTTTATAACATATCTAAAAGACGCACCGTATTATTTAAATTAAATTGTAAATTATTTTGAAGAACTTGAAGAACTATGTGCCGCTGAATACTTACCGTATATTTAGAGGCTCCTGATCCACTTATCCATTTTTCTATCATGTCACACTCGTTAAAATGAGTCGCACATATATGGTGACTTTTTTTTAATACCATAGATACCCAATGATTCTTCCCATAATTTTTTCTTACTTTCATCTTTAGGTACTGAAAATAAGGGTTGGGATATTTTATGCGGTGTTCGCACACAGCAATTGAACGGCATTTTTTTATGTTGATTAATAAAATAAATAAAAATAATACTTATGACATCAATTTTTTATAAAAAAAATTGGTTAGGTATACAGAGATTATGTGTATCTATAAATTTCTATACTAACATGTGTTATTGATATTTTGATATAAATATGGCCTTTTTGTTAATAAACATAAAATAGCGGGAAAGTAGTAATGATTCATAATACTAATCTGATGTATTAAATTATTATATTATAAATTAAATATCAAATATGAAATTTTTATCCATCAATAGGCAATAATAATATAACATTTATTGAATATTTATTATAATAAATATATTAAAATATTTTGAATATAGCGGCAAATGATAGTACTATAATATTCCGTTGTAAGCGCTAGTAGTAAGCAGGTTTTTGTTGAATTTGATAAGAACATAACAGGCCACTTCTTTCTACAGCCTGCTATAGGCTGTTACTTAACCATAGTATCTATATCCGTGCTTATAACATTAGGTGCCGCGTTCCTAAAGAGCAGATATCTTCTGTCTCACAAAGGTGCCTGTTATCTCAACTTTTGTTATCACAAAAACTATATATTATCAACTATATATTACATACCTAATTGTAATTTGTATATTGTATTATTCATTTTATAAAAAATGGTGCATCGATGTGTTGTTTGCGAAAGTAATGACAGAGCCAAATTAACCAAAATTATTTTATTTCAACATGAATAATGTAAATTTAATTTATTTTGTATTTGTTTATTTTTATTTTTTATTGTAATTTCATATAACCTGAAAAATAAATAAATTAAATTGAATTGTATATATCTACTGACTACTATCCGTACTTAAAATCTTAAATATTTTATATTTTTATAATTTGAAAATATAATTAAAAATTAAAATTAAATGTTCAAATTTATAAACGTCAAACGATAAGTAATTATATTTCATGGATAATAAAGAATTCTTTATTATCTATGATTATATTTTAGAAAGAAATATAAAATATCATGGAAAAAATCATGGATTAAAAAAAAAAGCACCTACATTTATAAATTGTTTGAGAACGAATGATAAGGGCGAATGGATACTGTAGGTACTTTTAATGCCTTATAAGGCTTTAGGTAATTTCCTTTATTTTGCCAAATACGTCCACGTGTATGATTTTGATTAACCCAGGTTTCATCTAAGTAGATTACCAGCCGAGTATCACCGTTCCTACGAAACTCGTTCATTTTTCTAAGAAATTTAACGCGCGCAGCTACTATATCGGACCGTTCAATCAAGAATTTGCGACCTTCGTTACATTTTTTGTACTTAAAATGAAGTTGTTTTAAAATTATTTTCACCGACGATTTTGATCCACGGTAATTTAATTTTTCACGCAGTTCCGATAATATTTTAGTACTCGTTGGTAATTCACCTATGTCGTAAAAACTATGGACAACTCTTCTGACCACTTCATTTTCAAAATCATCAAGTTCAGTGACAGATTTCTCGCGGCAGTATTTTTTTCGTGGCGATTGAAATTTAAGGTCATTAGAACTTACGACACATAATGGTTCTTCTCAATTTCCAGTGACTTTACATTCACGACATATCCGTTGTACAGTTCTCAGACTCACCGCACAAGCTTCGGCCGTCCTCTCCTGTGATTGTCGAAAATAATCTGCTAATTCTCGCTTATCTTTGCAGTTGGCTAAGGTTTTAAAAAATGTATATATATTGTATATTGTTTTTTTCGTTTGGGAATGTGTATCAGGTCGAATTGACATTTCGAAAAAGAATTTACACTAACGATCAGTAAAAAAAACAAACACAAAAAAAAATTCAATAATATTGTAAAATATTAAAACAGCCGTATAAAAAAATCACATTAAACTTAAATGATAGCATGATTGTGCTTGATACACATACACGAAGGGCAGAGGATCGAAGACTAACACATTATAAAGAAAAAATGGTTCCTGTACACAATTTGGTTTCAATAGAGTTACAATAGGTACAATCAAGTTAATGGAATGTGGTCACCAGATGTCCAATTTCAATAGAAAAACGGCGCGCTAGACGGTTACCCTCACCCTCGGTAGTATGTAGTACCCATATTATTATATAATATTATATATATATATATATTGTATAAACGATGTACCTCATACCATGGAACACTATATTATATAGTGTTCAATGATTATACGCTAATAAAATATTTGTGTTGTTAGTTAACCCAACATTTTTTATAAAACAGCTGAAAACACAACTGTACCAGCTATTCATTTAATAAGCAATACTTTTAGAACCCCTGGTTCACATGAAAACCGCCACCAGGCGCGCGGCGATCACCCGCCTAGTTTCGCTGGCCGCGAAATTTTAAAACATGTCACGGCGCATTTAACATCCGACTATCTTATCAGTTATCACATATAAGATAAATGATAACAAGTTAACATTTAAATTAGATATTAACTATTAAGTTACATGTTTAATATTTTTTTAATATCAAATTTCATTATTTTTATAATATTATAAAATATAAATATATGAAATATTAAATTTTCATTATTTGAATTTGGTCTTTAGTATTACTAGTATTATTAGTTTAGTCGTTTAATAGTATAATATGTCAAAAACTTAATATAATATAATATGAAAATTAATATGTAAAAAAATCAGTATAATAATATAATTTGTAAAAAATTAGTATAATAATATAGGTTATGTGTTAATACATTTTGTCACAAATAATATAATATAATAGGTCCTAAATACTAATTATTTAGCACTATGTGTCGCTCCTAATCTTTTGTTTTGTTCAACGCAATGTGATAAATTGTGTGGCATTTTTTGTGGTTTCAATATTGTACTTTCAAAGTTAAATGGTTTTAGAGTATGTGGCAAAACACTAGAATTAGGTTGGCTCCCATAGCTGTGTTCTGGAATGCGTTTCCACTTAGGAACCCTTCCTGCTGCTAAATTTTTTCTTCCCTTAATTTCAGTTGTACGTCTGGATCTTGCTGTGGGTTGTGTACCAATGCGCTTGTTTCCAACCAATTTAAGTTTTTTGGAAGTTGGATCAAGACCAGAATATTTACTAAATGTCATCATAGCTGAAAGAAGACTAGCATGTGTCTTTACATTCTTATTAAATGAATTACTCATTGCTTTAATTCCAGGTGTAAAGTAAGTTTCATCTGATTTCATTACATCTCTCATTTTTTGTACCATCTCATCAAACATTTGCAGACCATTACTACTATTAGTTTCACTTTCATTGTTTTCCATGTTGTCATTTTCTTCCATAGTTACTTCATTGGCTATTGTATCTTGAACACAATTTATACTAATATTTTGTTTTATTTCGTTTTCAGTATTTACTGATATGGATTGAGGTTGCTTTAGAATTGAACCATACCACCCATTTTCAATTTCTGAGTTTCCAGTGGCAATTATATGTAATGTTTTTCTGGTTTCTTCATTAGTTGGTAAACAAAGCGTAAGATCAACATTTAAACTTGATGCAACAAATATCTGGTGTTTGCAAGGTTTACCAGTACAACCTCCTGGACATGAACAAATCCCTAAATCCAGGTCTACATGGTAAAGTGTATTCTTATGATTATTTTTAACTTCATATATTGATTCTAAATCTTTAAATTCTAAATGCTCTTTTTGTGATTCAGTTAATAAAATTTTTTTTTTTTAAATATTGTGCAGGGCGATTAGCTGCAATATCTAACAACTTCATTTCATAAAATGCATCAAGATCATTAATGATAAAAAAAAATAACTGTACTGGAGTATATGCCTTTGTTCTGTCAAGTATTGTATCTTTTACAATCTATACTCCTGCTTCACAGATGTTATTTGTGTTTTGTCCACGTGTAATCAATGACTGTCTTAAGCAAAGCGCCCATTCATTACGTCGCTGAAATAAACCTACAATATAACTCTCAAACCTAGAATATTGTTTTGTCAAGTCATCGTTCATAATTTCTTGGTAAAATATTTCTAATTCTTCAAACGTTTTTGAATACAACATTTTTTTAATTTTGTTATAAAGAATTTGACGATGCTTTAATATTATTCCATGATGAGAGTCCCATAAGTACCGCCAAGCTGCATGTAATTAGAGAACATGTTCAAATTAATATTTTAGAATTAAAGTTCTTAGATCTTTGACTTCGAGAATGGTCGAGGCGAATGGTATGCATAAGAAAAAAATAAAAAATAATCCTTGTTATGTTATATTATATTTTATATCCCTACCTGTAATACGTGAAATATGCACAATAGCAGAGTTGATTGAGGAAAAGCTTCACGTAGTGCACTTCTTTCTGCAGCTGAATCATCAGACATAAAAATTGTTGGACCATTTATACCCCTTCCATCTAATGCATGTTGTGAGAGCAACTTTTTCCATAATTCCAATCCTAATGAAATAATCTTTGATGATTCACTGGTCAATATTAATGTACAAATTAAAAGTCCGCCAGCACAACTATTTGTATAAATTAGGAAAACTTTGCACCCATATCGATCAACATTTCCAGAAGCATCAATAAATAATATTTCTCCACTTTCATGTACACCAGTACTTATTCGTTTCATGAGTGGACTTGCGATAACAATAGCAAAATGTCCATCCTCGAGGGTCTCCATCAGAGCACAAGTAGAACTACATTCATCATTATATTGATTTACTGCATTTCTCAGCGATTCCATCATTGGTTCACCATGTGATGCACCAAAATATTGATTAAAAGTCTTATATTATAGATTATAAACCCATTCTGGATTTGGAAGCTCTCCACGGTCACCAGCATAAACTTAATAATTATTTCCTTTTTCAATACGTAATTTTGTTTTGAAAGAAAATAGAGCTTTTGCTGGTGTTTTACCATCTTCAAAGAATTTTAAAAATGTAGCTTTTACTTCTTCTGATGGTTTTCTGTATTTCAAAACATCAGCTCTCATAATTTCATGGTTATGTATGAATTTATAATCAACAATTGCTTTGGTATTATCAACTACCATATTTTCATTATCTTCTCCACTTAAAAATAATAAAAGAAAAAAACCATTAACCATAAATATTTGAAAATATTGCACCCTTAGAACAAGCCCACCACAAATTAATATTTATCTATGTTGCTCTTATGTCACAACATATGATATAATACATAAATTAATAATTTTGTTTTACTAACAGATCATATACATGTTCCATTTCATGTTCAACAATTTGTATGCAAATAGTAGATTTACAATTAAAATGTTTAGAACAGGGGGTTGCAGTTTTCTTTGGCCTTGTGCTATGATGACAACGATACCTTTTCTAAAAAATTTATACAAATATTTATAAACAACAGCTAAGAATTAGGTACCGTTTGACATAGTAATGATGAATTACCTTAAACAAAACACTTGGTAATTCAGATTTTCTTACATTTGTCACTAAATAAGTTGTTTTGCTTTTTTGATTAAATTTCAATATCCATGATGAAATTTCATCATACTTAAAATTATATATTTCAAATCTAACAATAAATTGCCCATTTTCTAAAAACTTAGTATCTTCAACATGATAATTATAACCTTCAGGTAATATGCTCTGTAAATCAAAACTAATTTTATTTATTTCCTTAATAAAAGTCTTTGATCATATGTGTATGGAATGTTAAAAAATTTTAAACGTGAGCATTTATAATTAAACACTGAGTAAATTAGATACCTGTAAATACTCATTATTGTGGAATGACTGGGTGATGGTATTTTTATCCGGAATTGTTGTTTTTACCTGTATTACAATAATTATTTTTTTGTTTAAAATTTATTAAGCAGCTTTAATTATATTTAATAATTTGTAAGTACTTCTATATTAAAATATTCTGTTCCTTTATTGTTATGAATCGTCCTTAAATGTCTCAACATATCTTTTTTCATGGCAAAATGTTTTTCACATAACTCACACTTAACATTTTTCTTTTGACTTATGCTATCATGGACTATGCCATGCTTTTCTTTTAAATGTCTTTTTAATGTACATTTATACTTATACATTGTTTCACAAAAAGTACATTTAAAAAACTGAAATGCAAGTGATCAAAAATTTTATAAATTAAATATGTGTCAAGCAGACACTTTGAAATTGAAATAGAAGTGTATACACAAATTGATTTAAACATTTTAACCAGGTTACTATGGTCCAACAATCCATTATTTAACACAACAACACCAATTGTTTTTGACTAATTTATTATGTACACAGAATAGGAAAGAAAAGAAATATAATAGGTAAAATATGATATAATCAATCACATTAACATACAAATTAGGAACTCTATTCCAATAATAATTACGTTAATATTAATATTATTTTAAGCCTAAACAATACGCTATTAGAATAATAATCATAATACAGCGGTTTTCTTAGCGGTACGCAAGTGCATAATAAATAATTGTTTTCCGTAATAAAATCTGTAATTTTGTTAAATTTGTTGTATTTATTTATTCAATACAATGGAAAGAAACAGGCCACATAATCGCCAACTGCATACAACTCGATGACAGAGTTGGTAACCCTAGTGAGGAACAGTGCGTAGCTACGCAAGCGAAAGAAAACCCTTCGCAAAATGACTATTACATTTTTACAAATCAATTTGAACTCTTGTAAAGTGGCGCAACAGTTAATGCTACAGACAGACACCGAAAAAATGGCAAACGTACTTATTTTAAGTGAACCAAACAGAATCTGCGAGGATTGGTACGTAGACACAGGGGGTAAGCCCGCAATAGCGTTGCAGCAAGAAGCCACTCCTGAACAGATCGGAAAACCCGGAAAAGGATACACGTGGATACGGTTTCGGGGAATCCGTATATATTCCTGCTATATATCGCCGAATATAGCAATAACAGAATATATAGAATACCTGGAGAACTTGGAAAACAGCATACGATCTGAGAGCGGGGAAGTAATCATAGCGGGGGACTTTAATGCCAAAAGTGCCGAATGGGGATCAGCAATAAATGACTCAAGAGGCGATGAACTCTCGGCACTCATAGCCACCCTGGACTTGGTCGTCTGCAATAGAGGCTCCACACCAACATTTGAAAGAGGACCTAGCAGTTCAGTCCTCAACGTTACATTCGCATTACAGGCAACGGCTGTGCAAGTTAATGGATGGACAGTGCTGAATGAAGAAACAAGGAGCGACCATAAGTACTTGTACTATAATGTCGCAATGCACATAGGAAATCCGAGTAACGCAATTGAGGGATGGGCGTGGAGGAAACTTAACACCCAAAAATTGAAGGAATACCTCAACGATCATTATACACCCAACAATGCGAGCGACCTCATTGAGACTCTCACGTTAGCGTGCAACGCATCCATGCCAAAGCGGAACTACACACAGCGTCAGCACAAACCCCAATATTGGTGGACCCAGGAAATCGCGGAAATGAGGAAAATGTTTGGCTGCCAGAAGACGCTATCAAAGAGCAGTAAAACGAGGTTCAGCTGAGGATGAACATCAGAATTTCAAGGAAGCCAAAAAGAGCCTACGCATTGCAATAAGAAGAAGTCAAGAAAACAGTTGGAAGCAGCTATGTACAGAAGTCGATCACGATCTGTGGGGGACCCCATATAAAATCGTTATAAGGAAAATAGGGAGGCGGAAGCCAGTCCCATCAAACCTGGTTCCTAACATAGTAGCTGAACTTTTCCCAGAACATCCCAAGATGGAGGTTAGGCATAACGGGCCCAGCACACCTGTACCCCCAATCACACCCCAGGAGCTTGAACATGCCGGCAGGAGACTCAGAACCGGGAAAGCACCAGGGCCAGATGGAATCCCCCATGAAATACTCAATATTGCAATTAAACAGCAGCCACAGATGTTCCTAAGAACGTTCAACAGATGTCTCGAAGAGGGTATATTCCCAAAACAATGGAAACAGGCAAGGTTAGTACTACTCCAGAAAGGAGATAAACCGGAGGATCTTCCATCAAGCTATAGACCATTCTGCATGCTTGACACGACAGGAAAAGTGTTTGAAAGAATAATATGTAATCGAATCGAAGAATACTATTCGACTTCTCAAAATGGACTTTCGCGTAACCAATATGACTTTAGGAAAGGAAGATCAACGGTAGACGCAATAAATAAAGTTATGGATGAGGTAGCAGATGCTGGTAAAGGATCAATTTACAAGCGGGAACTGTGCGTGCTCATCACGTTGGACGTCACAAACGCCTTTAATTCCACGTCATGGGCTAGAATTATGCAGTCGTTGCAAACCAAACAAGTTCCAGGTTATCTAACCAGAATACTTCACAGTTATCTATCCGATAGAGCCATCACATATGGAGAAAACCAGATAGAAGTAAATCTCTCGAGCGCCGTTCCGCAAGTATCAGTTCTGGGCCCTCTTCTATGGGGAACAATGTACGATGGCCTATTATCACTGGAAATGCCGGAAGGCGTCAAAGTAATAGGATTTGCAGAAGACGTAGCATTGGTGGGAAGGGGGCTGAAGACAGAGCAGCTGGAAGAAAGAATCAATGCCACACTGAAGCTCGTAAGCGAATGGATGTACGACGCTAGACTTAGATTAGCTGTTTCCAAAACTGAAGCTGTCATGCTCACCAGGAAAAGAGATTATCGAGGGCCATCATTCGTACCTGGAGATCAAACCATAAGAACCACAAAATCTCTTAGGTACCTGGGAGTGGAAGTAGATGATGGCCGAAGATTCAAAGTGCATGAAGAGAAGGTAGGCGCGAAGGCCATGAAATCAGCACAAGCATTAGCTAGGATTCTACCCAATATCAGAGGGCCAACTACCGTCAAAAGGAAACTACTATCGAGCGTAGTCCAAAGCCAGATCCTATATGCCGCCCCTATATGGATACCAGCGCTAGAATACCGAGTAGACAGTACTATCTTAATCAAAGGTGATGTAGCGAAGCACATCAAGAGAGCGCAAAGATTGACGGCACTGAGAGTAACAAGAGCGTACAAAACAGTGTCCTACGAAGCAGTTACACTAATCGCGTCTATGCCATCCATATTGCTACTAGGGAAAGAACGCGTTTCTTCCCACATCAAAAGAGTGAAACAGAGAGAAAACGCAAAGGCCAGACAGACCCTTCTCCAAGACTGGCAGAGGCAGTGGGATGACGCTGCAAAGGGCCGATGGACGTATGAGCTGATCCCAAAAGTGGAAAAATGGATGAGTAGAAGACATGGTGACATTGATCACTTTATAACGCAAGCACATACGGGCCATGGATGCTTTAATGCCTACCTGTGCAAGATCCAAAAGCTGAATTCTCCCCAATGTTCTTTTTGCGGAGCAGAATTAGATGATGCAAAACACACTCTTTTTGAATGTGATGCGTTCGAGAATTGGAGGTGACAACTAACCGGAGAGATAGACCGAGAACTAAATTCAGGAAACATGGTTGACGAAATGCTAGAAGGAAAGTGGAAGTGGCAGCTGATATCTACATACATTAGCAGAGTGATGAAGACTATATACGACGAAGAAAGAAGGCGGCAAGCGGCATAGTAAAGTTGAAATAATTAGTTAAGCGAAGTACTGTATGCCGAAGGCGAAAATACGAGGGATAGAGCCTTCTTACATGGTAAATTCTTTATGTAAAATGCGGCTAGTCCCATCCACCCATTAAGTAATAATACTGTAAACATATTTAATAAACGATACGCTCGACCCCGAAAGAATGTGAAAACGGTTACCGGGGTCGTGTGCGATTAATTTTCAAAAAAAAAAAAAAAAAAGTTCTGCCCTTCCCCTTTTATCAGGTGTACACCGACTGACAGAAGAATCAACTTTTTATGAACAAATGGTTCTGGTAAACTTGGCTGTTTCACCAAATATTTTTAGGAAACAAATTTTACAAACTGAAATAAGTATACCATCTTTTGGAACAGAAAAGTGATAAACCTTTACTCTATTTTTCTGTTTTTCTGGTGTGCACTCTATTTTGGTTTGTGTTTTTTTTTGTTGCTGCTAGTTATTAATCCAGATATGTATGACACTCTTTTATTATAGTATTTCATTGACCAGTAATTTGTGAATAACTTATCTTGTAACTCAAGATCAATTTTGTTTTTGCAATCAGCTTTACATTTTGACAAAGGTATACACTTTCGACCGAGAACAATCTTTCCTTTATTTGTCACGTACTCTATTCCAGAATTTCTCTTATGTTTTATTAAATCTCTATATTCCCTGGAATCCCCTTTTATACTTTTTCTTTTTTTCTTTAAATTTTCAACAGGGAGATCACCCAAATCCATAGATATCTCAGTACCAGAAACATGACTTATATTTTCATCTGTGCACATATTATTTACTTGATTTTGATTTGTGAATGTATTCTATATAATTTTAATAAAATATTCCCATGATAGTATTAAAAAACAAAAGCTAATACATAATATTTAAAAATAATACTATAGGTACAATTTGATATTAACCTTGATTTCAGGAGTTCCTAATATTAAACTATTGAAACTACTTAATTCACTTAAGCAACGTTGCCAAATATATAGGTCCATGGTAAATCCGTACGATACCATAGTAGATTGTAGTAGATTATTTATTACTTATTTTTGCCGATATCAGCAGTAGCGCCCACAGGTTTTTCATGTTCCAGTGCAGTTATAATTATAGCCCCCCAAATTTATTTTGGTCTACGCCCATATCCATTTAATTGAAATAATTTTTTTTCCAAAAGCATTTTCAAATGCGTGTTTACCTTAAATAAATTTAAAAATATTGCAAATTCCTGGTCAACATTTTTTTAATAGGAGTTTGAATTTAAAATTGTACAAAAAAAAATCATCACCAATTGGTAATGCTCAGGGCAGTTTTTAAAATACAATAACTTATTAATTATTAAAAATTTCAAAGAAAATAAAACAACATATATAATAATTTTGAATAGTGATTTAATTTAAGGCATTGAATATGTGTTGACTTGTTTTACAAAATATATCTAATACTTCATCATAATTTATTTCTATGTCATTTTCACAGGATATTGTCATAAGTCCTTCCAATCATGTATTGGCCATGGTTGATCTAAGACGATTCTTTATTATTTTCAACTTTGAGAAACTCCTTTCCGTGGCAACACTTCCAATTGGTAATGTGAGACATATTTTTAAAAATATATAAATATTAGGAAATATAGATTGAAGATTGTTATTTACAAAAACCCTAAAAATTAAAACCATTCAATTAATTAAATTACATATAAATTATTATATTTACTAGAAATGTACTATAGTTATTAGAATAATCAATATTTGTACAAACCGAAATATTGGAAATAGACTTGCATTATTTTCGACACTTTGTTTAATTGAATAATCATCGTCTTCGTCAAATGTATTTGATTCGCTTTCCGTACCCTCATCATATTGTTTATGAAGTGAATCAGGTAACTTTTCAGTGATAAGAAACTGTTCAAAACAGCTACTAAAATTAATGTACTCTTCCTTAAGTTTACTAAAATCATTGTTGATGAATTTCCCATAAATATTATTAAATACTTCAAATGCATCTTTTGGAATTTTCGATGCATCCATTTTAATTTCTTTCATTTTTTTTTTTGTGTCATTAATGAAAGATCTTTAAATAATCCGGTTTGTTGGATATTGTCAGCACCGTCACCAAAAAATCTTCTTTTTATTTCTGAGATTGTAATATCTAACGTATTAAAAAAGGTATTTATTCGAAAATTAACTAATGGGTCAGTCATCACTTCTTCATTCTCAGCTTTTTCATTTAACAATATTTTTTTCTTCTTCAAACCATTGTTTGGAAGAGGTGTAATATCAAATGATTCTGAAATTGAGGTGATAAATTTGTCTGCTTCTGAGAGAATTTTGTTTAATCCTGTTTCACATCGAATTAGCACTAGTTGATCATATTTTTGTTTGATTAAATATGAGACAGATAGTAAGTCAAAATCTTTTTTTTGTAATAGCACAGAGACTGGTTCAAGTATGCTTAAAATTTTTTGAAAACAGAACGCACTGTATATAAATCTTGTAGACTGTAAATACAATAAAAATCCATTAATTTCTGAAGCTGCTTTTTTGTCAGAACCCTCTTCTCTAATACTTCCTAAGGTTTCTAATATAGCTATGTATGTATTTAATATAACATCAAGAGCAGCTTTATGCGACATTCATCTGGTTGTAGACACTCTTTTAAGTTTACGAATTGGTTTTCCTGAATATGATTCTCTTTGTTTCTGTTCATACATAGCACTTCGAAACTTGCTACTCGATATGAAATCATATAGTCTTTCAACGTTACCAAATACATCAACTGCGTTCAAAGCTTCTGAAACAGCAACCACGACAACCAAATTCAAACGATGACTACAACACCAAATATAAGTTGCCTGTGGATTTTCATCTCTTATATATTTTTGAAGGCCATTGTATTGGCCTCTCATATTAGATGCTCCATCATAGGATTGGCCAATTAGGTTTTCTATCCAATTTAAACCACTTGAACTGCATACTTCTTTAAAAATTTGAAATAAGTGATTGCCTGTAGTTTTAGGAGTATCTCTTAATCCTATTAATCTTTCTTGAATTTTACTTTTATCATCATCAATGTATCTTTCTATAAAAGATACCTGTTCTTTGTGGGAGACATCAAAAGTGGAATCTATTTCTATGCTGAAGAACCTTGTTTTTTTAATACTGTTAGTTATCTTAGATTTTATATAATATGATATTGAATCAATAAGATAATTTTGTTGACGCCACGAAATAAAAGAATACTGTGGCTTTTTATTATTGGCCATTCCTTCAAGATGACCCATGTAATTTGCCATGGTAGGTGAATGTTTTGACAGTAAAGAACATAAATCTTTAAAGTTTCCCCTTAAACTACGGTGCCAATTTTCTCTATGTCCTCTGAACGCTAAGTTATGTCGACCTATGTATAATGTTATGTCAATCAATTGTTTTACAATTTCTCTACTTGCAAAAACTTGTTCTTTTCTTTTTATTGTTAGACTAGGAATTAACGGTAATGAAGCTTTTCTTAATTTTAATTTTAGTGAAGAGTAAATGTGTGATGAAGATGTTTCATGACTTATAATACATACTTTATGTGCAAGAAGACCAATTTCGGAAACCATCTTTGACCCATGATTTATTTGGTTTTTCTTTACCACGTCCGGGGAATAATATACAATGAATACAATACATTCGGGTCTTAGATTTGGAATATGTCAACCAATCTCTCTTAATTGTTGACCCATCTGGTAATATTAAATGATATAAACTTTGAAGAAATCTATGGCCATTGATTCGGGGATAATTCCCACCAGGTAGTTCAGTAGGTTCAGGCTGACAAGGTCCCAGTTCTAATATTTTAGAAGTCATTTCGAATGTTAAATTGGTTATGTTACACATTTGAGCAGGATCGTTATCAAATAAATTATTCAAATTGTCATTTTCTAAAATATATATATGTTTGAGTTGATGCCTTAGTGGACTGTTTGTTCTGTTCTGTGTAACAGACTTACTGAATTTGTGAGTTGCACACGGTTTTATAGCCGTGGTTGTGTCTATTGCGTCGATAGCACAGCGCTTGTATCCACTTGAGTCGTTGATGATTGGTCGTGACGTGTGTTGGCCCTACCCGCTGTTGACAGTGGTGGTTTGTTACGAGCTGCAACGTCGCCCGAAGGCGCCCGATGTCATGGTCGTCATTGTGCGTGATCGCTTTCTGCGTGAGGCCACGCCCACTGTCCTCTGTCATTGGATACGGTCGCCGTTTGACGCGTCATACGAGAATGCTTTATACGACTGTTGCCATGGTGCCCGGTCACCGTGATGTGAGGCCACACCTACTACCAAATCTCATTGGTCGTGGTTGCCATAAGAGCGCTCGCTATTATTATTGTCGTGTATGTACATGTAGGTACATGCTATGAGCCTATGGTGCACGAGACTGGCCCGCTACCGTCTATTGAATTACGATTGTTTATGCGTGCCATTTGGCGTACTATTACGTCATAATAGCGCACGCGAGTACTACGCTATCACACGAGATGCTCGCTGTATAAGTATTGTGGTGCGTGAGACTGGCTCACCACCACCTATCGATTACGGTTGCCTGAGCATGCCGTTGCGTTTAACACACAGGAGTTATTACGACGTCACACGAGATGCTCGCTGTGATATAATTATTATGGTGCGTGAGACTGGCTCACCACCGCATCTATCATCTATCGATTACGGTTGCCTAAGCATGCCGTTGCGTTTAACACACGGGAGTTATTACGACATCACACGAGATGCTCGCTGTGATCGTTGTCGTGTTTAGTATTATTACGTGGGTTCCTGACATGGTAGGACCCATCATTTAACTAGGTTATTGGTGATGCATATGACACAAATAACATACATGCAAATAAATATATTTTAATTTAATTAATTACTTTACACCTTGCGGCGACAATATATATATATGTATAAATAAAATAAATACTATATAGTACCAAAATAGGCAGAAAAGATTAATTACCTGGCTCTAAGCTTGGATCTGCACAACTTATGTCAGTTGTGCTAACAGTCGGCATATCATAATTTATCTCAGATTTTAAAACTGAAAAAATTATAATTTATTAAGTTCACTATGAAAATAAAATAAATACATGTAACAGTAATAAAGGTTTGAAAAACTAATATAATCTATTCAGTATGATAAAATCAATAAATTTTAAATATATTATTTATTTTAGTATTAATATTAAAAGAAACTTGTTCAGTTTCAGTATAACGGTTATAATATTTCATATAAAATTGGTCATAAAAAAAATCTATTTGATTGAAGAGTTTATTTTTGATAATTATTTTAAAAAAAAAGTATAAATATATTAAAATTAAAATGTAACTAACAATATTTTTCATGATGATCATCTACATCCCTTACAGACATGTAATAATATCAACAAGATTATTTAAATTATTTAAAACAATTATAGTTTAAAATTTATTAATTATTTACCATTTTCTCCATTATAATTGTCATCCATAACTGATACAGACATTTCAACAATTTCACTAATTTCAGTATCTATCAACATAAATATTTATTAAAATAAACATATTTAAATTTTAAACAAATTATTTACCATTTTCTGTTTTATTTTCTACATATAAATCCTTAATTAACACAGGCATTTCAACATCTATTAAATAACACAATAATTTTACTTTTTTGGTAATACGAGTGCCTAAGCAAATTTTAAAAATTGTAATAAATACTTTATTTACTAAATTTACTGTAGCAATACGTTTTATGTAAAACTAATTATTTAAGAAATAGGATTTTTAACTAAATTCTAAGTTTTTAAATATTTGAACTTTTAAAATAGGTATACTAAATAAATTAAAAATATTATAGGTACATAATGTTTGAATATAATCTTATGATTATCATACCAACACTATTTTATATTTTAAATAAATCCAACGTAAAATTTGTATCAAAAAAGAAACTTATAAATTCAAAGATATACCTATTATTGTATCAACATTTATAATTTTGTAGATATATATGTAAATAAAATAATATAATGAACACTAAGTTTTCCTATTTTTCCAATGTTCAACTGCAGAGTGAAAATTCTCATTTTTTTCTACTCTTTTTTAGCCTGATTTACTTTTTAAAGTAGATGACATAGGTTATTTATAACTTTACCTATACATTTTTCAAAAATAATTCTATACTTTTTAAAATGCATTAACATGTTAATTATGGTTGTTTGAACATGGCAAAAGTAGTCTGTAAATTGCTAATAAGGTACTATAGGTCTTAAACCTACAATAGTGCAAATAAGCAAACTCAACTAAATTCAAATGCATTTATGTATTTATAAAAATTAAAAGTTGAATTAAATTTAAAAATGTATAAAAATGATGCAAAAAAATTCTTCAGCAAATAATAATATACATTAATACATGATCAAACTTAACTTACTTTTAGTATTATTGTCGGCAATTTTAGTACGATCCAATGTTGTAAAGCATAGTTTTTTTTGATAGGGACACGACTGAATGGCAAGTAGTTTTCTTTTTTTCGGCCTTCTTTGTGGCCCCAGATTTATAAGTAGGTACGCTTATGATTCATAATAAATATAAATTGATCAAGTATAATAAATAACGAAATATATTAACACATTAATGCGGTAACGAGACAACGAGTACCTAACACACAAAATGTCAGGTCTTCACCAGTGCACGGCTATGGAATTACCGTATTAAATTAATCTTTCTAAAAATAACAAGGATTTCACTACGACGCGCCGACGCGTGTATGTGTGTTGTGTATTTGTATATGTAATGTCAATGTGCACTTCACAGCACTACGACACCGATAACAGTTATTAATTATTATTATGGTTTTTGAATTATAAATATACAGATTTCAATTTTCAGTGATTAGTGTACCTATATACCTACCTGTTTACTCGCTCACACAACTTACTATAATAATAAATGATAAAAATATTATTAACATTATACTTTATTATTTATACAGTCTAAAATAGACATCTAAATAATAGTATGTATTGAATTGAGGGGGACTAATTAATAGTAAATACACAGGCACAAAAGTCAGTCAGTAGTCATAGTTTAGTAGTTACATAACATAATAGCACATACATCTAGATCCTTGGAGCGGCTTTTTGCGTCCTGACACAAACTACAAACATGATCAAGTCACTTATATAGATATATTATACTATTTATACTTATCAACTTATCCACATTAGTTATTATATATTTATATTTGTTTGCATATTTGGCACTGCCAACTCTTTACGCTTTATTCAACGATCTAAAGATCTAAAGTTATACATTTATAGTGTCTGAGTCTGATCTAGAAACCAGAGTGGGGCCCTCAAATTTACGTAGGCCCCAGGACCTACGAGAAACCAGTGCAATTGCACCACTTGGTACCCTACGTGGGCGCCACTGGATATCAGACTAACTTCCCATCACTAAGAATGATTTGGTTATATTATCAAAAATATTATCTTTATTGTAAATGTCCATACATGTACGAATATACCTATACTATAATTGTGCATGATGTGACTATTGTTACGTGGTACCCAATGAAAACAGGTACCTATCGTACTCTTGAGGATGTATGAGTTAGAATAATATGGTAGACAATTGAATAAGTTTAAACACTTTTAATTTAATTCACTTTACACTTTGATGATAGACAATAATGACAAGCAAGATTACAATTTATAACTTATGTGCACGTAACAAATATCAAGACAGAACTCCGAAGGGCTTTGACTGATAGCTAGACACGTCTACCTGCCGGGGTCTCCCGGAGGCGGTTATATAGGCAGCCGGAGTGCCCATTCCCCTTTTGCGAAGTTCATGTGCGTTGTAAGCTGCTTTCTTAATTGCCTCTTAGTTATTTTTGTTAATAGCTGAACTGGCGACTTCTCCGTGTGTGACGGGCGAAAAGGTCCTTCCCGTATCCCGAGTGTTGCTTATTATTAGCTAGTTATTATTAGCGGTGTTGGCTATAGTGTGATCGTGTTACATCTTTAAATGTGCTTGGCTCTCGAAAACATGCGTATTAATGTTAATTAGTAATAACAATAATAATATGCATGTTACACCTCCCCGCTAAAGAAATAATTTTGGGTTGACAAAATTATTGAGTCATTCCTTACTAAATCTTTTTTCATAGTGATTTAAACGTTTAAGTGTTTACAATTGGTGTGGTTATAATCTTAATGTTAATGTTAGTTAACTTATTTCTCTTGGTTTTTATAATATTTATATAATTTAAAATACGTGTTAGTAATAATGAAATAATGACAATAAAATAATATAATAATTTATATAATTTAAAATATGTATTAGTTATAATAAAATAATGATAATAAGATAATATAACAATTTATTAAGATAAGGGTTAGTAATATTTATGATTTAAATGTGTGGAATTTATATGGAATTTATGGTTATTAGTTTAATTATTGCGATTATCTAAGGATTTTTATTATCTTTTACTATTTTTTTCCTTTTTCTTTTTTCTAGTAATTTTTTTCTAATTTCTTTCCTAGGCTTTTTCTTTCCTCTCTTTCGAATCTTTTTACCGCTACAATATGCGTAAATCTTACTAGGTTTAATTATTTTGAGAATATAATTGAAAATGCATTTTGTATAAATTACGTCTGTAACTGGATCATGACATTCTGCGGCCCCCTCATGACTTTGTCCACATATCAAATTGTGACACTCGAGTAAGTTCAACATACCACCATTTACTTTTTCAAAATGTCCAATGGGTATCGTGAACATTACCCGATTGTTACAATTCATATCACGTAAAACGAGGTCATAGGAGTCATCATGACGATGGTGCACAGTAGTTATGTCCAGATACTTTTTAATATGTTTTAAACCTAGCCTGTCTAGTATTGTCTTATCTGTGTTACCATTCCAGAACACAACACAAGGAGTTTTGCCGTCCGCATGCAAATACGTGTGTATTCGCGAGCGGGTTAGAGTAGACGTTTCGTGAGTGGCAGTGAAGCTGACCGCCTCACGTATTTGTTGAGTAATCAGTGTCGTCAACTCTGGGCGTTTCTTCTTTAATGTGAAAACATTATAAGCGAAATTGTGAACTCGCTTGTGGTGTTCTTCCTGGTATCTGAGAGGTCCTCCGTGTTTTGGGAGAATGATTGGGTTCCCTACCAACCTTGCGGGTTGGTATTTGTCAAGGCTGTTGCACATGGCTCCTGTGACTAGGACCCAATCTCCATGCGGCAAAGGGGAAAATTCGAAGTCTATGACTACGAATTTTAGATTAGAACTAGAAAATAAATATGAGAAGATTAATTTAATGTTATGTTTAATGATTAATTTTATGTTAAAAATTATTTATTTATTATTATTATTATTTTTTTTTTTCCGTAATAACGTTACACTAATTTTATGTAAGTTTATATATATATATGATTATCGTGGCGATGGTGGTTCTACAGGTCTTATCACAGCGTTGGACGTTACAAAGGTTGACATTGGGAGGGCTGGTTGTAAATATGCTGAATTTATTAACCCTGCTGGGTAAGATTGAATGTTCCTCTTTGTTCTTCTTGTGCATAACACTATGATTATTATGATTATCACGATTATTGAAATTCCGATTGTTATATAAAGAGCGTAACTGTTATGTTTTAATTGTTTGTAATTGTTTTGTCTATCTAATTCTGCATCTGCTTGGGCTTCTATTTCGTCGAGGGATTTTGTTACTTTGTGTAGATCTGTAAGTTTAATGTTTGTATGTATACCCATGTGTTTGATATCCGTTAACAATGTTTTTGTGTTGTTTGGAAGTGTGGTGAATAGTGCCGACATATCAGTTTTTGGTATAAAATTTTCATATGTTTTAGTAGATAATTCTTCCTCAGGTATTAGAATTGCGCTATCGGATTGAATTTGGCATAGCTTATCTTTTATGTTTATTATTCCTTCCCCTCTTATGCTTTGTATTCGTGGATTGGAAAAATTATTGCATGTTATTATCAATCGATCTTCGTAAACTGTGTAAAGCCATTCATTTGTGAATTTTAATTTGTGGTAAATTCCTCGTCTAGATTTGAATGTTCGTTGTGTACATCTCTTATCATTTCCTTCTCTTTTGTTAGGTTCAGTGAATAGAAAAATTTCACATGGTGCGACGTGATCGTTTTTTAAGATTGGTTGGTCTGTTGTGCATATTCGATATATATCTGTTTCCGTGCATTGGCTCATTTGTTCTATCGTAAATGTGGTGAATTGTCTTCTGTCTTTGGTAATGGCAACGTATGGGGTTGATGAATCAACGATCATAAGGTAATCTGTGTTTACTCTTTTTGGTATAGGTATGGTACTGAAAGTTGTTAATTCCGTGTCAGTTACTAATGGTATTTTAGTAATGAACACTATTTTATTGTTTCCGTAGAATACCGTCATTTTGGTTATTTTTTGTAGTTCATATACTTCTGAAGATCTGGTGCCCATTGGTATTTCTAGTTTTCTTGGTATGAATCTGTTTTTGATGCTTCTTACTGCTTTTGAAATGTCTTCTATTGTCATTAGACTTGAATGAATAATTCCGCTTCTGGCGGCTATCACTATTTGATTTAGTGTGGCCGTTTCGTAAGCATACTGATTGATTAATAAAGTGTATATATTTTGTAATTCATTTGATTGTAACACTTGCATTACGCGTTCTGTTGCATTTCCTAATAATTTTAGATTGTTTATGAATTCTGTTTCGGTTTCTTTGAGTTCTTTGTAGAGTGCTTGTGATTGATTAACTGTTTTTTCTATATGTTGTATTGTTGCTTTTAGGACAGTTGTTTGTTGTTTTGCTATATGTAGAACATTGGTTCCAGATTTTTCTGTTCGCTCGATTGCTTCTGATGTTTTCGTGCTGCATTCGTCGTCGCATACTCCGAAGAGATAGTGCATTCCGGATCCCATAAAGTTCATTAGACCTCGTTTACGTCGACTGTAGGTTTCTTCTTCTTCTTCGTGATCGTCAATGTTTGATTTTCCTAATGATAAGTACATTTTGTCTCTTTGATCGGATATTTCATCGTATAAGTGTGTAAGGACATTTTGGTATTTTGCGCATAGTAGAGATTTGGTTGCATCTTTGCATGCTGTTGTCAAGTTACTAATTCTTTCTCCCAATGTTTCGTGCTTCTTGTTATATTCATCTAGTGATAAGTATGTTATCATTCTGTAGTGTCCTCCAATAAGTCTTGTTGGTCCATAGTTTTCAAAATAAAATGATGGGCCTTTGTGTTCCAATTGTTTTATTGTATAATATGCTGAGAAATCTGGTTCTTCTGCCTGTACCATCACCGTTATCGCCAATAATCTATAATTAACGTATAATTAAGTTTAAATTAATTGCAATGATTTATTGTTTTACATAAAGATTTCCGGATTTTCGAACCATTCTACTAAAGTAATGAATCCATAACATACATTATCTTCGTTACAGGTAGTGAATTCCCTTACTGCGTCAATTAGATTCTGTTTTATTTTGATTAATTCATTTTGGGTATATTTTATTTCCATTTGTCGATTGGCAAAAAATGTGTTGAAAATGAACGAAAAACGTTCATTGGATCGTTATATAAATTATTTCTTATTTCGTTTTCCAGAATTGTTATGAAAATTTTGTCTCTGTTTTGTGTCATGTTTGAAATGTAAATTTTAACATTTTTTATAAAGAATGTTATTGATTGGTATTACCTGGAAATAATAAATGATGTTATTTGTAATCAAATGTCATTAAAATTTGATAGGTGCTGTTGGTTGTATAGAAGCTGGTTTTATTGTTGGACTAATGTGTTGTTTGTATTTTAAACATTTAATTATAAGGTATAATAATAAAACTAAAGTTATAACAAAAATTGTGAGTAATATTATATAATTTGTTGGTGATTGATTTTGAAAAATGTTATAGATTGTGGAATTGGTAATTGTCGTACAATGTTTTGGAATATCTGCCTCATCCGCTTGAATGCTTGTTAAGATTGTGATAAGATATCTGGAGAAATTTAAATATTTGATGTTGAAATTAAATAATTAGTAATGTGCTTGATAATGAGTAATTTAAGTTTGGGAAATTAATTTTATTATTAGGCTTGATATAGTTGCATGACGTCTATTGTATCGTTTTCTATCATGATGTCTATGGCCATGGCGATAGACATACATGGTTTATTGTATTTGTCATATTTAGCTAGTATGCTTTTCACGAGCGTGTAAAGTTCGGGCATTTCCTGTGGTAAGAATGGTTCATATAATTTCATGTTAGCTGTGTCCATGTGATATTTTAAACATGCCATGCGTGGACTACCGTTTTCGTAATGGTTATCATGATTGTGTTTGAAAATGGTTTGATATAAATTAATTAAAAATTGTTGTTGTTTTATTGAAGTCATTGTTTATGTATTCTATGATAGTATGATTGATTGTATTATTTAATGATATTAAATCTTGGTTAAAAATGAATATGCAAAAATTATGGAATTTGGAATTTCAATGCTTATCTGAAAATAATTGTGTGAAATAATTATATTAATAATAACAAATATTAGTATCACAATGTAATAATAAATAATTATGTTAATAGTTATAAGTAAAATAATTATGTGAATAATAACATTATGTTTTAAGTTGTTAGATCTGTAATGTATTTCTTTACATTGTTTTTATGAACTGTTATAGTCTTACGTCCCTTCTTAATACTAATATTATGTTCGTTTATGATTTCGAGGACTTCGTATGGTCCTAACCAAAGTGGTTCTAACTTGGTTCTATGTGCGTTTTGTTTTAATAAAATGTAATCGCCGATGTTTATGTCTAATGGGTTTTCCTTTAGATCATATCGTTCTATTGTTTTATGTTTATTTATTATCAAACGTTCGCGAGCTATTTTATGCGCTTCTTGCATGTGTAATTTCATTTCATATAAATAATCGTCATAATTATAACGTGGTTCTGGTTCCGATTTTAGTTTAATGGGGATTTCTAATCTTTTCCCGTAAAGTAGTTCGTAAGGCTGATATTTAGTTACAGAGTATTCTGTTGAATTGTAAGTAAAAAATGCGTAGGGTAATAAAGTATCCCAATTGTCTAAGTTTTTATTAACATAATGTCGTAAATATTCGCCTAAAGTTCGATGACTTCTTTCTAGCGTTCCATTTGATTGTGGTCTAAATGGGGTGGTATGTATTTTATTTATTTTTAATAATTTGCATACTTCGGTAAATGTTTTACTTAAAAACTCTGTGCCTTGGTCTGTTACAATTTCGTTTGGTATGGAGTGAGTTGTGACAAAATGAATAACAAATGCTTCAGCTACCGTGTTTGCTGTATGGTTTGGTATTGGTGTGCCGACCGAGTATTTGGTGAGGTCGCACATCATGGTTAGTATGTAATTATTCCCGTTGGTTGTAGGGGGTAATGGTCCTACTATGTCTAAAAATATTTTTTCGAATGGAGAAGAGGCGGTACTTGTAATAGCAAGTGGTTGTCTGGTGTGTTTGTTAGAAACTTTGTTTTTCTGGCATGAAGTACAGTTTTTAACGAAATGTTCTACGTCTTTCCGCATGCCTATCCAGTTGTGATTGTGTTTTAATCTTTTAAGTGTTTTATTAATACCTAGATGTCCTCCAATTAGGGAATTATGAAATTGTTTTAGAATTTCGGATTTTTGTTCCTGGGTATAGTAACTATACCCAGGACAATAACTGTTATTGTATGCGCATATGTGTATTTCTATGTCTGTTTTACGAAAGATGTACCGTAACATTGACCTAATGGTGTCGTATTTTAAGTTATCTGATTGTCCTAATTTATTCATTACGAGTTTGGTTATATTGTTTTCTATACAAAATTGTTTCAAGTTCGCTAGTGCAACGTACATGTTTTCATACGTTGTTGGTTGTTTATCTCGGTTTTTCGTTATCATGAATATTATAAATCGGTTGTCGTTTTTAAAGTAGCGTATATCGCCGATTAATTTAGCGTTAGGAATTGATTGATTTATTCCGAATTTTTGTTTAATTTCGTAATTAATTCCTGTTTTAAAATTATAATGTTTCGATATTTCTGAAACGATGTGATATTCCGGATGAATATCTAGTAAATTGTCTGATGTTTCTTTTATATTATTATTGGTAATTAATTTCGTGCTTATGTCTTTTATAAAATTTTCGTAAGTATTTTCTTTTATTTCATGTATATTATACATTCTAGTGAGAGCATCCGCTTTGTTTGTGGAACCTGCTTTATATTGAATTGAAAAATTATATTCTAATAAATAGTATTTCCATCTAGCTAGTCTAGATAAAGGATTTTTTAAATTCATTAAGTAAACTAATGGTTTATGATCGGTTATGATAATGAAATGTGTGTCCATTAAATAATGTTTAAAGAATTTTACTCCAAAAAAAATTCCTAAAAGTTCAGTTTCGATAGTTGAGTAGTGACTTTCGGCTTTATTTAACGTTCTACTTGCGTAGCCTACAGGGAAATCTTTTCCGTCGTGTATTTGTGATAATATAGCGCCAAGCGCTTGACCTGATGCGTCAGTAGTTAGATAAAATTTCTTTTCAAAGTCTGGGTATTTTAGTATTGGTTGCGTACATAAAGCTTTTCGTAGTGTATCGAATGACTTTTGACATTCTTCTGTCCAATTAAATTTTACGTCTTTACATAATAATGTTGTTAATGGTTTAGCTATAGCGCTGTAATTTTGTATAAATTTCCTATAATATCCACTTAATCCAAGGAATGATTTAATTTGTTTTACGTTTTTAGGAGGGGGATAATTAAGTACGGCTTTAATTTTTGTTTCGTCTGGCTTAATTCCTTCGCTTGTAATTTTATGTCCTAAATATAAGATTTCTCGTTGTAAGAAGTTACATTTATTTGGTTCTATTTTTAAATTATTTAAGCGTAGTCTATCGAAGACTTCGGATAATTTATTTTCGTGTTCAATTAGAGAACGAGAGAAAATTAGTATGTCATCTAAATAAACTACTACTTTTAATGGTGTGAGTCCTGAAAGAACGTTTGTCATTAATTTTTGAAAAATTGCGGGACTTTGTTTCATACCCATTGTCATACGTTTGAATTCCCAGTGTCCTTCTAGTGTACTAAAAGCTGTGAATTCGCGAGAATCTTTTGATAATGGTATTTGATAAAATCCTTGTGTTAAATCTATTACGGAAAACATGGTACAATTACCAAGTCTATCTAAAATTTCGCTAATGTTTGGTAGTGGGAATACTTCGTCTATAGTGGCGTCGTTTAATTTTCTAAAATCGACGACGATTCTATATTTTTGTTCGCCTGAATTATCTGGTTTTTTCTTTACGAGAATGAGTGGTGCGTTAAAACCGCTTGAAGATGGTTGTATTATGTCGTTATCTAGCATTTTATTTATCTGTTTATTTATTTCGGTTTGTTGCGCAAATGGAAGTCGAAATTGTCTTTGATGTATTGGTACTTTAACGTCGGGTTTTAATTTAATTGAATGTTCTATTGTATTTGTACATGTTAATTTATCTCCTTCGAGATAGAATACATCTGAATATTTATCGCATAAATTAATAATTGTTTCGCGTTCGGTTTTTGTCATATGATCCGTTTTTAAAAGTTTCTTTATCTTATCGAGTCTATTTAAATTATCGTTTTCTATATTAAATGATAATAATTCGTATTCGTTTTCGTTGTTATATACTAATTTATTTATTTCTGAATCGGTGATATATTTATTTGTTTCGGATATATTTAAAATGCTGATTAAAGCGTAACCATTTTTTATATTTGTTAAACTTTCGCTACAATATAAATCTTTTGATAATTCTTGCTTTTTAATTAAAATGCAGTTATTATGAACTTTGGTGTCTGTAATTGGAATTTTAATTATAGTCTCTGATCGTGCGTTTATATTATAGCAATTTTTTATCGTTGTGTTAGTTTCATGATTTGTTAAAACCAATGTATTATTTGCGATGTCTATTATTGCTTTTGATTCTACTAAAAATGCTCTTCCTAATATTCCGTGTTTTAATATTGGAAATTGTGGGCCTACTACTTCGAAGGTTACATTTATGTGTTTGTTGTTAATTATAATTGGTATATTAATTCGACCTATTGTTCGTATTAATTGCTGGCTAATACCGCGAATAAGAATTTTGTTAGTTTCATCGATAAATAAATTTTTATTTAGATATTGTAATTTAATTATGTTTATGTCTGAACCAGTATCAACGAGAAGATGTAATTCGTTGATGTTACACGCGCTTGATTTACATGTTATATGATTATCGATTATTGTTGATAAGATGTGAAAACAGTATCGTACTGTTCGTCCATTATCTGTTCGTCGTAATTGTCGGTCGCGCATTGAATTTGTTGTACCGTACGCGGCGCGCGTTGCGAGTACGGTGTGGCGTTTCCCGAATTAGAATATTGACGTGCGGCGTCATTTTGTCTTGAATAGCATACGTCCATATTGTGACCGCGTTTGCCACAGTAAGAACACATTTCGTTATAATTATTACGTATGGGAGGCCTAATGTTGTTATTATTGTTACTCCGTTCATTATGTTGAGGCGGTGGATGATAATTAGTTGAACTTTGATTATGATTATTTTGATTAAATCGACCGTTTCTTCTGTTATAGTTTTGTGGTGGATAATTATTTCGATTATTATTATTAGGATTATTATAATTTTGCTGAGGTCTATTATTATTATTATTATTATTATTATAGTTTCTGTTATAATTTTGTTGTGATGCGTTGTTATTTCTATAAGAATTTTGTGGTTGATTATTGTAATTATGATTATTAAATTGTTGTTGCGCATTTTTATTATAAAATTCACGATTATTATAGTTATTATTATTATTATTTAGTCTCGGATTAAAGTTTCTTTGATTTTGATTACGCTGTTGTGTGTAATTATTATTATAATTTTGATTAGGTGATATATTTAAATTGTTTTCTGTGTTTCGTGTTAAACCATCGATTAAGTTATCTCTAGTTGTTTCTTCTGCTAATTCTAACTCTTCCTGTATAGCAATTGCTTTTGCTTGGTCAAGTGTTTTTGGGTCTCTAGTGCGTACTGTGTTTCTAATCGGTTTAATTAATCCTTTAATGTATACTGCTAAGGTTTGTTCGGTTAGTGTTTGTTTTATAGCTTTTGCATCGCTTTCGTTTTTTCCTGCGGTACATATATTAGTGAGTTGGAAATATAATTTTTCTAGCCTATCGGTGTATGATTTAACTGTTTCGCCGTTGTTCATTTTAATGGAGTTTATTTGTAATTGTAACGCGTTTGTGGAGTAGTGGGAAGCGAATGATTCCTCTAAGTTTTGTTTAATAAATATCCATTTACTGTTGTCTTTATATTTTAAATATTCGGCTGGTTTTCCCGAGAGTTTGGTTAATAAGTATCGTATTAATAAAGGTACGTTATGTCTATCTACCGAATTTACTGCAATGTCGCAGGCGTTTATAAATTGTGTTAAATTTTCTTCTCCCGAACAATATGGAATAAATTTAAAAGCTTTATCTACTGGCATAGTAGTTTCGAGATGTTCTGGGTTAGTTAATGGAGTAGACATATTATTATCGTTTCTTTTATTTCTTTTAGGTGATTTTAGAAATATATGTTCTATTGGGCCTTTGCTCCTAGTTACTATTCGTGGTGGGCTAATTAATAAATCGCTTTCGAGTTCTTTTATTCTATGTTCTCTTTTTAATTTTTCTTCTTTTATGCTCAAATCGTGTGGTGTTACGTTTAAATCAGGGGTGCCTTCTTTGGAGTTGTTAGTTGGTGATGACTCTAGAGTAGCTAGTTCTAGAGGAGACGTGTCATTTAAATCAGTAATGTCGTTTTTATACATATGAGTTGTAATATTTTATGTTAGTTTAACATAGTAAATTTGCGATAATAAAATTCAATAATAATTCATAATAATAAAATAATTTGCGATAATAAAATAATATGCGATAATTCAATAATAATTCTCAATAATTCAATAATAATTTTATATTCTCAATAATAATTTTAATAATAGCGATTTTAAAGGGTGTTGTTTTTAAAATCTTTTAGTAATAATAAAACGCGTAAATAAATATCAATAATAAATCTCAATAATTCTCAATAAAAAATTCATAAATAATTCGTAATAATATTTTTCAATAATAATTCTCATAAATAAATCGCAACAATAATTCTCAATAATTCTCAATAATAAAAATTCATAAATAAATCGCAATAATAATTCTCAATAATAATTCTCAATAATAAAATCTCAATAATAAATTCTCAATAATAAATTCTCAAAATAATTCCTTATTACAGCTCATATGTAGAGTGGTTAACCATGGTATGATGTTTTAAAGTGTACACTTTGACTTGATTGTTACTTAAATTATAATATTAGTAATTTTATGCTTACACAGAGATTACTCTTGGTGTCGTCATGTTTTGATTGTGAATTGATAGAAGATGTTGATTGTAGTTGAAAAGTGCGTGTTGATTGAATGTGAAAAGTGTGTGTTGATTGAAGGTGAAAAGTAGGTGTAGATTGAAGTTGAAAAGTAAATGTTGATTGAAGTTGTAGTTAAATTGAATTTGTAGTTGAATTTGTAGGAAAAGTGATCAGTTTTTCCAACAAATTTTTATTTTAGAAAAAAAAAATATTTTAGTTTTCAGACCACAGGTGTTGAAGATGTCCACAGCGCCACTGTTACGTGGTACCCAATGAAAACAGGTACCTATCGTACTCTTGAGGATGTATGAGTTAGAATAATATGGTAGACAATTGAATAAGTTTAAACACTTTTAATTTAATTCACTTTACACTTTGATGATAGACAATAATGACAAGCAAGATTACAATTTATAACTTATGTGCACGTAACAAATATCAAGACAGAACTCCGAAGGGCTTTGACTGATAGCTAGACACGTCTACCTGCCGGGGTCTCCCGGAGGCGGTTATATAGGCAGCCGGAGTGCCCATTCCCCTTTTGCGAAGTTCATGTGCGTTGTAAGCTGCTTTCTTAATTGCCTCTTAGTTATTTTTGTTAATAGCTGAACTGGCGACTTCTCCGTGTGTGACGGGCGAAAAGGTCCTTCCCGTATCCCGAGTGTTGCTTATTATTAGCTAGTTATTATTAGCGGTGTTGGCTATAGTGTGATCGTGTTACATCTTTAAATGTGCTTGGCTCTCGAAAACATGCGTATTAATGTTAATTAGTAATAACAATAATAATATGCATGTTACACTATATCAATTAACTATCAGTTGTGTTCGGTGTTTGAATTGTGTCACAGTGTAAAATGTTGTATTGATTTTTTAAAAATGGAAAACGAAATTCGACGTATTACATCGGAGAGGGGAAATGATTTGTTGCAGGTCAATGGGCACAAATTTAGGTGTATCAGGCAGCGAGCTGATGGATATGTAAGATGGAGGTGCTCAGTGCTGTAAAAAACAGTGTACGTCCACAGTGTTAATGACGATTGATGATTTAATTATAGAAAATGCTAGTGAACATAACCATCCTGTTGATTCGATACGAAAAATTGATCGACAAGTATTGAGAGACAGTTGCAAGCGAAAAGCTACAAGTAATATATCTACCCGGCCAATAAAGTTAATTAGAAATGAACTTATGAATAGCGTAAGTACTGAATTAGAACATAAAGATTTAAAATCGGTAAGAAAGGAAATGTATATTGAACGAAGAAAAAATCCCTATCCAACATCTTCTGAAGATGCAATTACAAAAATAAATGAATTTCAAGATGCAGATTTTTTAATGTTTAGAGGGGAAAAAATTAGTACATTTACCCGAAGATTCTACTTTTATTTGTTTAACCAATGAAGAAAATCTTCAATGTCTGACCAGTTGTACCGATGTATTTACATACGGAACATTCGAATATGCTCCAACATTTTTTTTTCCAATTATACACCATTCATGGTTATAAAAATGGCATTTACGTACCTTTGGTGTATTTTTTTTTTAATGATAAATTTAAAAATACATATATTAGTAGTATATAAGTGCCGGTTCTGGCGCACTTTTGATCTTTTTCACTTAAAACTAATTAGTTGATCTTTTTCACTTAAAACTAATTAGTTGATTCAACATAAAAATTAAAATTTAGATTTCTGGAGTTCCCCTGTATAAAAAGTCCCCTCAATAATTTCACCATCAATATATTTTATTTTATAAGTTATAGGAGATGTGTACACAATTCCGTTTATTATAAATATTTCACGAGTCCAATGAGGATCATATTTATTGGCTAATGTTTGTTTAAATCTGGTAATTCGAACCCTGTCCCCAACTTTAAATTTAATTTTCTGTTTCGATTTATTCTCAGAGAATACCTTTCTTAAAACCTCACACTCATTACTCTTTTTGACTTCACAAGGTCTCATTCCAATAGTCCTATGAGTGTCTTGAAAATTATATTCATACAACAAGGATTGTAAAGTATGTATCCATTTTTTATTGTTTTGTACTTCGAAATGTATTCTCATCTTTCCGTTGAGTGTTCTATTAAATCGTTCGATTATTGATAATTTCTCTTCATTTTAAGTATGATACATTTTAATTTCATATTTTTTTAACATTTCTTTAAACAATTTATTTTCAATTTCTAGAGACCTGACGTGAACACCGTGTACGTTTTCAACGAGTATGTAAAGCGTCCCATACACGGAACGATGTATCGATAGATTTATCGTCAAACGCGGTCGCACAGACAGATCGATACGTGTATGGGCTGGTTGGACGTCGTGTCGTCGTGTCTGTCGGTTGACGCTCTCGGAGCGTCAACACGACAATCGCCGACATGTCGACAAACCTGTTGGCGCGTGTATGGTGTTGTCGATATCAACCGCGCGCCCGCGCGTTTACAAAATTATAACCTGCCATATAGTGACTGTGACTTGTTCGGTTCATTTCAATTTAAAATTGAAGTTGCAAATTTTGTACATTGCTATGGAATTCGATAAAAAATGTGTTGCCGAATTCATCGACGAATATAAAAATCATCCAGCGTTATGGAACGTAAAAAGTGACATTGCTAAAAATAAACATCTGAGAAATAAAGGAATTGAGGCACTTGTTAAAAAATGCCAAGAAAAAATCCTGAAGCTGACGATGCGTTTGTTAAAAAAAAAATTAATAATTTGAGGACAGCATACAGAAGGGAACTGGCAAAAGTGCGATCGAGTAAACGCACAGGATCCTCTACCGATGACATATATTCATCAACGTTGTGGTACTTTGACCTACTGTCTTTTACCCTTAACCATGAAACTGGAAGAGAGGGAATATCCAGCAACGATGACAGTATCACATTTTCAGTAAGTACTTAATTTTAATTATTTTAATAATAATTTTAATTATTATATTTTCATAAGAACGTATAGCAAAATATTGAAAAATATTGGACATACCCAAATTACATTTTCGCAATATTAATATAATAATTAATAATAAATTAGCAGCAATATAATTTCAATTAACGAAACGATTTAACCCTTTCATTTTCGTGATTTTTACGTATTTAAGTATTTTATCAAAATTCAAACTTCCAATGCTTATTAAAAAAAATTGTGACTAAGTATTTTTAATCTTATTAAACTAACATTGCAACAATATATTAGGAGCCTTGATTTAAATTTTGAATCTTTTTTACCTATTTTATTGTCATTTAAAAAAAAAAGAAACTAAAAAGATTGAAAATTTCAAATGTCTATAAATAGCTTTAAAATATTTAAAAATGTTATCATGTAAAGAAAATGCTTGTATAAACATTCAGTGAAAATTTCATGTTTCTACGATAATTAGTTTTAGAATTACACCAATATCTAAAATCGAATTTTTCAAAATTTGATTTTGCGTTTTTCGTTAATTTTTTCTTTCTTTTTCCCGGTATTTCTGAAAACTATTGAGAATTTCAAAATTTTATCTCCCCAATGCGTCAATATGAGTATCGTGTACACAAACACACACACACAAATAATAAAAATAAAAAAACACTCATCATTGTAAAATCAATACACCCATCGCTCCGCTCAGAATCTAAAATTTGTATAAATTATATTAAATATTACATTATATATAAATAATTGTATATAAATATATATTAATAATTATATATAAATAATTAAATAATTATATATAATATATATAAATATTATATTAAATAATTAAATATTAAACACTCATATTGAAAAATTTTAATTTATTTTTTTTTCACAGAATATGTCTGAAACTGATATTATAGTTGATGAATATAATCAATCAGTATCATCTGACACTGAATACACACAAAGTATTGCTCAACAGATTTCTAGCCCTAGTCCCAGTCCTAGTATTCCAAAAAAACAGAAAAGTTTTATTGCAAAAAAAAGGGAGTTTATAGATATTGCTAGTGAAACTATGAAGTCTTTAAATATTCCACTTAAAGAAGACGATGAGTGTGATATTATTGGTAAGAGATTTGCCATGCAGTTAAGAGGTATGAAAGAAAGTCAAATGTTTCTGGCTGAAAAAATAATTAGTGATGTTATGTATTATGGTAGAATGGATAAACTCACTGAAAACTGTTTCCAATTTAATAGTACTAATTTATCATCTACCGAGTCTATATTTCAAACAGCTCAAAATATTATGCGGCCTACATTTAATACTCAACAAAATATTCAACAACAAACACCACCACCACAGTCAAGTATTTACAATCAAGCACGTCAATATATGTTAAACAATACATACCCCTATCAACTACCAGCTCAGTATCTTCAGCACGAAGATTCTCAACACATTCTCAATTCTGGTCATAATGTTCAACAATATTCGTTTGAGTTTGGTATGCCATCCGCCCAACATAACAACCGTGCTCATTTGGACATGAGTACTAGTTCTATGCTTGCAAATGATACTGATCCTGATGTGAGTTCTTAATAAGTAAACTTGTATTGTGTGTATATATTTTTTATTTTAGTTACAGAACTAACTCCGTTAAATTTATTTTAATTATTAAAATGAGATCCAAAGTACAGTTATTTATTTTATTACTTATAAGTTATACATTATTATGATTGCATAATATAATATACAATCATCAAGTTTATTATTATTTTGTTTCATTAAATATTTTTTAATACTGAATACATTTTTTTATTGTTCTTCTGAATATCTTGTACAATATTTATTAAATTTTAAAGGTATATAATCATAATGTACTATCAATTGAGTTATTTTATTACATTAATCGATTTTAAAATAGGTATTGAAAACATTTTTATCTTATTAGCAATATATATTATAATTTATATGTTATGTATCATCTTTTCTTGAAAAGATACTTTTCCTTCGCTATTAAAATATTGTTTGAACTTGTCTCTTACTAGTTTGGCATCTCTAGGTGTATAACCCCACACAGCAATTTTACATTATAATAATATAACTATAAATTGTAATTAAAAATATCAATGTTACCATAAAATGAATTTCGGATTTATTTTGATTTGTATAATCTTATAATAACATTATACCGTGATAATTTGGCCAACAAAAGTATGTTATCACAATATTGATAGATAACATTGCTGAAATATTTTTTTTTTAATATTAAAATTAAACTAATATTACCAAAACATTATTGCGATATTGTCATAATAATACTCCAACTTTAAAAAATATGACAATAATATTATCATTCAATACCTTTAAAACATTTCATAATGTTATGATAATATTAAAATTAATATTCTTTGTTATGTCACTTATAACTTTTTCAAATACATCTTAATCACCACAACATTTAGCGAAAGAATGTTCAACAGATTTCAAAAAATTAAACAAATATTCATTAGGGTGAACTAATAAACCGTGATAACCGTGATTGGTACCAATACAGTGAATTACTGTTACCTATTTTAAAAGTGTTAAGATTCATTTTAGTACATTAATGGATTAGGAATTATACCAGGATAATACAAAAACAAAAAAAACAAAAATATTTATTTTTGCTGATTTTTTACTCGCTTTATTCAATAAATTTTATTATTATATAATTATTGTTGCTAAAATGAATTTGCACAAAAAATGCCAAATTTGACTCCCTGTCAGTAATATTATTAAAAAATTAAAAAATTGCTAATACTGTTTTCTTATTAGAAATCCTACATTTAACTTCTTGTCAGTAGGTTTAAATCGTTTAATAGTTATACTACTATTAAACAATTTAAAAATGTAAAATAATACTTTTTTATGTAAATATATACATATTAAATAGTTTTGTTAATTTTTTTAACACGCCTAAAACGTGCATGAGCGAGCCATGTTCCTATATCATTATCTACATCTTTTCCGGTACTGTTTTGTATTTGATATGGGTCCTCAATATATCTGAAATAAAAATGCACTTCAAATAAGTATTTTCATATAAACAATATATAGCCATGTTATAATATATTATAAATAATATATAGCTAGTACATTTCAACATTTCTGTATCAACTTTAATATCTTTATGGTAAATTAATATTCTAAAGGGGATTCGTTTTTTAAAGAAACAATTGAATATTATTGTTTTTTTATATATTAAGAATCTTTATTTTGTTTTTGAATGGTAGACACAGATATTCTTATTTTTTTACATTCCAGTTATTGTCGTACTATACAATATTATATTATATTATATATATTTTAATAATACATTTATAATTTAAGTAAACATAAGTATAAAGTATAAACCATTTCCATGACTTTTAGAAATTATAATTACCAATTAGAAGCCGATAAGAATACAATGAAGAAAACCTCAATTTCTTTTTAAAACCATAAGTTGAGTAATTCTCAAGAACTTTATCATCAAACATCCTGGACATTACACGTCTCAGTGATTCACCTACACTTTTATTTGTAACGAGCAAAGACAATTTGCGTACCTGAAAATTAAGACGATTAAATTTATTATAATTATTTCTTAAGCTCAACTCTTATTTATTATGTAAGACTCAAATGTATTCTTTTAGTGTTATCAATTATTACCATAATAGTTTTAAAGTTATTTTCATTTTTTTGAAGTTTGAGTTCAAATTCTTGTAGAGCTTCATGGCTTTGTATTGGAAATATATCGTTTAAGTCAAAATCATTTAATCCATCATCTGATACCGTTATTGAATTTTTATTTATATTTTCCAGTAATGTATTTATATTAGCATTCATTAGTTGATTAGTAGATATACAACAACTTATGTCATATTTCATGACAGACAACGTATTCACTACATATTTTTGAAATTCTAAAAACAAATAATACAATTTAAATACAATATAACTAAATACTAACGATAAAAATAAAAATTAATAAAAAGAAAAGAAACAATTACATTTCAGTTTGTTAAGAAATTTGTTTACAATTAGTATTAAAATAAATATGAATAAACCTTGATTTGAAGTATTAGAAGTTTTTGAAGTAAGGGATAACTCAGCATAATCAGACATCTCTTTACTTGTACTTGGATCAAAACATGATTTTTTGGAAAAATCTAAATTGATTATATTGATTATTATTTTTAATTTTAATAAAACTATAATATGTATAGTAGTATAATCTTATAGGTTAATAAGGGGTTTGAAATTGGTGATTTTCTGTATTTTTCTAACAAACGTGCAACATAGGATTTTAGATGTGTTCTATATCCAACATATCGCGATAGATATATAAGTAATGATAAGAATTCTGAAAACATATTTAAATTTTTTAAGTCTACTTGAGATCAACTTTCCTAATTTTTGATTTTAACCTCTTCAAAAGTCAAATATGACAATTTCTAAATTACTTTTTAGCACTCCCACACTTCAATTAATTCAAATCTGTTAACAGAATTCTTATCGCATTAATAGAATCAGGAGTCAGGACGTTAGAAATAAAACATGTCCAAAATCCTATGTTGCGTCTGTGTTAGACAAGGACATAAGTTCACTGCTTTTAATCCACTTAAGACAAAATAATATATTGGTTTTCTTACCATTTGATTTCAATGATTCTTGTGCATCAACAAAAAGTTTTCTTTTTATTGGAATAGAGCACTCCAGTTCAGCTGTACATCGTCAAAACACAGTAACCAACATTTTTATCAAAATGTACTTTTTTATATACTCTTTGTTATCAACTCATGCCGAATTTTTATATAATATCCTCTTTAGAAACAGACAATTATATCAGAAGTTACCACACAGTAACTACAGTATTTTATTCTGATAAATAAAAAAAACAATAACAAAACCCAGTATCTACACGAAGTGTAAATACTGTGTTTTGAATTTGTTATGATTACTGACACAGTAACTTTATACTATAACGATTTTTTTTTAATTCTTAAATTTTTACATTAAATAACTAATCGAAAAAAGAATAATGGACTGGGATCACAATTATGCATTACCAAGACGCATACATAAGTTCTCTAAAGTAATTACTTATTATTATATTATGTATTTACATTAACATGTGATTCTATTTTTAGTTGACAACTTTGAAGATGATTTAGCTCCTGATTTTATTCCTATTACTGTTAATGAAGGTACTAAATGTTTTATACACATATTATATAGTATTCAGTTAGTTGCTCATCATATTAACATGTCAAGTTATATTTTTTATTATTGTTTATTATATTTTTTAGTTGAAGAAGTTGTAAATGTTTTTGATGACGGCAATTTTGTTCCAATTACTGAAGATCAAGGTACTGAATAATTTATATACACAATAAATTTATTTATTAATATAACATATTTACATGTCACATCAAATTGTTTACTGATATTTATATTTTTTAGTTGAAGAAGTTGTAAATGTTAAATAAAAAAAACCAATAAAGCACGGGTCAATTGTGTATTTACTATAGCATTTTCACATAATAGTTCTAACTACAATTTACAATTGAAAATAGCAATCAGTATTTATTAAAAGGTTTATACAAAAAAAAAAAAGTATACATTTACATATACGGTTTTTTTTATAACAATAACCCTAACATTGTTAGTATTGTGGAAATTAGTTTTTTTAGACGTGGAAAGCTCTTATTGTGACTACTCGATAACGTATTGTAGTTGAATACAGCAGTTAATAAGTACAATCAGATTCTGAAAAAAAATTATGTATGTACAATTAATATAATTTTTTAACGTTTTGTGGGTATAATTATTGTAAGGCGACCATAGTATTAATGAGTTGAAATCACAACAAACAGGTACCTATAATAATGAAACGCTTTAAGATAAAAGAAGGGAAAAAAAGGTAATTAAATATCATAGATGTGATAGAGTCATTGTGTGTGGAAATGTGAAATAAAAAAATTCTGTATGTTATTGCATCATAACATTAACATTATGTACTTTAAAACATAAAATTAATTAAAGGCGAATGATATTGCAAAGCTGTCTCATAGCCAGCTATAAAAAGTGTGATAATTGCTGAAAAGGTAATTTATTGAAAGTATTCTAATTCAGTTATTGCACAGAACCAACAATCTGAAAAATGCATTCGGATATACCATAAAAAAAAAAAAAAAAAAACATTTTGTACAAATAATTCAACAATATAGGTATACCGTATACTTTTTTGTGTTGAATAAGACATGACGTATGACATGTTATTATTGAGTATTAAAAAAATAATAATACTATCGAAAAACATATTATGTGTATGAACATTTTTGGTGACACAAACTGAGGGCAAATTATATTAATGAGATAAAGTATCCAATGTAATGGTAAGCAGATTCTTTGATGGTAAGTAGTTTATAATTCTATGGTACCTAAAAGTATTCTATTTAATAAAACAGTGTAAATATTCAATTTTACATAATATAATAGGTACAGCAGAAACGTTTTTCTTAAAAACTTTTTATCCATTGAAAAAAATAAAAACTATTTTGTAAAACATATATATAATATAATTAAATAATATAGGTATACTTTTACTTTGTGTCGAATCAGACATGTTATTAGTGAGTAAGTATTCATCAAAAATAATAATAGTATCAAAAAACACAAACCGAGAGGAAATTGTTTTATATTAATTATTATTTTATATTAAGAGAAGATAAAAGTATACAATTTAATAGTAAGTAGGTATTGTTTATGACACCCAAAATTGCAAATGTATTTCACATTTTCAACTTATCATCAAATAACCAAATTAAAATGTTAATGAATATATGACTGGTATTTAAGAAATAATATAATGGCGTTGGACTATTTGTAAATTTATTTCACCACAATCAAAATCAGTGGTTAGTTCAGCTAAAATAATATAATTATTTATTATAACCCTTTGATTCGTTGACGGTTATAGTAGGTATATTTTTTAACTCTTATTTAACATAATAATTATATGTAGTCGAGTAATGAATAATAATTGTTATGAAAATTTCTACAACTAAACCAAGCTTACTTAAAAAAAACTTTAAGACACTAATAATGCAATAAGTTAGTGAACTATTGTTTAAACATTATTATAGTTGAAAAAATATCAACTTTATATATTTTGATATAATAAAATAAAATGAAACAAAAGGTTCATACAGAAAGTGTTAATAAAACAGTGTTTTAAAAATGAAGGTGAACGTATAATGAACATTTTTTTTACTAATAAATTACTATAGATTGAATCAAAATTATGAACTAACGTTTCATACATTTTTTGAATAGCTACATAAGTCTGGTCAAAATATATGATACCCATTTTCCCAAGAGAAAATCATTTTTATTGTAAATGTATATATTACCATAGACAAAAGCCAATAAGGCACGGGTCAATTGAGTATTTACTATAGCATTTTCACATAATAGTTCTAACTACAATTTACAATTGAAAATAGCAATCAGTATTTATTAAAAGGTTTATACAAAAAAAAAAAAGTATACATTTACATATACGGTTTTTTTTATAACAATAACCCTAACATTGTTAGTATTGTGGAAATTAGTTTTTTTAGACGTGGAAAGCTCTTATTGTGACTACTCGATAACGTATTGTAGTGAATACAGCAGTTAATAAGTACAATCAGATTCTGAAAAAAAATTATGTATGTACAATTAATATAATTTTTTAACGTTTTGTGGGTATAATTTTTGTAAGGCGACCATAGTATTAATGAGTTGAAATCACAACAAACAGGTACCTATAATAATGAAACGCTTTAAGTTAAACGAAGGGAAAAAAAGGTATTTAAATATCATAGATGTGATAGAGTCATTGTGTGTGGAAATGTGAAATAAAAAAATTCTGTATTCTATTTAATATGTTTTATATTCAATTTTACATAATATAATAGGTACAGCAGAAACGTTTTTCTTAAAAACTTTTTATCCATTGAAAAAAATAAAAACTATTTTGTATAACATATATAATTAAATAATATAGGTATACTTTTACTTTGTGTCGAATCAGACATGTTATTAGTGAGTAAGTATTCATCAATAATAATAATACTATCAAAAAACACAAACCGAGAGGAAATTGTTTTATATTAATTAAGATTATTTTATATTAAGAGATAAAAGTATACAATTTAATAGTAAGTAGGTATTGTTTATGACACCCAAAATTGCAAATGAATTTCACATTTTCAACTTATCATCAAAAAACCAAATTAAAATGTTAATTAATATATGACTGGTATTTAAGAAATAATATAATGGCGTTGGACTATTTGTAAATTTATTTCACCACAATCAAAATCAGTGGTTAGTTCGGCTAAAATAATATAATTATTTATTATAACGCTTTGATTTGTAGACGGTTATAGTAGGTATATTTTTTAAATTTTCACTTACCATTGTAAAAGTATTTTGATTAGTTTAAAATCGACAAACACGGATATTTAACTATTTGCATATTTACTACCATGATAATATGTAAGAGTGTGTTTTAAGAGAAATTCAACAGTCATAATTCATGCAATTACAATTTTATCCTAGAATTAGGTACTGTTACATACATTTTGTGTTTTGATATAATCTGTATCACTCGAATTATAGGTACCTACGGAGTCGAATTAGAGTATTTTCTATTTAATAAAACAGTATAAATATTCAATTTCCTTTAGTTACTCATACACAGTGTGTTTGTAGCATATAATAGGTCCAGCAGAAATGTCCGATGTGTAGGTACCCGATGTCATTGGTCAATGGTCTTCACACCAAAAGACAAAAGCCGACCTATAAATTATTATTTTGAACTAAATGGTTTATATATACAGAAGAAAATAATTAAGACGATATCTGATTTAATATATAAATTATATAAAAGAAATAGAAAGAGTCAAATAATAATATGTTTTCATAATATTTAGTATTTTCTGCATCATCTCTAACACAAACTGTAAATAATCGATAATTGAATAAATAAATTGAATACAGTGTTTTAAAAATCGTCGTTAATAATACACAGATAGGAACTACATACCGAACACGAATATTAACAGAACCTAGAAAGTATTTGTATTTATTTTTTGCAAAAGCCTAACACTCTCATGACCAATTCTGTCATTAGTAACAAAGTAACATTTCAATTTTAATTCAATACTTACTTAGTAAATCATTCATTATGAGTAATAATAACCGGTGGACAGCAAGAAACTACAAAACGATCAATATATATATATGACATGGTATAACGAACAAAAAACTAAAAAAAAAAAATATATTATTATAAAAACGTATAATAAAACACGAATACACGATAAAAACTCGAGTAGTAGAGTGAATTATTAGTTTTTAATATATAATATACGATATTAAATTATTAATATATTATTTACTATTATTTCTCGAGTACTCTAGAGGTACAAAAAATCACAAAACACTTATATGAGTACACTTTGTATAAAAGATACACGGTCAAACGTAATGCGTTTAAATCATATAATATATTATTATATAGGATACTAACTATATAGGATCACAAACTAAATAGTAGTTTAAAACATTTTTATTAAGAAAACAACGTACAAAACACGATAAAACTCGAGTAGTACACATATAATATAATAACAATATATATATTTGATGACATAGTGGTACGAACAAAAAACTACAAAAACGCGTAAATTTTTTCGCGTAAATTTGCGTAAACATATAATAAAACACGAATACACGATAAAAACTCGAGTAGTAGAGTGAATTGTTAGTTTTTAATATTAATATATAATTATTACGACAAAAGTAATACGAATATACGATCATAGAGTAATATAGAGGAGCCGTTCCGTGATGTAATTGAAGTCAGCAAAGTGAACCAAATTGCAGTGTGACCAATTAAAAAAAATAAAATATTGCAATAATGTATATTTGATTGTATCATTTATTAAAGTATACAATTTTGTATATGTTTTGTCATTATTCCATTGAATTAGAAGTTTACGTAGCTCATAATACGAATTGCTGAGACACTGACAGTCATATTGGTATAACTCATTAAATAGTTAAGTAATAACTATTACATTATTCATCAGCAAAACAAAATACTTAATAAATTAAATCTAATATACTAATTTAACTTCAAAGGAAAAATTAATATGTAATAATAAACAGACATGTTCTAGGTAATCAATATATTTAAAAACTGAACTTGACATTTGTAATTTTAAATTAAAATTTATATGGTTTTTACAAAATTTTAATAAATACAAAATTATAAAAATAAATTAAAGTACTTACCTTTTTTTTTACAACCATAAGCAGTGTTTATATGCTTTGAAATATATTCTTAAAAATTCTAAAACATGCATTACACTCATCTTTTCCTATTTAATTAAATGTATTTTTAAATTAACAAAAGCAGATTTATTTTTTAATTCATAGGTATAATGTTAGTTACCACTGATTTGATAGCTTTAAATTATTTATAAAATTAAAAGTCACTATATTACCTATATAATATAAATAAAAAAACTATTTCTCAACTGTTATTCATTGTAACAATCACAAACATAAATTAATACCACATTACTCAACTAGTATAGTCATAATTAGAGACCGGATTTTTATGTTTTTACATATTTTTACTGAGAGTATACAACTCCAATAGGGTGAGCTTTCCCAACAATTCATGTTCCTAAGAAAAAATTTACAAAAAATTTTAGTGCATAAAAAAGCATATTTCAAGTTTAAAGAATATTTAGTACAAAATTATATACTAATATGTATTATATACTTAACAGCATCTACAAAATACTGTAGGCAGTCTACTTTGATCTGATATAGGTTTAAAGAATCCACATTCTTTTACTCTGAAAAATAACAAAACATTACAATGATAGTCAGTTTTTTGTTTAAATTTTACTTCATGCACACAATGTTATAATAATAATAATAATAATGATAATAATAATAATAATAATAATAATAATAATAATAATAATAATAATAATAATAATTATAACAATAACAATGAGTTGTATACATAAATTTCTCCTGTAAATTAATGTTTCAATGAGATAAAAAATAATTGGTAAAATATATTATTGGCCTTTAAATAAAACTAGTTTATTGTAGTGTTGTCTTAAAGATGTAGTTTCATTATGAGATTTTAAAGAGTAATTAATTTTTAAACTTATATAAGTTGAGATTATTGACTTAATTAATAATGTTATGTGGTCAGTTAATGGAGTATGTGTTTCTTCCTGGCTATGTTTTTCTAAGCAACTAAATATAGTTGAATTATGTAAATATTGAGCTAACACTTTTGACTGAATTTCAAGTTTATCAATGGTTCTATGTGTATAATTGTATTCCTTCAAATATCTTTCTGTTTTAAAACAAATTGATATCACATCATCATTTGGATACATTAAGCCTCCATTTTTACCTCCTTTGTTCTTTAAGGTTATTAGTGAGTTTAAAAATTTTTCTTTATCTTTGGAAATTAATGCTAATTTACATGGCTCACACTTTAGAGAATTTGAAAGCTTATACACAACAAAACCGGATACATATATAATTACTTCCTTTGTAAATAGACTAAAAGAATAATCATGATTCATATCAATATAATCATGATCCATAATGAAAGAATTAATACTATTTAAAATGTCTTGACTTACAATTGAATCAGAACTTAAATTCAGGGAATTGTTATTTAATACTTTTATTGGATCTCTACTAGAATAATGTAATATATCAATATTATCTAATTGAACACAATTTCCTGTATTAAAACTTTGTATGTTATTCATTTGTATAACTAATTTCTTATAAGCAGAACGAAATTGCCTAGCTGTTGGGTTATTGTTATAGCCACCATGTCCTCTTACACTACCAAAAAAAAGTTCAAGATGGTCTTGACTACATTTATATAGTTTTATATAATCTAGTTTTCCAGGTTTAATAAAAGAGGAGTATAATTTTGAAATACTATTTAAATCTCCAACAAATCCAATGAAACCTGTTTTTCTATTTGATTCTAATACAGGCACAAATCCATTTTTCTCTTTAACCTTTAGTCCAATAATATACTCCGTAAAAATAGTAGCAAATTTAGAAATTTCTTCATAATTTTCAACACATAATGCTTTTTTGTACCCAATACAGTTCACCGAACGAGAATTCAAAATATCAAAGGCAATGTTAAACATTTCAATAAATTTAATAGTTGCTCCAACTTCAGAAAATTCTCTGAGCTTTAGATTGTCTCTACAAAACTTTAGTGCATCAGCAACTGACTGGCTCAATAATTGAGAAGCTAACTTAACCTTCATCTTTTGATTATAATAAAAAATATGGATTTTTCGGAGTTTGTTGGCCAAATGACAACCTTCTTTTTCTTGTAACATAAATAACTTAACAATGTATTCAAAATTAACTAAATTGTCATCTTCATCTAAAAATTGTTTTTTCTCACCAAAAGCGTTTCGTATCAATTTAACCATATGTGCAGGATCCATAAAAGTGACTATATTACTATGAGTGTTATTTAAGCAAAAAGATGTACATAAGCTATTTACATTAAAATTGCAACCTAAAAGCTTTGCAGTTGTAATATTGGTTGAACAACCATCAAACGTCAAACTAATAATGATTACACCAGTATTTTCCAAAAGATTTAACGCATGCTTAATCAGTTCCATTTTTTGTGAACTGTTGAGACTATTAACTAAAAAATACCCAATAGGCAGCTTCCAATTTTCATTAATAGATACCACCATAAGCACAAAGCATTCTTTAGCAATATCTAAGTTATCATTACTTGTAAATCCATTTCCCATATCAATACGTCCATAGTATTTAACACCATCATACTCAAGATGTTGACGAATAGCCATCTCATCCATCATAAGCGAACAATAGATTGGATGAGATGAATGTTTCACTTTTAAAGTTAAGTATTTTAAAGCTTCCTCTGTAAAGCCAGGGTCAGCATCGATGTTTGAATACCACTTACTTAGAGTTCGTGGGTGAGGTAAAATGGTATTGAACTGTTGCCTAACATAAGCATAAGCTTTGGCTGAAAAGAAATGCAAAGACAAAGCAAACTGTCTAACAGAAGAGCAATATTTTTTAGGGACTTTCTTACCTAAATTTTTTTTTGCAAAATTAGTAATCAAATCTTTGTGTTTTCCAAATGATTCTGACAATATGTATCCAGCGTCTTCATTAATTAAATTTTCAGTTTTTAACTTTTCTAAGATAGTCTCTAGTGAAGCAATTTTTTTCTTTTGTCTTCGAACTGTTTGTTGAAGGGACTTCATTTTTTTGTCTTTTTTGGTAATTTCTTCTTTCAGACAATGAATCCTACGTTTCAGAAAACGGCGACGGGGAGTATCATTATCTATCATTCCAGTAACAGGCGTAGTAAATGTTTCAAGTTGTTTCTAAAACAAAATTAAAATTAGGCTATTACTATAACAAGGCTAGGATTTATATGTAAATACATTTTATAGAATGTTGATAAATTAACTTAAATGCAAGTCATATATTTTATGAGATTTTAAAATAAACAAATTAAACCCATAAGGCCATAAATTTGAATACTTAGTCTTCTCAGTGTATATTACACATTTTGAGATTTTTAGCCCATTTATGAACATGTTTTAGAAATACAAATACATATTTTAGTAGTTAGAGTACATAAAAACCCTATCCCTTGTTATAACCAACAAATTAAGTAGTATTAAAATAGTTATACTTGAACAGATTGGTCTCCATCATCTAAGTGTACATTTTGTACCTCAACATTATCAGAGTGTATAGTTACATTTACATCACTGCTGGAATTTTCAGATTGATCACTGATTATTGAATTCTAAAATAATTAAAAAATATTTAATGCATTTACTTACATAAAATTTTAATAATTATTAATTTTGTACAAATAGGTAGTACCTAATTGATAACTCAAATAAAAACTTATACAATTCTATTATTTTTAAGAACATTTTTCATTTAAACAGTCAAAAAAAAAATTACCTTGACTAGAGTCCTTTTAAACATTAAATGACTAGTACAAGACGTCTGATTTATGACAAAATTTTCTGCAGGCTTCATTATTTCTGGACAACACTTTTTGGACTAACAATAATAAATATTTATCAAATTTTTAAATAATATATTACACAAAATATAGGTACATGATTACATAAGATAACTTACATATTTTAATCTATTTACAATAATTGACGGAACTGCGTTTGGAGAAAGTAACTTTTTCTTTTGGTTTGAATTCAAACTAAAATGTGTTTTATCAAAATGAAGTGAACATATCCTAGTGCTATTATTCACATTGTCAACACTTATAAGATTTGATTTAATGAAATTCAACCATTTTTCTCGGCAGTTATTATTAGAAGGTAATCTGAAATATTTAATAAATTTAAAATAACTGCTTTCAATTCCACAAAGGAAATTTAAATTACCTTTGAAAATAAGAATAAATATTAAGTATGATTTACATTTACCTGTGAAAAGAGATATCGTCTAGTTTTGATCGAGCATTCATCGTTCGGCTACAAATTAGACAACTAGGCATCGTGAAGAATATCGAAATAATATAAAAAATAATATGCGAAATAGCAATATTAATATTTACTATAATAGTAACTTTTTTTAGCAGGCTCAGTTCAAATGATATTATCATTTATCATCACGCTGTTTATCACTGATAAATGGTGATAATGATTTAACTATACCATAATTTTCGTTGTGGGTATGGCAACACTTTATTTTGGTTCACTTTGCTCGCTTCATTTTCCTACACAGACAAGCATAGACCTTATACTAATAGACGGTACGTGGTAGTAGTTCCGGTGTCCAAGCGTGAGGGCGCTGATCAACCTAGTACACCGTACACCGCACATGCGCACAAGACCTATCGGATTGTACAATAATTTTTATTTCTACTTGCGCAGTTTCACACATGCGCCTGCGACTTATCAGTTATCAACACACCGCGTACTATCACAATATTCTGGTTCTGAATTTCTGATTTGAAATTTTCAACTGTTTCATCAAGTGTTTTTCTTGAGTTTTGACGATTTTCGTTATTTTTATTGTTTAACTTAGTTTCAACTTTCAAGTTTGTAGAAGTAAGATGCCTAGGAAGTGTGTCATTTGCAATGTTTATGATAAAAATAGTGACCAATCATTTTATTCGTAAGTAAAATAATCATATTTTAACATAATAGTTTCCTTATATTTTTCATGTAAACCTTCGTAGGTAGTTTGTTCTATAAAAATATTTTTCTTTAAATATATGTTTGTATACTTTTTTTTTCTTTATTAGCTACCAATATTTAAAGAATTACAGCTCAACTGTTACAACTAAATATACCTAAATAGTTTCATTTTTTATTAATTTTATTTCAGCTTTCCTAAGGATGAAGGTCGCAAGAAGTTGTGGTTAAAAGCTTGTGGAATTGACCTATATCTACCTTCATATAGAGTTTGTGAGGCTCATTTTTCTAAAGAAGACTTTTTACCAAGTGGTTACTTAAAAAGTATTGCTATTCCAGTGAATATAAATTCTAAACAGCCAAAATTATTAGAATCCACAAATACAGGTATCTACCGTTTATATTTTGTAAATAATAAATAATAGTTTACAGTTAAATCTTAACATTTCAGTCAAATTTTTAAATAATTTTGTTGTAATTCAAAATTGTAGTTTTTGAGTCAACTTCTCAAGAAACTCTGACGCCCGAAAAAATCCCAATTGTATCAACAAATAGTATTTGTGATACTCCAAAAAAGCGATGTTCCAGTGAATTGCCTGATCTGAGGTACATTATTATTTACATATTTATTAGTTATTACATTATTACATATTTATTACATTATTTAAAGCACATTTTTTTTTACATATTCACAGTAATTGATTATTTTTATTTATGTACAAAATATTGGTTTTTATTTCAAAGTTCAAGTCAAAAACTGAAAAGGTATAATCCAGATACGATTGGGGATTTATCGCCAAGTCACTTTAATACACCAAGGAAAGCTAAAAAGAATTTAGAAATGGTAAAATATAAGTACAGCCAAAAACAAACCCAAAATGTTAAATTGAAAAAACAGGTGAAGAGACTGCAGACCAAGCTCAAAACATATGATGACCTTATCCTTCAACTGAAAAGTAAAAATTTCATATCTGAAAATGCATCTGTTCATCTAAAGGTAATATTTTATTTCTTCATTTCTTAATTTTGTTTATATATTGTTGATTTTTGCCAAAGTACGCTGTTTTATTTAGCAGTTATATGTTAATAATAAACAATGTGAAAAAAATGCATGTGATTTTAAAGTAGGTACTTGAGTAGGTGTAAGTAATTTAAATGAATATATATGTACAATATAATAAAATAAGGAAATAAAACTTGTGTCTGTTGCCTATGATAATATATGTGAGAAACTCAATTTCTTGTTGATGGTTTAAGGGTTTGTAATAAAATATTAAATTACTATAAGCATTTAATTATATTTAATTCTTTCTAGTCTATTGGTTCTGAATCATTACGTTATTTAATAGAAAGAAATATGAAAGGTCAAAAACTGCCTTATTCGTCTGAACTAAGAAAATTTGCTATAACATTACAATTTTATTCAACCAAGGCATACCAATATGTAAGGAAAAGTTTTAATAATTTGCTTCCTCATCCCAGAAGCATTAGTAGATGGTATAAAGTTGTTAATGGTGACCCCGGTTTTACTGACGAAGCATTTAAATGCATAGAAAACAAAGCCAAAAATGAGACTGTTATATGCAATATTGTACTTGATGAAATGTCTATTAGAGAACAAACTGATTGGGACGGAACAAAAATGCATGGGTTTGTTGATATGGGTACAAATATTGAAACGGAAGATGATAACGCAGTTCATGCAAGAAACGCATTTGTTTTTATGGCCGTTGGTATAAATGGCCACTGGAAAATGCCAATTGGATATTTTCTTGTTGCTGGGCTAAATGGATCAGAACGAAGTAATTTGTTGGAGCAGTGCTTAAATCTGATGTCTGAAACTGGTGCAAAAGTACACTCCGTTACTTTTGATGGAGCATATACAAATGCAACAATGTGTTCAAAATTAGGAGCTTCATTTGATATAAACGATGACTCAAGTTTTTGTATACAAAACCCATTTAACAATGAGCCAATATTTATATTTTATGATGCATGTCATATGCTCAAATTGGTGCGAAACACATTAGGGGATATGAAATATATGTATAACCAGAATGGACTTGAAATATGTTGGGATCATATAAAAGCTTTACACTTCAAAGAGAAAGAAGAAGGTTTGAGAGCTGCAACCAAATTATCGAATAAGCACATCTACTATCATAATGAGAAAATGAATGTAAAATTAGCAGCTCAAGTACTGAGTAATAGTGTAGGGAGCGCTTTAAAATTTTGCAAGTCATTAGGTGATCCAAATTTTATAAATGTTGACCCTACTGCTGAATTTTGTTTTATGATAAACAATGCATTTGATATTTTGAACTGTAGAACTATGTACTCCAAAAATCCTTTTTGCTTAGCACTGGACTTAAAAGTATATGAGAAATATGCTGATTTTGTTGTTAAGTTTAAGGAATATATATTAGGATTAAAGTTGGCCAATGGTAAACGTGTGGTAAACTCAGGTAGAAAAACTGGCTTCATTGGTCTTATTAGTGCATTATCTAATTTATTAAAGTTGTATACATATCTTAGAAATATGTATTCGTTTTCTTATATGTTATCTTACAAACTGTCTCAGGATCACATCGAGACATTTTTTAGTTCAATTAGGCAAAGAGGTGGATTCAATAACAATCCTTCCTGTAAACAGTTTAAGTCAGCATATAAGAAATTATTAGTTCACAACGAAATAAGTGGATCACAATATGGCAACTGTATTGCTATACTTGATACAACACAAATGTCGGTAGTGACAGTTGGACCAGATAGTATTATAAGCAATGAGAGTGAACAAGGCATAAATATAACTGACCATGACTATTTTAGAGCAATACATAGGATAACTCCTTTTTTAGATGAAATGACAAATTACATATCTGGTTTTGTTGTTAAAAAAATTTTAAAAAAAGTCAACTGTAATACATGTCATAAATATCTAATTGATGATTCGAAACATATATTTAAATTAATAAGTGAAAAGGATAGACATAACGCCTTAATTAAACCTAGTCAAGATATTGTTGCAATTTGTCAAGAAGCAGAAACAGTTTTTCGAGCTCACAATGTTTTTTTGCCTAATATTAAATCAAAAATTTTCTTTGCAATAAAAAACAATATTTATCAAAAACCTAACATTTTTAGAGAGCTCAATAATCATTGTCTGGATCAGCAACTATTCAATTCACATCGAGATCAAATAATAAGTCTCACTATATTAACATATTTAAATTTGAGATTTCACCATGCAGCTTCAACAAAAGAAAAAAAAAATAGTAACTCAGTTAGAAAAAAGTTTACAAAACTTATTTTATTTAGAAATGAATAATATACGTATCTAGCTTATAATTGTATTTTTTTTAAACTTAACTTTTTTTCAAATATTGACAAACTTTTTGTAGACATTATTGATCAGTTTTTTGTGACTGAATCATACTATTATTATTTATTATATTTTGTTAACTTCTGAATCATTTTACATTTAAACTGCACTGTTGACTATTGAGTATAAATTGATCAATTCACAGATATTATAAATAATATACATATCTAGATTATAATTATATATGTTTTAAACTTAACTTTTTTTCAAATATTGATGGACTTTTTGTAGATATTATTGATCAGTTTATTGTGAATGAATTATACTATTATTATTTATTATATTTTGTTCGATTCTGAATTATTTAAACTGCACTGTTAACTGTTGAATATAAATTGATCAATTCAATGATATTATAGAATATAATGTACCTATTAAATATACAAATATATTTTTATTTTTTTTTCCCCTTTTACTGTCGAATGACGATCCTATTAATGTTTATATTCATATTCATTTGTATTCATGATTTATACAATTATATAATATATAAAAACTAAAAAGCATACATTAAACTTATTTTATACTACTACTTACAACTTTCTAGTCCCTACTTACAATAGAACTATTATAGTCTAGCTGATTATAATTTATAAGTCTATTTGGCTTTGGTTTATGCAGTATACAATAATGAAGTTATAATTATAATATGGTATTGTGTTAATAACAATGTTTTTGGTCCCAAGGAATGGCATCACTGCTGGCACGCTAGGAAAGACCGCACCACCCACCCGCATCCCGTCTGGATGTCCCGTCTATTAGTATAAGGTCTATGCAGACAAGATACATAACGGCCCCTCTATATTACTCTATGTATACGATATACGAATAACAGATAACACGGGGCCGCGTTATCATCAGAGTAGTGCGAATTGGCGGGAAACGATCACGGGGCACGTTTTTTTTGCAAACGAAAAACGAAAAATCGACCTTTTTTGGGCGCGCGAACGCGTAAAACGACGTCCGGGGACGGGGACAGAATATTTCAAAAAAAGAACGCAATTTTATATTATAAGAAAAAGGAAAAAACGGCGTTTAAAAAATAGTGGGAAAGTGAGGTTATGTTTACCAACACTGCTGCCGGTGAAACGCCTTTCGGGATCAAAAGTATAAACATGATAAATTTTATTTACACGGACACCGCCGAAAGCGTTAGGTTTAACGTATATGGGTTGTGTCTAGAAGTCGGTTTATTAGAGTGAGGAAAATAGGAGCCGTTGTAAAACTACTATCGGTATCAAAAATGATACATTATCAATGTGTTTACATTATATATACCAAGCGTTCGGCTCGAGGAGCTCCGCTCCTCGGCCAGGACACCGACGAAAGTAGGATACGGTTTTTCTTTGAAAACACACATTTATACAATGAACGTATAGAGGATAAATCTAGAGGTCGGTTTTTAGAGTGATGTAAAGAGTAATTCTGGTCAGTCGGGACGGAAAAAAAACTATTTTGAGATATTTTTTATCTTTTTTATATTTTAGTTATTGAGAACGCCGCCGTAAGTAGGATACAGTTTTTTTAACGTCTAGATGGCCGGTGTGAAACGCCTTTCGGGATCAAAAGTATAAACATGATAAATTTTATTTACACGGACACCGCCGAAAGCGTTAAGTTTAACTACTCGATTTAACGTATATGGGTTGTGTCTAGAAGTCGGCTCATTAGAGTGACGAAAATAAGGAGCCGTTGTAAAACTACTATCGGTATCAAAAATGATACATTATCAATGTATTTACATTATATATACCAAGCGTTCGGCTCGAGGAGCTCCGCTCCTCGGCCAGGACACCGACGAAAGTAGGATACGGTTTTTCTTTGAAAACACACATTTATACAATGAACGTATAGAGGATAAATCTAGAGGTCGGTTATTAGAGTGATGTAAAGAGTAATTCTGGTCAGTCGGGACGGAAAAAAAACTATTTTGAGATATTTTTTATCTTTTTTATATTTTAGTTATTGAGAACGCCGCCGTAAGTAGGATACAGTTTTTTTAACGTCTAGATCGAACGCGTGTAGGATAAGTCTAGAGGTTGGTGTATTGGAGTGACGTATAGAATAATTCTGGTCAGTCGGTTCGGAAACAAAAGCTATTTAGTTATTTATTCGGCCAAGACATCGTCGAAAGTAGCATACAGGTTAGGTTTAACGTCTCGATTTCACGTATATGGGTTATGTCTAGAAGTTAATATTGAATATTGAAAACTTACTTATAATAACTAAATACCTAAAGGTCTTACACATCATAGCCAATGTATTTCACCACTATCAAAAATGGTTTATATTCTACATGGGTGGATAATTGTTATGAAAATTTCGACGACTAAACTTTAAGACACTAATACTGCAATAAGTTAGTGAACACAATTCCTGCAAAAAATTTTGTTTAAACATTATTATAGTTGAAAAAGATCAACTTTATATTTTTATGATAATAATAAAATAAAATGCAAAGAAATGTTCAAATAGAAAGTGTAAATAAAACAGTGTTTTAAAAATGATGAATGTGCCTAAATTAATAAAATTCTTTGTAAAGCTCAGTTGATGTAATGAACATTATTTTTACTCACCGTAAGAAAATTTGAGTGCTCCACAATAAACATAAATAAAAAAATTTGTATAAATTGACTGTAATTACAGTACCAAACAGTAAATGCAAACAGATTTGATTAGATTTATTCATGTGAGTTGGATAAGGGCAATGAAAGTAACTTTCAACTTAATTATTATTATATATTATTTTTATATAAAATGAAGCAAAGAGATGCAAGTTGAATCAAAATTATGAACTAACATGTTAACCATTTTTTGAACAGCTACTTAGGTCTGGTTAAAATATATTATACCCAATTTTGCTAAGAGAAAATCATTTTTATTGTAAATGTATATTACCATAGACAAAAGCCGATAAGGTACGGGTCTCAATTGAGTGTTTACTATAGCACTTTCACATAATAGTTCTAACTACAATTTACAATTAGTGTTTTCTAAAGAATCATAATTCAGGGCTCTGAAGTTATGCACTTAAAAATTCCAAAAAATGCGCTATAAATGGCACGAAAAAATGAAAAATAAGAATTTAACTTGAAAAAATTTAACAAAATCTAAAAAAAAAATATGCACTAAAAATCTCTTAATATTTTGTATTTAACATAATAATTATATGTAGTCGTGTAATGAATAATAATTGTTATGAAAATTTCTACAACTAAACCAAGCTTACTTAAAAAAAACTTTAAGACATTAATAATGCAATAAGTTAGTGAACTATTGTTTAAACATTATTATAGTTGAAAAAATATCAACTTTATATATTTTGATAATAAAATAAAATGAAACAAAAGGTTCATACAGTAAGTGTTAATAAAACAGTGTTTTAAAAATGAAGGTGAACATATAATGAACATTTTTTTTACTAATAAATTACTATAGATTGAATCAAAATTATGAACTAACATTTCATACATTTTTTGAATAGCTACATAAGTCTGGTCAAAATATATGATAGCCATTTTCCCAAGAGAAAATCATTTTTATTGTAAATGTATATATTACCATAGACAAAAGCCAATAAAGCACGGGTCAATTGAGTATTTACTATAGCATTTTCACATAATAGTTCTAACTACAATTTACAATTGAAAATAGCAATCAGTATTTATTAAAAGGTTTATACAAAAAAAAAAAAAGTATACATTTACATATACGGTTTTTTTTATAACAATAACCCTAACATTGTTAGTATTGTGGAAATTAGTTTTTTTAGACGTGGAAAGCTCTTATTGTGACTACTCGATAACGTATTGTAGTTGAATACAGCAGTTAATAAGTACAATCAGATTCTGAAAAAAAATTATGTATGTACAATTAATATAATTTTTTAACGTTTTGTGGGTATAATTATTGTAAGGCGACCATAGTATTAATGAGTTGAAATCACAACAAACAGGTACCTATAATAATGAAACGCTTTAAGATAAACGAAGGGAAAAAAAGGTAATTAAATATCATAGATGTGATAGAGTCATTGTGTGTGGAAATGTGAAATAAAAAAATTCTGTATGTTATTGCATCATAACATTAACATTATGTACTTTAAAACATAAAATTAATTAAAGGCGAATGATATTGCAAAGCTGTCTCATAGCCAGCTATAAAAAGTGTGATAATTGCTGAAAAGGTAATTTATTGAAAGTATTCTAATTCAGTTATTGCACAGAACCAACAATCTGAAAAATGCATTCTGATATACCATAAAAAAAAAAAAAAAAAAAACATTTTGTACAAATAATTCAACAATATAGGTATACCGTATACTTTTTTGTGTTGAATAAGACATGACGTATGACATGTTATTATTGAGTATAAAAAAAATAATAATACTATCGAAAAACATATTATGTGTATGAACATTTTTGGTGACACAAACTGAGGGCAAATTATATTAATGAGATAAAGTATCCAATGTAATGGTAAGCAGATTCTTTGATGGTAAGTAGTTTATAATTCTATGGTACCTAAAAGTATTCTATTTAATAAAACAGTGTAAATATTCAATTTTACATAATATAATAGGTACAGCAGAAACGTTTTTCTTAAAAACTTTTTATCCATTGAAAAAAATAAAAACTATTTTGTAAAACATATATATAATATAATTAAATAATATAGGTATACTTTTACTTTGTGTCGAATCAGACATGTTATTAGTGAGTAAGTATTCATCAAAAATAATAATAGTATCAAAAAACACAAACCGAGAGGAAATTGTTTTATATTAATTATTATTTTATATTAAGAGAAGATAAAAGTATACAATTTAATAGTAAGTAGGTATTGTTTATGACACCCAAAATTGCAAATGTATTTCACATTTTCAACTTATCATCAAATAACCAAATTAAAATGTTAATGAATATATGACTGGTATTTAAGAAATAATATAATGGCGTTGGACTATTTGTAAATTTATTTCACCACAATCAAAATCAGTGGTTAGTTCAGCTAAAATAATATAATTATTTATTATAACCCTTTGATTCGTTGACGGTTATAGTAGGTATATTTTTTAACTCTTATTTAACATAATAATTATATGTAGTCGAGTAATGAATAATAATTGTTATGAAAATTTCTACAACTAAACCAAGCTTACTTAAAAAAAACTTTAAGACATTAATAATGCAATAAGTTAGTGAACTATTGTTTAAACATTATTATAGTTGAAAAAATATCAACTTTATATATTTTGATAATAAAATAAAATGAAACAAAAGGTTCATACAGTAAGTGTTAATAAAACAGTGTTTTAAAAATGAAGGTGAACATATAATGAACATTTTTTTTACTAATAAATTACTATAGATTGAATCAAAATTATGAACTAACATTTCATACATTTTTTGAATAGCTACATAAGTCTGGTCAAAATATATGATACCCATTTTCCCAAGAGAAAATCATTTTTATTGTAAATGTATATATTACCATAGACAAAAGCCAATAAAGCACGGGTCAATTGAGTATTTACTATAGCATTTTCACATAATAGTTCTAACTACAATTTACAATTGAAAATAGCAATCAGTATTTATTAAAAGGTTTATACAAAAAAAAAAAAAGTATACATTTACATATACGGTTTTTTTTATAACAATAACCCTAACATTGTTAGTATTGTGGAAATTAGTTTTTTTAGACGTGGAAAGCTCTTATTGTGACTACTCGATAACGTATTGTAGTTGAATACAGCAGTTAATAAGTACAATCAGATTCTGAAAAAAAATTATGTATGTACAATTAATATAATTTTTTAACGTTTTGTGGGTATAATTATTGTAAGGCGACCATAGTATTAATGAGTTGAAATCACAACAAACAGGTACCTATAATAATGAAACGCTTTAAGATAAACGAAGGGAAAAAAAGGTAATTAAATATCATAGATGTGATAGAGTCATTGTGTGTGGAAATGTGAAATAAAAAAATTCTGTATGTTATTGCATCATAACATTAACATTATGTACTTTAAAACATAAAATTAATTAAAGGCGAATGATATTGCAAAGCTGTCTCATAGCCAGCTATAAAAAGTGTGATAATTGCTGAAAAGGTAATTTATTGAAAGTATTCTAATTCAGTTATTGCACAGAACCAACAATCTGAAAAATGCATTCGGATATACCATAAAAAAAAAAAAAAAAAAACATTTTGTACAAATAATTCAACAATATAGGTATACCGTATACTTTTTTGTGTTGAATAAGACATGACGTATGACATGTTATTATTGAGTATAAAAAAAATAATAATACTATCGAAAAACATATTATGTGTATGAACATTTTTGGTGACACAAACTGAGGGCAAATTATATTAATGAGATAAAGTATCCAATGTAATGGTAAGCAGATTCTTTGATGGTAAGTAGTTTATAACTCTATGGTACCTAAAAGTATTCTATTTAATAAAACAGTGTAAATATTCAATTTTACATAATATAATAGGTACAGCAGAAACGTTTTTCTTAAAAACTTTTTATCCATTGAAAAAAATAAAAACTATTTTGTAAAACATATATATAATATAATTAAATAATATAGGTATACTTTTACTTTGTGTCGAATCAGACATGTTATTAGTGAGTAAGTATTCATCAAAAATAATAATAGTATCAAAAAACACAAACCGAGAGGAAATTGTTTTATATTAATTATTATTTTATATTAAGAGAAGATAAAAGTATACAATTTAATAGTAAGTAGGTATTGTTTATGACACCGAAAATTGCAAATGTATTTCACATTTTCAACTTATCATCAAATAACCAAATTAAAATGTTAATGAATATATGACTGGTATTTAAGAAATAATATAATGGCGTTGGACTATTTGTAAATTTATTTCACCACAATCAAAATCAGTGGTTAGTTCAGCTAAAATAATATAATTATTTATTATAACCCTTTGATTCGTTGACGGTTATAGTAGGTATATTTTTTAACTCTTATTTAACATAATAATTATATGTAGTCGAGTAATGAATAATAATTGTTATGAAAATTTCTACAACTAAACCAAGCTTACTTAAAAAAAACTTTAAGACATTAATAATGCAATAAGTTAGTGAACTATTGTTTAAACATTATTATAGTTGAAAAAATATCAACTTTATATATTTTGATAATAAAATAAAATGAAACAAAAGGTTCATACAGTAAGTGTTAATAAAACAGTGTTTTAAAAATGAAGGTGAACATATAATGAACATTTTTTTTACTAATAAATTACTATAGATTGAATCAAAATTATGAACTAACATTTCATACATTTTTTGAATAGCTACATAAGTCTGGTCAAAATATATGATACCCATTTTCCCAAGAGAAAATCATTTTTATTGTAAATGTATATATTACCATAGACAAAAGCCAATAAAGCACGGGTCAATTGAGTATTTACTATAGCATTTTCACATAATAGTTCTAACTACAATTTACAATTGAAAATAGCAATCAGTATTTATTAAAAGGTTTATACAAAAAAAAAAAAAGTATACATTTACATATACGGTTTTTTTTATAACAATAACCCTAACATTGTTAGTATTGTGGAAATTAGTTTTTTTAGACGTGGAAAGCTCTTATTGTGACTACTCGATAACGTATTGTAGTTGAATACAGCAGTTAATAAGTACAATCAGATTCTGAAAAAAAATTATGTATGTACAATTAATATAATTTTTTAACGTTTTGTGGGTATAATTATTGTAAGGCGACCATAGTATTAATGAGTTGAAATCACAACAAACAGGTACCTATAATAATGAAACGCTTTAAGATAAACGAAGGGAAAAAAAGGTAATTAAATATCATAGATGTGATAGAGTCATTGTGTGTGGAAATGTGAAATAAAAAAATTCTGTATGTTATTGCATCATAACATTAACATTATGTACTTTAAAACATAAAATTAATTAAAGGCGAATGATATTGCAAAGCTGTCTCATAGCCAGCTATAAAAAGTGTGATAATTGCTGAAAAGGTAATTTATTGAAAGTATTCTAATTCAGTTATTGCACAGAACCAACAATCTGAAAAATGCATTCGGATATACCATAAAAAAAAAAAAAAAAAAACATTTTGTACAAATAATTCAACAATATAGGTATACCGTATACTTTTTTGTGTTGAATAAGACATGACGTATGACATGTTATTATTGAGTATAAAAAAAATAATAATACTATCGAAAAACATATTATGTGTATGAACATTTTTGGTGACACAAACTGAGGGCAAATTATATTAATGAGATAAAGTATCCAATGTAATGGTAAGCAGATTCTTTGATGGTAAGTAGTTTATAACTCTATGGTACCTAAAAGTATTCTATTTAATAAAACAGTGTAAATATTCAATTTTACATAATATAATAGGTACAGCAGAAACGTTTTTCTTAAAAACTTTTTATCCATTGAAAAAAATAAAAACTATTTTGTAAAACATATATATAATATAATTAAATAATATAGGTATACTTTTACTTTGTGTCGAATCAGACATGTTATTAGTGAGTAAGTATTCATCAAAAATAATAATAGTATCAAAAAACACAAACCGAGAGGAAATTGTTTTATATTAATTATTATTTTATATTAAGAGAAGATAAAAGTATACAATTTAATAGTAAGTAGGTATTGTTTATGACACCGAAAATTGCAAATGTATTTCACATTTTCAACTTATCATCAAATAACCAAATTAAAATGTTAATGAATATATGACTGGTATTTAAGAAATAATATAATGGCGTTGGACTATTTGTAAATTTATTTCACCACAATCAAAATCAGTGGTTAGTTCAGCTAAAATAATATAATTATTTATTATAACCCTTTGATTCGTTGACGGTTATAGTAGGTATATTTTTTAACTCTTATTTAACATAATAATTATATGTAGTCGAGTAATGAATAATAATTGTTATGAAAATTTCTACAACTAAACCAAGCTTACTTAAAAAAAACTTTAAGACATTAATAATGCAATAAGTTAGTGAACTATTGTTTAAACATTATTATAGTTGAAAAAATATCAACTTTATATATTTTGATAATAAAATAAAATGAAACAAAAGGTTCATACAGTAAGTGTTAATAAAACAGTGTTTTAAAAATGAAGGTGAACATATAATGAACATTTTTTTTACTAATAAATTAATATAGATTGAATCAAAATTATGAACTAACATTTCATACATTTTTTGAATAGCTACATAAGTCTGGTCAAAATATATGATACCCATTTTCCCAAGAGAAAATCATTTTTATTGTAAATGTATATATTACCATAGACAAAAGCCAATAAAGCACGGGTCAATTGAGTATTTACTATAGCATTTTCACATAATAGTTCTAACTACAATTTACAATTGAAAATAGCAATCAGTATTTATTAAAAGGTTTATACAAAAAAAAAAAAAGTATACATTTACATATACGGTTTTTTTTATAACAATAACCCTAACATTGTTAGTATTGTGGAAATTAGTTTTTTTAGACGTGGAAAGCTCTTATTGTGACTACTCGATAACGTATTGTAGTTGAATACAGCAGTTAATAAGTACAATCAGATTCTGAAAAAAAATTATGTATGTACAATTAATATAATTTTTTAACGTTTTGTGGGTATAATTATTGTAAGGCGACCATAGTATTAATGAGTTGAAATCACAACAAACAGGTACCTATAATAATGAAACGCTTTAAGATAAACGAAGGGAAAAAAAGGTAATTAAATATCATAGATGTGATAGAGTCATTGTGTGTGGAAATGTGAAATAAAAAAATTCTGTATGTTATTGCATCATAACATTAACATTATGTACTTTAAAACATAAAATTAATTAAAGGCGAATGATATTGCAAAGCTGTCTCATAGCCAGCTATAAAAAGTGTGATAATTGCTGAAAAGGTAATTTATTGAAAGTATTCTAATTCAGTTATTGCACAGAACCAACAATCTGAAAAATGCATTCGGATATACCATAAAAAAAAAAAAAAAAAAACATTTTGTACAAATAATTCAACAATATAGGTATACCGTATACTTTTTTGTGTTGAATAAGACATGACGTATGACATGTTATTATTGAGTATAAAAAAAATAATAATACTATCGAAAAACATATTATGTGTATGAACATTTTTGGTGACACAAACTGAGGGCAAATTATATTAATGAGATAAAGTATCCAATGTAATGGTAAGCAGATTCTTTGATGGTAAGTAGTTTATAACTCTATGGTACCTAAAAGTATTCTATTTAATAAAACAGTGTAAATATTCAATTTTACATAATATAATAGGTACAGCAGAAACGTTTTTCTTAAAAACTTTTTATCCATTGAAAAAAATAAAAACTATTTTGTAAAACATATATATAATATAATTAAATAATATAGGTATACTTTTACTTTGTGTCGAATCAGACATGTTATTAGTGAGTAAGTATTCATCAAAAATAATAATAGTATCAAAAAACACAAACCGAGAGGAAATTGTTTTATATTAATTATTATTTTATATTAAGAGAAGATAAAAGTATACAATTTAATAGTAAGTAGGTATTGTTTATGACACCGAAAATTGCAAATGTATTTCACATTTTCAACTTATCATCAAATAACCAAATTAAAATGTTAATGAATATATGACTGGTATTTAAGAAATAATATAATGGCGTTGGACTATTTGTAAATTTATTTCACCACAATCAAAATCAGTGGTTAGTTCAGCTAAAATAATATAATTATTTATTATAACCCTTTGATTCGTTTTGACGGTTATAGTAGGTATATTTTTTAACTCTTATTTAACATAATAATTATATGTAGTCGAGTAATGAATAATAATTGTTATGAAAATTTCTACAACTAAACCAAGCTTACTTAAAAAAAACTTTAAGACATTAATAATGCAATAAGTTAGTGAACTATTGTTTAAACATTATTATAGTTGAAAAAATATCAACTTTATATATTTTGATAATAAAATAAAATGAAACAAAAGGTTCATACAGTAAGTGTTAATAAAACAGTGTTTTAAAAATGAAGGTGAACATATAATGAACATTTTTTTTACTAATAAATTACTATAGATTGAATCAAAATTATGAACTAACATTTCATACATTTTTTGAATAGCTACATAAGTCTGGTCAAAATATATGATACCCATTTTCCCAAGAGAAAATCATTTTTATTGTAAATGTATATATTACCATAGACAAAAGCCAATAAAGCACGGGTCAATTGAGTATTTACTATAGCATTTTCACATAATAGTTCTAACTACAATTTACAATTGAAAATAGCAATCAGTATTTATTAAAAGGTTTATACAAAAAAAAAAAAAGTATACATTTACATATACGGTTTTTTTTATAACAATAACCCTAACATTGTTAGTATTGTGGAAATTAGTTTTTTTAGACGTGGAAAGCTCTTATTGTGACTACTCGATAACGTATTGTAGTTGAATACAGCAGTTAATAAGTACAATCAGATTCTGAAAAAAAATTATGTATGTACAATTAATATAATTTTTTAACGTTTTGTGGGTATAATTATTGTAAGGCGACCATAGTATTAATGAGTTGAAATCACAACAAACAGGTACCTATAATAATGAAACGCTTTAAGATAAACGAAGGGAAAAAAAGGTAATTAAATATCATAGATGTGATAGAGTCATTGTGTGTGGAAATGTGAAATAAAAAAATTCTGTATGTTATTGCATCATAACATTAACATTATGTACTTTAAAACATAAAATTAATTAAAGGCGAATGATATTGCAAAGCTGTCTCATAGCCAGCTATAAAAAGTGTGATAATTGCTGAAAAGGTAATTTATTGAAAGTATTCTAATTCAGTTATTGCACAGAACCAACAATCTGAAAAATGCATTCGGATATACCATAAAAAAAAAAAAAAAAAAACATTTTGTACAAATAATTCAACAATATAGGTATACCGTATACTTTTTTGTGTTGAATAAGACATGACGTATGACATGTTATTATTGAGTATAAAAAAAATAATAATACTATCGAAAAACATATTATGTGTATGAACATTTTTGGTGACACAAACTGAGGGCAAATTATATTAATGAGATAAAGTATCCAATGTAATGGTAAGCAGATTCTTTGATGGTAAGTAGTTTATAACTCTATGGTACCTAAAAGTATTCTATTTAATAAAACAGTGTAAATATTCAATTTTACATAATATAATAGGTACAGCAGAAACGTTTTTCTTAAAAACTTTTTATCCATTGAAAAAAATAAAAACTATTTTGTAAAACATATATATAATATAATTAAATAATATAGGTATACTTTTACTTTGTGTCGAATCAGACATGTTATTAGTGAGTAAGTATTCATCAAAAATAATAATAGTATCAAAAAACACAAACCGAGAGGAAATTGTTTTATATTAATTATTATTTTATATTAAGAGAAGATAAAAGTATACAATTTAATAGTAAGTAGGTATTGTTTATGACACCCAAAATTGCAAATGTATTTCACATTTTCAACTTATCATCAAATAACCAAATTAAAATGTTAATGAATATATGACTGGTATTTAAGAAATAATATAATGGCGTTGGACTATTTGTAAATTTATTTCACCACAATCAAAATCAGTGGTTAGTTCAGCTAAAATAATATAATTATTTATTATAACCCTTTGATTCGTTGACGGTTATAGTAGGTATATTTTTTAACTCTTATTTAACATAATAATTATATGTAGTCGAGTAATGAATAATAATTGTTATGAAAATTTCTACAACTAAACCAAGCTTACTTAAAAAAAACTTTAAGACATTAATAATGCAATAAGTTAGTGAACTATTGTTTAAACATTATTATAGTTGAAAAAATATCAACTTTATATATTTTGATAATAAAATAAAATGAAACAAAAGGTTCATACAGTAAGTGTTAATAAAACAGTGTTTTAAAAATGAAGGTGAACATATAATGAACATTTTTTTTACTAATAAATTACTATAGATTGAATCAAAATTATGAACTAACATTTCATACATTTTTTGAATAGCTACATAAGTCTGGTCAAAATATATGATACCCATTTTCCCAAGAGAAAATCATTTTTATTGTAAATGTATATATTACCATAGACAAAAGCCAATAAAGCACGGGTCAATTGAGTATTTACTATAGCATTTTCACATAATAGTTCTAACTACAATTTACAATTGAAAATAGCAATCAGTATTTATTAAAAGGTTTATACAAAAAAAAAAAAAGTATACATTTACATATACGGTTTTTTTTATAACAATAACCCTAACATTGTTAGTATTGTGGAAATTAGTTTTTTTAGACGTGGAAAGCTCTTATTGTGACTACTCGATAACGTATTGTAGTTGAATACAGCAGTTAATAAGTACAATCAGATTCTGAAAAAAAATTATGTATGTACAATTAATATAATTTTTTAACGTTTTGTGGGTATAATTATTGTAAGGCGACCATAGTATTAATGAGTTGAAATCACAACAAACAGGTACCTATAATAATGAAACGCTTTAAGATAAACGAAGGGAAAAAAAGGTAATTAAATATCATAGATGTGATAGAGTCATTGTGTGTGGAAATGTGAAATAAAAAAATTCTGTATGTTATTGCATCATAACATTAACATTATGTACTTTAAAACATAAAATTAATTAAAGGCGAATGATATTGCAAAGCTGTCTCATAGCCAGCTATAAAAAGTGTGATAATTGCTGAAAAGGTAATTTATTGAAAGTATTCTAATTCAGTTATTGCACAGAACCAACAATCTGAAAAATGCATTCGGATATACCATAAAAAAAAAAAAAAAAAAACATTTTGTACAAATAATTCAACAATATAGGTATACCGTATACTTTTTTGTGTTGAATAAGACATGACGTATGACATGTTATTATTGAGTATAAAAAAAATAATAATACTATCGAAAAACATATTATGTGTATGAACATTTTTGGTGACACAAACTGAGGGCAAATTATATTAATGAGATAAAGTATCCAATGTAATGGTAAGCAGATTCTTTGATGGTAAGTAGTTTATAACTCTATGGTACCTAAAAGTATTCTATTTAATAAAACAGTGTAAATATTCAATTTTACATAATATAATAGGTACAGCAGAAACGTTTTTCTTAAAAACTTTTTATCCATTGAAAAAAATAAAAACTATTTTGTAAAACATATATATAATATAATTAAATAATATAGGTATACTTTTACTTTGTGTCGAATCAGACATGTTATTAGTGAGTAAGTATTCATCAAAAATAATAATAGTATCAAAAAACACAAACCGAGAGGAAATTGTTTTATATTAATTATTATTTTATATTAAGAGAAGATAAAAGTATACAATTTAATAGTAAGTAGGTATTGTTTATGACACCCAAAATTGCAAATGTATTTCACATTTTCAACTTATCATCAAATAACCAAATTAAAATGTTAATGAATATATGACTGGTATTTAAGAAATAATATAATGGCGTTGGACTATTTGTAAATTTATTTCACCACAATCAAAATCAGTGGTTAGTTCAGCTAAAATAATATAATTATTTATTATAACCCTTTGATTCGTTGACGGTTATAGTAGGTATATTTTTTAACTCTTATTTAACATAATAATTATATGTAGTCGAGTAATGAATAATAATTGTTATGAAAATTTCTACAACTAAACCAAGCTTACTTAAAAAAAACTTTAAGACATTAATAATGCAATAAGTTAGTGAACTATTGTTTAAACATTATTATAGTTGAAAAAATATCAACTTTATATATTTTGATAATAAAATAAAATGAAACAAAAGGTTCATACAGTAAGTGTTAATAAAACAGTGTTTTAAAAATGAAGGTGAACATATAATGAACATTTTTTTTACTAATAAATTACTATAGATTGAATCAAAATTATGAACTAACATTTCATACATTTTTTGAATAGCTACATAAGTCTGGTCAAAATATATGATACCCATTTTCCCAAGAGAAAATCATTTTTATTGTAAATGTATATATTACCATAGACAAAAGCCAATAAAGCACGGGTCAATTGAGTATTTACTATAGCATTTTCACATAATAGTTCTAACTACAATTTACAATTGAAAATAGCAATCAGTATTTATTAAAAGGTTTATACAAAAAAAAAAAAAGTATACATTTACATATACGGTTTTTTTTATAACAATAACCCTAACATTGTTAGTATTGTGGAAATTAGTTTTTTTAGACGTGGAAAGCTCTTATTGTGACTACTCGATAACGTATTGTAGTGAATACAGCAGTTAATAAGTACAATCAGATTCTGAAAAAAAATTATGTATGTACAATTAATATAATTTTTTAACGTTTTGTGGGTATAATTTTTGTAAGGCGACCATAGTATTAATGAGTTGAAATCACAACAAACAGGTACCTATAATAATGAAACGCTTTAAGTTAAACGAAGGGAAAAAAAGGTATTTAAATATCATAGATGTGATAGAGTCATTGTGTGTGGAAATGTGAAATAAAAAAATTCTGTATTCTATTTAATATGTTTTATATTCAATTTTACATAATATAATAAGTACAGCAGAAACGTTTTTCTTAAAAACTTTTTATCCATTGAAAAAAATAAAAACTATTTTGTATAACATATATAATTAAATAATATAGGTATACTTTTACTTTGTGTCGAATCAGACATGTTATTAGTGAGTAAGTATTCATCAATAATAATAATACTATCAAAAAACACAAACCGAGAGGAAATTGTTTTATATTAATTAAGATTATTTTATATTAAGAGATAAAAGTATACAATTTAATAGTAAGTAGGTATTGTTTATGACACCCAAAATTGCAAATGTATTTCACATTTTCAACTTATCATCAAAAAACCAAATTAAAATGTTAATTAATATATGACTGGTATTTAAGAAATAATATAATGGCGTTGGACTATTTGTAAATTTATTTCACCACAATCAAAATCAGTGGTTAGTTCGGCTAAAATAATATAATTATTTATTATAACGCTTTGATTTGTAGACGGTTATAGTAGGTATATTTTTTAAATTTTCACTTACCATTGTAAAAGTATTTTGATTAGTTTAAAATCGACAAACACGGATAATTAACTATTTGCATATTTACTACCATGATAATATGTAAGAGTGTGTTTTAAGAGAAATTCAACAGTCATAATTCATGCAATTACAATTTTATCCTAGAATTAGGTACTGTTACATACATTTTGTGTTTTGATATAATCTGTACCACTCGAATTATAGGTACCTACGGAGTCGAATTAGAGTATTTTCTATTTAATAAAACAGTATAAATATTCAATTTCCTTTAGTTACTCATACACAGTGTGTTTGTAGCATATAATAGGTCCAGCAGAAATGTCCGATGTGTAGGTACCCGGTATCATTGGTCAATGGTCTTCACACCAAAAGACAAAAGCCGACCTATAAATTATTATTTTGAACTAAATGGTTTATATATACAGAAGAAAATAATTAAGACGATATCTGATTTAATATATAAATTATATAAAAGAAATAGAAAGAGTCAAATAATAATATGTTTTCATAATATTTAGTATTTCCTGCATCATCTCTAACACAAACTGTAAATAATCGATAATTGAATAAATAAATTGAATACAGTGTTTTAAAAGTCGTCGTTAATAATACACAGATAGGAACTACATACCGAACACGAATATTAACAGAACCTAGAAAGTATTTGTATTTATTTTTTGCAAAAGCCTAACACTCTCATGACCAATTCTGTCATTAGTAACAAAGTAACATTTCAATTTTAATTCAATACTTACTTAGTAAATCATTCATTATGAGTAATAATAACCGGTGGACAGCAAGAAACTACAAAACGATCAATATATATATATGACATGGTATAACGAACAAAAAACTACAAAAAAAAAATATATTATTATAAAAACGTATAATAAAACACGAATACACGATAAAAACTCGAGTAGTAGAGTGAATTATTAGTTTTTAATATATAATATACGATATTAAATTATTAATATATTATTTACTATTATTTCTCGAGTACTCTAGAGGTACAAAAAATCACAAAACACTTATATGAGTACACTTTGTATAAAAGATACACGGTCAAACGTAATGCGTTTAAATCATATAATATATTATTATATAGGATACTAACTATATAGGATCACAAACTAAATAGTAGTTTAAAACATTTTTATTAAGAAAACAACGTACAAAACACGATAAAACTCGAGTAGTACACATATAATATAATAACAATATATATATTTGATGACATAGTGGTACGAACAAAAAACTACAAAAACGCGTAAATTTTTTCGCGTAAATTTGCGTAAACATATAATAAAACACGAATACACGATAAAAACTCGAGTAGTAGAGTGAATTGTTAGTTTTTAATATTAATATATAATTATTACGACAAAAGTAATACGAATATACGATATACGAATAACAGATAACACGGGGCCGCGTTATCATCAGAGTAGTGCGAATTGGCGGGAAACGATCATGGGGCACGTTTTTTTTGCAAACGAAAAACGAAAAATCGACCTTTTTTGGGCGCGCGAACGCGTAAAACGACGTCCGGGGACGGGGACAGAATATTTCAAAAAAAGAACGCAATTTTATAGTATAAGAAAAAGGAAAAAACGGCGTTTAAAAAATAGTGGGAAAGTGAGGTTATGTTTACCAACACTGCTGCCGGTGAAACGCCTTTCGGGATCAAAAGTATAAACATGATAAATTTTATTTACACGGACACCGCCGAAAGCGTTAGGTTTAACGTATATGGGTTGTGTCTAGAAGTCGGTTTATTAGAGTGAGGAAAATAGGAGCCGTTGTAAAACTACTATCGGTATCAAAAATGATACATTATCAATGTATTTACATTATATATACCAAGCGTTCGGCTCGAGGAGCTCCGCTCCTCGGCCAGGACACCGACGAAAGTAGGATACGGTTTTTCTTTGAAAACACACATTTATACAATGAACGTATAGAGGATAAATCTAGAGGTCGGTTATTAGAGTGATGTAAAGAGTTATTCTGGTCAGTCGGGACGGAAAAAAAAACTATTTTGAGATATTTTTTATCTTTTTTATATTTTAGTTATTGAGAACGCCGCCGTAAGTAGGATACAGTTTTTTTAACGTCTAGATGGCCGGTGTGAAACGCCTTTCGGGATCAAAAGTATAAACATGATAAATTTTATTTACACGGACACCGCCGAAAGCGTTAAGTTTAACTACTCGATTTAACGTATATGGGGGTTGTGTCTAGAAGTCGGTTTATTAGACTGAGGAAAATAGGAGCCGTTGTAAAACTACTATCGGTATCAAAAATGATACATTATCAATGTATTTACATTATATATACCAAGCGTTCGGCTCGAGGAGCTCCGCTCCTCGGCCAGGACACCGACGAAAGTAGGATACGGTTTTTCTTTGAAAACACACATTTATACAATGAACGTATAGAGGATAAATCTAGAGGTCGGTTATTAGAGTGATGTAAAGAGTAATTCTGGTCAGTCGGGACGGAAAAAAAACTATTTTGAGATATTTTTTATCTTTTTTATATTTTAGTTATTGAGAACGCCGCCGTAAGTAGGATACAGTTTTTTTAACGTCTAGATCGAACGCGTGTAGGATAAGTCTAGAGGTTGGTGTATTTGAGTGACGTATAGAATAATTCTGGTCAGTCGGTTCGGAAACAAAAGCTATTTAGTTATTTATTCGGCCAAGACATCGTCGAAAGTAGCATACAGGTTAGGTTTAACGTCTCGATTTCACGTATATGGGTTATGTCTAGAAGTTAATATTGAATATTGAAAACTTACTTATAATAACTAAATACCTAAAGGTCTTACACATCATAGCCAATGTATTTCACCACTATCAAAAATGGTTTATATTCTACATGGGTGGATAATTGTTATGAAAATTTCGACGACTAAACTTTAAGACACTAATACTGCAATAAGTTAGTGAACACAATTCCTGCAAAAAATTTTGTTTAAACATTATTATAGTTGAAAAAGATCAACTTTATATTTTTATGATAATAATAAAATAAAATGCAAAGAAATGTTCAAATAGAAAGTGTAAATAAAACAGTGTTTTAAAAATGATGAATGTGCCTAAATTAATAAAATTCTTTGTAAAGCTCAGTTGATGTAATGAACATTATTTTTACTCACCGTAAGAAAATTTGAGTGCTCCACAATAAACATAAATAAATAAATTTGTATAAATTGACTGTAATTACAGTACCAAACAGTAAATGCAAACAGATTTGATTAGATTTATTCATGTGAGTTGGATAAGGGCAATGAAAGTAACTTTCAACTTAATTATTATTATATATTATTTTTATATAAAATGAAGCAAAGAGATGCAAGTTGAATCAAAATTATGAACTAACATGTTAACCATTTTTTGAACAGCTACTTAGGTCTGGTTAAAATATATTATACCCAATTTTGCTAAGAGAAAATCATTTTTATTGTAAATGTATATTACCATAGACAAAAGCCGATAAGGTACGGGTCTCAATTGAGTGTTTACTATAGCACTTTCACATAATAGTCCTAACTACAATTTACAATTAGTGTTTTCTAAAGAATCATAATTCAGGGCTCTGAAGTTATGCACTTAATAATTCCAAAAAATGCGCTATAAATGGCACGAAAAAATGAAAAATAAGAATTTAACTTGAAAAAATTTAACAAAATCTAAAAAAAAAAATATGCACTAAAAATCTCTTAATATTTTGTATTTAACATAATAATTATATTATAATAATATTGTTAATAGGTATACCGTATACTTTTTTTGTGTTGAAATGACACGACGCATGACATGTTATTATTGAGTATTAAAAAAATAATAATACTATCGAAAAACATATTATGTGTATGAACATTTTTGGTGACACAAACTGAGGGCAAATTATATTAATGAGATAAAGTATCCAATGTAATGGTAAGTAGTTTAGAATTCTATGGTACCTAAAAGTATTCTATTTAATAAAACAGTGTAAATATTCAATTTTACATAATATAATAGGTACAGCAGAAACGTTTTTCTTAAAAACTTTTTATCCATTGAAAAAAATAAAAACTATTTTGTAAAACATATATATAATATAATTAAATAATATAGGTATACTTTTACTTTGTGTCGAATCAGACATGTTATTAGTGAGTAAGTATTCATCAAAAATAATAATAGTATCAAAAAACACAAACCGAGAGGAAATTGTTTTATATTAATTATTATTTTATATTAAGAGAAGATAAAAGTATACAATTTAATAGTAAGTAGGTATTGTTTATGACACCCAAAATTGCAAATGTATTTCACATTTTCAACTTATCATCAAACAACCAAATTAAAATGTTAATGAATATATGACTGGTATTTAAGAAATAATATAATGGCGTTGGACTATTTGTAAATTTATTTCACCACAATCAAAATCAGTGGTTAGTTCAGCTAAAATAATATAATTATTTATTATAACCCTTTGATTCGTTGACGGTTATAGTAGGTATATTTTTTAACTCTTATTTAACATAATAATTATATGTAGTCGAGTAATGAATAATAATTGTTATGAAAATTTCTACAACTAAACCAAGCTTACTTAAAAAAAACTTTAAGACACTAATAATGCAATAAGTTAGTGAACTATTGTTTAAACATTATTATAGTTGAAAAAATATCAACTTTATATATTTTGATATAATAAAATAAAATGAAACAAAAGGTTCATACAGAAAGTGTTAATAAAACAGTGTTTTAAAAATGAAGGTGAACGTATAATGAACATTTTTTTTACTAATAAATTACTATAGATTGAATCAAAATTATGAACTAACGTTTCATACATTTTTTGAATAGCTACATAAGTCTGGTCAAAATATATGATACCCATTTTCCCAAGAGAAAATCATTTTTATTGTAAATGTATATATTACCATAGACAAAAGCCAATAAGGCACGGGTCAATTGAGTATTTACTATAGCATTTTCACATAATAGTTCTAACTACAATTTACAATTGAAAATAGCAATCAGTATTTATTAAAAGGTTTATACAAAAAAAAAAAAGTATACATTTACATATACGGTTTTTTTTATAACAATAACCCTAACATTGTTAGTATTGTGGAAATTAGTTTTTTTAGACGTGGAAAGCTCTTATTGTGACTACTCGATAACGTATTGTAGTGAATACAGCAGTTAATAAGTACAATCAGATTCTGAAAAAAAATTATGTATGTACAATTAATATAATTTTTTAACGTTTTGTGGGTATAATTTTTGTAAGGCGACCATAGTATTAATGAGTTGAAATCACAACAAACAGGTACCTATAATAATGAAACGCTTTAAGTTAAACGAAGGGAAAAAAAGGTATTTAAATATCATAGATGTGATAGAGTCATTGTGTGTGGAAATGTGAAATAAAAAAATTCTGTATTCTATTTAATATGTTTTATATTCAATTTTACATAATATAATAGGTACAGCAGAAACGTTTTTCTTAAAAACTTTTTATCCATTGAAAAAAATAAAAACTATTTTGTATAACATATATAATTAAATAATATAGGTATACTTTTACTTTGTGTCGAATCAGACATGTTATTAGTGAGTAAGTATTCATCAAAAATAATAATACTATCAAAAAACACAAACCGAGAGGAAATTGTTTTATATTAATTATTATTTTATATTTTAAGAGATAAAAGTATATAATTTAATAGCAAGTAGGTATTGTTTATGACACCCAAAATTGCAAATGTATTTCACATTTTCAACTTATCATCAAATAACCAAATTAAAATGTTAATTAATATATGACTGGTATTTAAGAAATAATATAATGGCGTTGGACTATTTGTAAATTTATTTCACCACAATCAAAATCAGTGGTTAGTTCAGCTAAAATAATATAATTATTTATTATAACGCTTTGATTCGTAGACGGTTATAGTAGGAATATTTTTTAAATTTTCACTTACCATTGTAAAAGTATTTTGATTAGTTTAAAATCGACAAACACGGATAATTAACTATTTGCATATTTACTACCATGATAATATGTAAGAGTGTGTTTTAAGAGAAATTCAACAGTCATAATTCATGCAATTACAATTTTATCCTAGAATTAGGTACTGTTACATACATTTTGTGTTTTGATATAATCTGTACCACTCGAATTATAGGTACCTACGGAGTCGAATTAGAGTATTTTCTATTTAATAAAACAGTATAAATATTCAATTTCCTTTAGTTACTCATACACAGTGTGTTTGTAGCATATAATAGGTCCAGCAGAAATGTCCGATGTGTAGGTACCCGATATCATTGGTCAATGGTCTTCACACCAAAAGACAAAAGCCGACCTATAAATTATTATTTTGAACTAAATGGTTTATATATACAGAAGAAAATAATTAAGACGATATCTGATTTAATATATAAATTATATAAAAGAAATAGAAAGAGTCAAATAATAATATGTTTTCATAATATTTAGTATTTCCTGGATCATCTCTAACACAAACTGTAAATAATCGATAATTGAATAAATAAATTGAATACAGTGTTTTAAAAGTCGGCGTTAATAATACACAGATAGGAACTACCTACCGAACACGAATATTAACAGAACCTAGAAAGTATTTGTATTTATTTTTTGCAAAAGCCTAACACTCTCATGACCAATTCTGTCATTAGTAACAAAGTAACATTTCAATTTTAATTCAATACTTACTTAGTAAATCATTCATTATGAGTAATAATAACCGGTGGACAGCAAGAAACTACAAAACGATCAATATATATATATGACATGGTATAACGAACAAAAAACTACAAAAAAAAAATATATTATTATAAAAACGTATAATAAAACACGAATACACGATAAAAACTCGAGTAGTAGAGTGAATTATTAGTTTTTAATATATAATATACGATATTAAATTATTAATATATTATTTACTATTATTTCTCGAGTACTCTAGAGGTACAAAAAATCACAAAACACTTATATGAGTACACTTTGTATAAAAGACGTACACGGTCAAACCTAATGCGTTTAAATCATATAATATATTATTATATAGGATACTAACTATATAGGATTACAAACTAAATAGTAGTTTAAAACATTTTTATTAAGAAAAAAACGTACAAAACACGATAAAACTCGAGTAGTACACATATAATATAATAACAATATATATATTTGATGACATAGTGGTACGAACAAAAAACTACAAAAACGCGTAAATTTTTTCGCGTAAATTTGCGTAAACATATAATAAAACACGAATACACGATAAAAACTCGAGTAGTAGAGTGAATTGTTAGTTTTTAATATTAATATATAATTATTACGACAAAAGTAATACGAATATACGATATACGAATAACAGATAACACGGGGCCGCGTTATCATCAGAGTAGTGCGAATTGGCGGGAAACGATCATGGGGCACGTTTTTTTTGCAAACGAAAAACGAAAAATCGACCTTTTTTGGGCGCGCGAACGCGTAAAACGACGTCCGGGGACGGGGACAGAATATTTCAAAAAAAGAACGCAATTTTATAGTATAAGAAAAAGGAAAAAACGGCGTTTAAAAAATAGTGGGAAAGTGAGGTTATGTTTACCAACACTGCTGCCGGTGAAACGCCTTTCGGGATCAAAAGTATAAACATGATAAATTTTATTTACACGGACACCGCCGAAAGCGTTATGTTTAACGTATATGGGTTGTGTCTAGAAGTCGGTATATTAGAGTGAGGAAAATAGGAGCCGTTGTAAAACTACTATCGGTATCAAAAATGATACATTATCAATGTATTTACATTATATATATCAAGCGTTCGGCTCGAGGAGCTCCGCTCCTCGCCCAGGACACCGACGAAAGTAGGATACGGTTTTTCTTTGAAAACACACATTTATACAATGAACGTATAGAGGATAAATCTAGAGGTCGGTTATTAGAGTGATGTAAAGAGTAATTCTGGTCAGTCGGGACGGAAAAAAAACTATTTTGAGATATTTTTTATCTTTTTTATATTTAAGTTATTGAGAACGCCGCCGTAAGTAGGATACAGTTTTTTTAACGTCTAGATGGCCGGTGTGAAACGCCTTTCGGGATCAAAAGTATAAACATGATACATTTTATTTACACGGACACCGCCGAAAGCGTTAGGTTTAACTACTCGATTTAACGTATATGGGTTGTGTCTAGAAGTCGGTTTATTAGAGTGAGGAAAATAGGAGCCGTTGTAAAACTACTATCGGTATCAAAAATGATACATTATCAATGTATTTACATTATATATACCAAGCGTTCGGCTCGAGGAGCTCCGCTCCTCGGCCAGGACACCGACGAAAGTAGGATACGGTTTTTCTTTGAAAACACACATTTATACAATGAACGTATAGAGGATAAATCTAGAGGTCGGTTATTAGAGTGATGTAAAGAGTAATTCTGGTCAGTCGGGACGGAAAAAAAACTATTTTGAGATATTTTTTATCTTTTTTATATTTTAGTTATTGAGAACGCCGCCGTAAGTAGGATACAGTTTTTTTAACGTCTAGATCGAACGCGTGTAGGATAAGTCTAGAGGTTGGTGTATTGGAGTGACGTATAGAATAATTCTGGTCAGTCGGTTCGGAAACAAAAGCTATTTAGTTATTTATTCGGCCAAGACATCGTCGAAAGTAGCATACAGGTTAGGTTTAACGTCTCGATTTCACGTATATGGGTTGTGTCTAGAAGTCGGCTCATTAGAGTGACGAAAATAGGAGCCTTTGTAAAACTACTATCAATTTTTTTTTTACCAGGACACTGCGAAAAGCGGGAGAGTCATTCCAATTTTTTGGCTCGAGGAGCTCCGCTTTATTATCAATTTTTACCGGGACGCCGCGAAAAGCGTTAGGTTTAACGTATATGGGTTGTGTCTAGAAGTCGGCTCATTAGAGTGAGGAAAATAGGAGCCGTTGTAAAACTACTATCGGTATCAAAAATGATACATTATCAATGTATTTACATTATATATACCAAGCGTTCGGCTCGAGGAGCTCCGCTCCTCGGCCAGGACACCGACGAAAAGTCGGTTATTTATTCGGCCAAGACATCGTCGAAAGTAGCATACAGGTTAGGTTTAACGTCTCGATTTCACGTATATGGGTTATGTCTAGAAGTTAATATTGAATATTGAAAACTTACTTATAAATACTAAATACCTAAAGGTCTTACACATCATAGCCAATGTATTTCACCACTATCAAAAATGTTTATATTCTACATGGGTGGATAATTGTTATGAAAATTTCTACGACTAAACTTTAAGACACTAATACTGCAATAAGTTAGTGAACACAATTCCTGCGAAAAATTTTGTTTAAACATTATTATAGTTGAAAAAGATCAACTTTATATTTTTATGATAATAATAAAATAAAATGCAAAGAAATGTTCAAATAGAAAGTATAAATAAAACAGTGTTTTAAAAATGATGAATGTGCCTAAATTAATAAAATTCTTTGTAAAGCTCAGTTGATGTAATGAACATTATTTTTACTCACCGTAAGAAAATTTGAGTGCTCCACAATAAACATAAATAAATAAATTTGTATAAATTGACTGTAATTACAGTACCAAACAGTAAATGCAAACAGATTTGATTAGATTTATTCATGTGAGTTGGATAAGGGCAATGGAAGTAACTATCAACTTAATTATTATTATATATTATTTTTATATAAAATCAAGCAAAGAGATGCAAGTTGAATCAAAATTATGAACTAACATGTTAACCATTTCTTGAACAGCTACTTAGGTCTGGTCAAAATATATTATACCCAATTTTGCTAAGAGAAAATCATTTTTATTGTAAATGTATATTACCATAGACAAAAGCCGATAAGGTACGGGTCAATTGAGTATTTACTATAGCATTTTCACATAATAGTTCTAACTACAATTTACAATTAGTGTTTTCTAAAGAATCATAATTCAGGGCTCTGAAGTTATGCACTTAAAAATTCCAAAATATGCGCTATAAATGGCACGAAAAAATGAAAAATAAGAATTTAACTTGAAAAAATTTAAGAAAATCTAAAAAAAAAAATATGCACTAAAAATCTCTTAATATATTGTATTTAACATAATAATTATATGTAGTCGAGTTATGAATAATAATTGTTATGAAAATTTCTACAACTAAACCAAGCTTACTTAAAAAAAAACTAATAATGCAATAAGTTAGTGAACTATTGTTTAAACATTATTATAGTTGAAAAAATATCAACTTTATATATTTTGATAATAAAATAAAATGAAACAAAAGGTTCATACAGAATGTGTTAATAAAACAGTGTTTTAAAAATGAAGGTGAACATATAATGAACATTTTTTTTACTAATAAATTACTATAGATTGAATCAAAATTATGAACTAACATTTCATACATTTTTTGAATAGCTACATAAGTCTGGTCAACATATATGATACCCATTTTCCCAAGAGAAAATCATTTTTATTGTAAATGTATATATTACCATAGACAAAAGCCAATAAGGCACGGGTCAATTGAGTATTTACTATAGCATTTTCACATAATAGTTCTAACTACAATCTACAATCTGAAAAATGCATTTGGATATACCATAAAAAAAAAAAAAAAAAACATTTTGTATAAATAATTCAACAATATAGGTATACCGTATACTTTTTTTGTGTTGAATAAGGCACGACGTATGACACGTTATTATTGAGTATTAAAAAAATAATAATACTATCGAAAAACATATTATGTGTATGAACATTTTTGGTGACACAAACTGAGGGCAAATTATATTAATGAGATAAAGTATCCAATGTAATGGTAAGTAGATTCTTTAATGGAAAGTATTTTATAATTATATGGTACCTAAAAGTATTCTATTTAATAAAACAGTGTAAATATTCAATTTTAAATAATATAATAGGTACAGCAGAAACGTTTTTCTAAAAAACTTTTTATCCATTGAAAAAAATAAAAACTATTTTGTATAACATATATATATATATAATATAATTAAATAATATAGGTATACTTTTACTTTGTGTCGAATCAGACATGTTATTAGTGAGTAAGTATTCATCAAAAATAATAATACTATCAAAAAACACAAATCGAGAGGAAATTGTTTTATATTAATTATTTTTTTATATTAAGAGATAAAAGTATACAATTTAATAGTAAGTAGGTATTGTTTATGAAACCCAAAATTGCAAATGTATTTCACATTTTCAACTTATCATCAAATAACCAAATTAAAATGTTAATTAATATATGACTGGTATTTAAGAACCATTTGTAAAAGTATTTCACCTCAGTCAAAATCAGTGGTCAGTTCGGTTAAAATAGAATAACTATTTATTATAACGCTTTGATTCACCGACGGTTATAGTAGGTGTATATTTGAAATTTGTCTCTTACCATTGTAAAAGTATTTGTTTTAGTTTAAAATCGACAAACACGGATAATTAACTATTTGCATATCTACTATCATTATAATATATATTCATGTAAAGAGAGTGTTTTTAAGAGAATTTCAACAGTCATAATTCATGCAAATACAATTGTACAATTATGAATTTTTTTTATATAAAATAATGCATAAAAGTATCCAATTTAATAGTAAGTAGGTATTATTTATGACACATAATATTGCAAATATATTTAACTTTTTAAACATATCTTTCTATTTTTTTTGTAACATCATTTTTGTAATTCTATTTTATGAAAATAGAAAAAAGGAATGGGTATTATACTGCAGTCAAACAATAAGTATCTAGAAATGTTGGAGAAATGAGTGTATTTCAACACTATTATGTGTACATAAATGTGATAATATATGACTGGTATTTTTAAATAATATGATGGCATTGAACCATTTGTAAATGCATTTCACCACAGTCAAAATCAGTGGTTAGTTCGGTTAAAATAATGTAATTATTTATTGTAACGCTTTTGATTAGCAGATGGTTATCGTAGGCATATATTTAAAATTTGCCTCTTACCATTGTAAAAGTATTAGTTTAAAATCGACAAACACAGACAATTAACTATTTGCATATTTACTATCATTAAAATATATATTCATTTGTTTTTAAGAGAATTTCAACAGTTAACTATTTGTATATCTACTATCATTATAATATATATTCATGTAAAGAGAGTGTTTTTTAAGAGAATTTCAACAGTCATAATTCATGCAAATACAATTGTACAATTATGAATTTTTTTTATATAAAATAATGCATAAAAGTATCCAATTTAATAGTAAGTAGGTATTATTTATGACACATAATATTGCAAATGTATTCAACTTTTTAAACATATCTTTCTATTTTTTTTGTAACATCATCTTTGTAATTCTATTTTATGAAAATAGAAAAAAGGAATGGGTATTATACTGAAGTCAAACAATAAGTATCTAGAAATGTTGGAGAAATGAGAGTATTTCAACACTATTATGTGTACATAAATGATAATATATGACTGGTTTTTTAAATAATATGATGGCATTGAACCATTTGTAAATTTATTTCACCACAATCAAAATCAGTGGTTAGTTCAGCTAAAATAATATAATTATTTATTATAACACTTTGATTCGTAGACGGTTATAGTAGGTATATTTTTTTAAATTTTCACTTACCATTGTAAAAGTATTTTGATTAGTTTAAAATCGACAAACACGGATAATTAACTATTTGCATATTTACTACCATGATAATATGTAAGAGTGTGTTTTAAGAGAAATTCAACAGTCATAATTCATGCAATTACAATTTTATCCTAGAATTAGGTACTGTTACATACATTTTGTGTTTTGATATAATCTGTACCACTCGAATTATAGGTACCTACGGAGTCGAATTAGAGTATTTTCTATTTAATAAAACAGTATAAATATTCAATTTCCTTTAGTTACTCATACACAGTGTGTTTTTAGCATATAATACGTCCAGCAGAAATGTCCGATGTGTAGGTACCCGATATCATTGGTCAATGGTCTTCACACCAAAAGACAAAAGCCGACCTATAAATTATTATTTTGAACTAAATGGTTTATATACAGAAGAAAATAATTAAGACGATATCTGATTTAATATATAAATAATATAAAAGAAATAGAAAGAGTCAAATAATAATATGTTTTCATAATATTTAGTATTTCCTGGATCATATCTAACACAAACTGTAAATAATCGATAATTGAATAAATAATTAAAACAGTGTTTTAAAAGTCGGCGTTAATAATACACAAATAGGAACTACCTACCAAACACGAATATTAACAGAACCTAGAAAGTATTTGTATTTATTTTTTGCAAAAGACTAACACTCTCATGACCAATTCTGTCATTAGTAACAAAGTAACATTTCAATTTTAATTCAATACTTACTTAGTAAATCATTCATTATGAGTGGCCAAAACACTTATATGAGTACACTTTGTACACGGTACACGGTACACGTAGACGGTCAAACGTAATGCGTTTAAATCATATATTATTATATATAGGATACTAACTATATAGGATTACAAAGTAAATAGTAGTTTAAAACATTTTTATTAAGAAAAAAACATAGCAAAAACGTACATATAATTAGTAACAATATATATATTTGATGACAAAAAACTACAAAAACGCGTAAATTTCTTTCGCGTAAATTTGCGTAATTGCGTAAACATATAATAAAACACGAATACACGATAAAAACTCGAGTAGTAGAGTGAATTATTAGTTTTTAATATATAATTATTACGACAAAAGTAATACGAATATACGATATAAGACAAAAGCACGGAGAATAACAGATAACACGGGGCCGCGTTATTATCAATAAAAGACAGAGAGTAGTGCGAATTGGCGGGAAACGATCACGGGGCACGTTTCTTTTTCAATAGGAAAAATGAAAAATCGACCTTTTTTGGGCGCGCGAACGCGTAAAACGACGTCCGGGGACGGGGACAGAATATTTCAAATGAGAACGGAATTTTATAGTATGAGAAAAAGTAAAAAACGGCGTTGAAAAAATAGTGTCCAATTGAGGTTATGTTTACCTTACCGTTTTATAGTATAAGATTTGCTGGGAACCGGTGGTTTTTTCGCCGGCCGGTCGCCGGTACCCACCAAGCCTGGTAAATGCGCCGGCCGGCGAGTTCCGACGAGAACTAACCGGCCGGCGAAAAACGGTATCGTCTGTTTACTCTAATCTAACTCAATGTAAAAAGAAACCGGCCGGCGCTTGCCGGCCGGCGAAAACCGGTCGTCTGTTTCAGCCCTTACTCTGTAGTTTGTACATACTATGGCTAAACTTAGATATTGTTTTCCAAATAACTGGTGATAGGCATAATATAGATTTATAATTGGTTGATATAAAATGTCAATGTGTCTCACGGTATTCGTATTAAGATGATAATTAAAAATCACGGGGCCTTTTAACAAGCGCGGGGCCCTTTAACAAGCGCGGGGCCCTGGACAAATGTCCCATTTGTCCTCCCCTAGCGCCGGCACTGTGTACCCATTAGTTAATTGATTTGATAAAATTAAAGCCATAAACATTATTGATATCTATAAAAAGCTCAAAATGTATAAAATTTGAACAGCATTTTCTATCACCGTGAGTATTTATTTCATTTTGCTTTAAGCTGTTATTGCAAGCACATTTTTATTTTTAAAATTATTCTTTTTGCATTTTTATATACAATGGAATGTACGTATGAAGTTAAGTACACTTAAAACACATTTATATACACATTTATTAATTAAGTTAAGAAATTCAAATTTATAAAATTGTGTTTTTAATGATATAGTATATAAATCGTTAGTAAATAGTTCAATAACTATAAATTTACAAAAAATTGCATTTGTATAGTATATTATTTATAATATATACAAGCTACATAATTTATTTTAATAAATTTGATCTGCCTATATCTGCCTATGTGCTCATAATAATCCCATTTTCAGCAGGGTGTAGTGGTGAAAAACCAAAAAATTTAACCAACGATGATTTGTTTAATTTTTTACGAGGAGAAGGTGTAATGAAGCCTCTGAGTGTTGAATCTAGAAATTTTCTACTGAAAAAAATCCGTGAAAAACACAATGGATTTGAATGGAGCTCAGAGTTTGAAAGCCTAGTTTTAAATTTAGTACACACTTTTACTAATAGTCTTCACCGAAAATGGTCTCAATGTAACAGGACAATTACAGTTTTTACCAAAAAACATTCTGAATGGCTTAAAAGGGAATTCATTTTACCAACTCTTCCATCTCAAATGAATTATACGACTGTTGGTCGTCCGAAAAAAAAATTTGGAAACGTGCACAGAAAGAATAAAAAAACAAAAAATTTCAAATGTTGTAAAAAGTTTTACCTCTCCAGAATTAACATACGCTGTAACCTCTAAACTGCATAAATCGGGGAAAAGAAGTGCAGCTTCACTTTTCAAATAATTCACGTCTAGTCCTAACCGAGCTTTAAAAATGCGAAAATCATTAAAAAATACTAATATATCTCTTCCAATACCTTACTCTCACAACGAAGCTGTGGCAAATATCATGGATAATAATTTAACAAAAAATCAGTACACAAACATTCGAATCGGTTCTAAAGCTCGAAATTCAAACATTTATACGTCATATGACAAAGTGCTTTTAGCAAAAAAACGATGTTACCCAAATAATGTCATTATAACTGAATGTAGTGCCGAAATACCACTTCAAGATTTATTAAATCATACTGCCCAACGTATTCTACAAATTCATAGTGTTCAAAGTATGAATATTAACATAGACAAGTGTGAATTACTCTCTAAATGGGGGTGTGATGGAAGCAATGGTCAATCACAGTACAGAATAAATTTTGATTCATCTACTACACAATCGGTGACAGATAGCGATAAGTATTATTTTTTTTTTTGTACCATTGCAAATGAGTTGCACGATTGAAGACAACAGATTTATTATTTGGAAAAATCCAAGGACTTCTTTAACTAGATTCTGCAGACCTATTAAATTTTTATTAAAAAAAGAAACCGCCGAAAATACTCGAGAAGAAGTGAATAATGTTGAAACACAAAAAGATAACTTAAATACAACAGATTTAATTTATAATGATGGTAATTTGAAAGTAGAGCACAAGCTAATTTTTTCAATGGTTGATGGAAAGGTAAATTTATTTGTATTTTTTATATAATACTCTGGAACTATTCCTTTTTAGAAATAATAAAAAAATGTACATATAGGTATGCAATTCGATGACTTTTACTTCGAGTCAAACATGTTATATCTGTGGTTGTACTCCAAAACATGCCAATGATATTGATGAAGTATTAAAGTTAAGTACTAAACCGAAACATTTTAAATTTGGTTTATCGACAATACATGCATGGATTAGATTTTTTGAATGTCTATTATATGTGTCATATCGTTTAGACTTCAAAACTTGGCAGGTAATAATTATTATTAGTATTTTACTCATATATTCCTTGTATAAACTAAATTTTAAAGAAAACATAAATTGAAGTTTACAAAACAAAAAAAAGAAATACAAGAACAATTTCGTTCCGAAATGGGATTATTAGTAGATATAGTATTACAAGGTATATTTTAATTTAAAAATTAATATGTATGTAACTATTTTTAATTTTAATTATTATAATATCGTTAAAATAGGTTTCGGTACAACAAATAATGGAAACACAGCCAGGAAGTTCTTTAAAAATGCAGAAAAATCGGCCGAAATTACTGGTATGAACATCGATTTAATCAAACGATTTGGAACGATTTTAACTGTCATGGCAAGTGGTTATGAAATAAATACAGATGCTTTTGAAACGTATGGTATTCAAACAGCTAAACTGTTTGTTGAACTCTACCCCTGGTACTATATGCCTACATCTGTACATAAAATTTTGCTTCATGGAGCTGATGTTATCCGGCATGCAATTTTACCAATTGGTAATTTAAAATATTATAAATAATATTTGTGTGTATAATATGTACAATATATATTTATAAAACATAATCATTTTTTTTTTTGTAAAAGGCCAATTGTCTGAAGAAGCTCAAGAATGCCAAAACAAAAATTACAAAAACTACAGGGAACATCACACCAGAAAAATATCCAGAGTGAAAATTAATGAAGATCTCATTAACATGTTGCTAGTTTCATCCGACCCATTAATATCGTCCATTCGAAATATTCAACCGAAAAAATTGCAGACATTTTCAGACGATGCAAAACTTTTAATAAGAATGCCTGAAGACCAAGCAAGTGATTCTAGTAACTCTGAATCTGATAATGATTCGGAATAATATAAATTTTATAATATTAATCATTTAAGTTTAATATTTCTTGTTAAAATTGTATTACTAAACATTATAATATTGTATATAATTATTTAAATAATATTCTATAAAATAAAAGAAGAATGACGAAGCTAGGTAAATTTTTATAATAAATACTTTTACGATTTAATAAATTATTTAACATTGTATATATGCATTACATACGTATACATTAATCGAAGTCCTTAAGTGTACCAAAATTGGTACCTATATCTTCTAACTAGTTAAACATGGTAATTTATTTTATCTATTTAATAGTTAATACACAAAAGTAAAAACATATGGCAATTTATGACGAATAAAAACTACAATTTAATTGTATGTAAGCTAAATTTACTTTTCAGACCACTGTGTGGCGGGCGGTCCTCCGCAGCCGCTCCACGAGCCTGGCGATCGCTCCGCGGGATGGGCGGAGTGGTCTTTGCACATTTTGTTCTGCCATGAAAAAAAAAACAATTGTATGGTTACTTGTGGTCTACTAACGGCCCTACTGCTCGCTTCATTGCTGAGACATGTAGCTTGATAGGGGTTTTCCCCTCCGTCATGAACACTCCGGTTCCTAGTTGTTTTGCTAACCGAACCGGACCTAACCATTTCGGAGCGAACCCCGCATAAAAGCGTTTTTCCGCGCTTGATAGCGGATGCGCTCGGTAATAAACCCAATCCCCTACTGATAAAATCGTTTTTCCCTGGGAAAACTTGGGTACCTTACTTTTCACAGAAGACTCTAAGATTTTCACCGGAGATGTCCGGACGTCTTCGGAAACCTCCTGACGGACATCTCTTTCTTCCGGAGATCCTCGGTCTCGGCGGAGTAACCAGTCTCCGGGTCCCTTAATCGCCCGTCCGAAGAACCTTTCGCCGATGATTGTCCGGTGTTCCTGTACATACGATTTCGTACGGTGAACAGGACCTGTGGTAGGCAGATATCCCATTGGTGATGCGGCTTGTTTATGAGGAGTGTTCTCATCCCCTTCTTCAACTCTTGATTCTGCCTCTCCACCGGATTTGCACGAGGATGATAAATTGGTGTTGTCTAAATTACCACCCCCACCTCTTATGTGCATCCTTCATCGCCTTTGCCACGAACTGTGGACCATTGACGGACAATATTGCCCTCGGATATCCGAACCTTGGGAATAACTCCCGTTCGAATGTATCGACAATCGACTTGGTCGTCGCTTTTCCTAAGGGGTAGGCCTCTACCCAGCGACTGTAACAGTCTGTTATGACCAAGATCGTTGTCTTACCCCACTGCGTCCTCGGGTATGGCCCCATCAGATCAATGCTCAGCACCTCCCAGGCTTGACGTGGGACTCTGGTGCACATCTGATCCTCAGGCTTACGGTTGAGAGGCTTTACGCACGCGTACGCATAACATGCACGTACATACTTTCGTACAACCTCTCGCATGCCTGGCCAAAAGAAATAACTCTTGATACTCCGGTACGTTTCTTTCCAACCTAGACCTAGAGGGAAGACGGTCGCCGGATACTCGACCGCGACAGCCTGAGCAAAATTCTTGGAACTGAAAATTTTTTTTTTTTTTGTGAGCATTTCTCTTTGAGCTCATTGAGAAAAAAGAGTAAATGCTACGAGCTAGTTCTTCACAATGCTGAGGAAGACTTTTACACGCTTCACTAGCACATAAATGAAATTAATGACAAATGCATGTCCAAATTGTTATGCCTGGGAATTTTTGTATCATGCGACTGGTCACCGAATTAATGTGTTTTTAAAAGCAACATAAATATGAAAACATTAATATTCGATGTGTGGTCACACTGATTCAATGTCCAATATGTCGGACAATTTTTCGGGCGGCCAAGGTGACGCTTCTGATTTCATTTATTCTGTGACAATACTGCTTATAACGCCTTTGGTTTTCCCATACTATCTCTGTCTCTCTCGCACAGATGTTTACTTCATTGATTTACATTACAATCAACCGTTATGCGCGGTCCATTATATAATAGGTCTATGGTCAGGGCCGGCTCAAGAAAAAAATAGTGCACTAGGCAAAACTTAATTTTGCCACCTCTAAAAAAAAATTGAACTCTAATTTAAACTTAGCCACTCCCCTTATTTTTTATGTGATATGCCTACAAGAAAATTATTATTTGTTTTATTATTTTAAAGAAATAAAAAGTAGTGTTTGGATGGGACTATCGGGTTATTTTTTCTTCTTATTTTAACGCCATATTTGTACAGTTATATAATTGATTATAAATTATCATTAGATAAACATATTTAGATTTTAAGAATTCATAATACCTTAAATCAAATATGTATTGCTTTTTAAAATAATTTTCACTTTTACAAATTTTTAAGCTTTTGTGATAATCTTAATAAACTAAACAAATTATTATAGTAATAATATATATTCAACAATAACACAAACTTAATTTTATTTAAAATTGACTTTTCTTGCTTTTAGTGAAGCCAAGCTCTGTATAAGTTCATCCATGTCTAATTCTTCAGCAATTTCGCTTTCAATAGAGAGAGTGGCTAATCCTACTAAGAGATAGAGTCTTGAGATAAATTTGATCGCAAACAATTTTTTAATATTTTAAGTTTTGAGAAACTCCTCTCGGCTGTTGCAGCAGTTACAGGTAAAGTCAATAGAATCCTGAGTATCACATACGTATTAGGGTAAAGTTCTATCAACTTTTTTATACATATGTACTCAAGAACTGATTTCGGATCACATGTTTCGAAAGTAAAACGTTTTTTCAAAGATATAATTTCACCATATAATTCAACAGCAATTATATCCGAACTTAATCTATCACTTGAAGTTAGTGCTATTTGTAAATCTTTACAATTTTTCATAAGTCCATCAAAATCAGAAATCTCAGTTATATTATAGAGAAATGAAAATAAATCGCTGTGATCTGTTAGTTCTGAAAATCTGTCATTGTTTGATTGGATAGCAGTGTCTAAAATCTGGTTGAAAAAGTTAATTTTAAAATTTTGTTTGGGGTCATGAATAGGTCCATCTTGTGATTCATATGCAAATTGAGTTCTACGACGAATTCGAGTTGGGACAGGAAAGTTAGCCTCAATTTGAAGTTCATTTGCTAGTGTCTTTGCTTGTTCTAACGTCTTTTGAAATCCTTCGTCTGTACGATATTCTTTCAAAAATATAATTGTATTCTTTAATTGTGTTATAGATTCTGAAATATTCAATGACACAGATTGAAGTAATTTACTTGTATGGTTAATTTCGAACAATACATCATATCAAATAACAAGACAACACAAAAATTTAAAATCAACTAATTTTTCAGCAATACTTTTAGCTTCTGCGCGACATTTTACTCCAGTTGCATTCACAAGTGTTAAGTCTTCCACAATTTCTATTAAAGAATCATATACTTCCCCTAATTTATATCGAATAGCGTTAACAGCATCAACTCTGCTCTCCCAGCGTGTTGCACTTAGTGGTTTAAGGGTAAGAATGCTAACATGTTTTTTAAATACGTCCCAACCATAAGTTGATCCCGAAAATAATACATATATCTCTCGAATTAAACTAAAAAAATTAACAGCATCTAAACAACAATTGGCAGCGTCGTTTTAAACTAAATATAAACAATGAGCATTACATGGAACGTAAAATGCTCTTGAATTAATTTCTCTCACTCTAGCTTGAACGCCACTATTTTGACCACGCATATTTGAACCATTGTCATACCCTTGGCCTCTCATGTCATCGATAGGTATATCTAAGTCTTTCAGTTTTTTAATAAGGACATTTGTCATGTTTAACCCAGTTGTGGAATGTAATTAGATAAAATCTATGAAATGTTCGTTCACGGAAACATTTTTATGCATTTCATTCTTATTGATACCTTCTGTAGTTGTAACAAATCGAAATATCATAGTCATTTGTTCTTTGTGACTCATGTCAGGAGTACAATCTAATATGATTGAATAATATTTGGCATTTTTAAGAGCAGATATAATTTGTAAATTAATTTTTTTGGGTAGTAATTGAATAATTTCATTCTGAATATTTTTACCGAGATAGTGGGAGTGAATTTCTTCAGAAGATATCCTTATGTGCTCTTTCATAATCGGATCATATAGCCCCAAAAACTCAATCATTTTTAAAAAATGACCATTATGAGGTGTATTGAGCTTATCAGAGTCACCTCTTAGAGGTAAATTTTGTCCATCCATCGTTTTAATAAGTGATATTATACAATTAATAACAGCTTTCCACTGTTCAGTTTCCGCTCTAATAATCACCTGGTTAACATCATCTATAGTTTTTCCTATTTTCACTCTTATTTATAATTCTTTCCAATTTAGTACCTAATGCATTTTTATGATTAGGTGAATTTTCGTGATTTTTGAGAATATCTCCTATATTTTTCCAATCACGGTTACCATGTGAAGCAAGAGAAAATGTACCAGATTTAAACAATTTACAACAGGAACAAAATACTGAATCAATAGCTTTTGAATATACATATAAGCCAAGTACGCTGTATGTTTTCCCCATTTGATAGACTTCAATAAAAGTATTTTCTAGAAAACGATCTACCGTCATTATTAATAGGATACGAAGTTAAAATAATCTGAACTAGGTGACTAAATTTTCATACTAATATTAAACTATGTCCATCATTCAATGGATCAGGCCATTTTGATGGATCCTCGAAAAATTCAAGATCAATACTATCATTAGAGACAATATTTATATCATCTTGAACACTATTTAAGATATTATTATCAATTATATCTTCACAAAATATGTTGGTATCATTACCTAATATTTTCAGGATCTTGAACATTATTTGATTGACGCTCACTATCGATCTGACTTTTTGAGATATCACTATCAATTATTTCGTCACAAATCGTATTATTATTAATATTTTTAGGATGAAGCGTTGTTATTTTTAGACGAATTATGTTCGATTTGTTGATTTGGTTTTAAAAATTGAAGAACACGGAAAAAACTATCTAGTCAGAATAACAACAATTATCGTCATTTTAACTGTAATTTATAGTTATATATAGAACAACTGTTAGTTAGATAAGTTAGATTAGTTGATAGTACTATCATATATAAGTTGAAATATTACAGTTCTTTCTACTAAATATATAGTTGAAATATTACAGTTCATTCTACTAAATAACATATAGTTGAAGTTACATTAAATGTGTAGTTATTCCAACTATGTTATTTGTAGAAGCCACATAAAATGTGTAGTTGCTCCAACATTAATATTAGTTGTAGCTAAATCAATTGTGTAGTTACTCCAACATAATTATTTGTTGTAACTACATAGAGTGTGTAGTTACTCTAAAATTATTATTAATTGTAGCAATATAGTAATACTTACTATGTAATTACTTATTAATCAAATTCAACGGTGTATTACATGGGGGATGTGGGTGACATAATATCCACCCCGAGATTTATTTTTTATAATACCACAATTAAAAAACATTCATTTCATTTCATCATATTAATTCAAAAATTATGTCACTATAGTTGGAACTATACATAAAATGTATTGCTATTCCAATTATATTATTAGCAGGGTTAATGAACAAAAGTATTAAGTAGGTACAGAAAATAGTAAAATACATTTGTATGTTTTTTAATATTTATTACATCAAGTATTAACTAATTTATAACCAAATTTAGGATCAATTATTGTTAATAATAATAATAATAATAAATAAAGAAAAAAACACAAAAAAATTACAGTTAGGTACTCATTTTATTTTCCAAAACTTAATATAACAACATATTATATGTATAATAATAAAAACTTAATGTATATTTGAAAATATATGTTCCTTTTTAATATTTTACAAATATAAAAATCAAATCTTTAGATAGTACCATATGATGAGTAGGATTGATGTTGCCTATATCTTCTAGAGATATACACAAGAAATCTGTTACATTGTTAAATGATATTAAAGGCTTGATAATGTTTATAAAAATAATTTGTAATAAACAATTTCACAATAGCATATGGCTCATTATTTTCAGTAATAAAAATTAATTTAATTAAACCAAAAGTAGGCAATACATTATCTTCATCAGATACATTAACTATGATTGACATATTTTTATTACTGTACACAGTACCTTTAATATTAACCTTAGAAACAAACATGGTTTTTTCAGAGATATAATTAAATGGAATTGACACAAATTGTGTTTTAGTATTATACATTTCAAGCTTGTATTGGGGTAATTCAATTATTTTTCCTATCTTTATAGGAATGGTATAAACATCACTTTTTTGTGAACTTAACCTAAATGCCAACTGAAGTTGCTGTTTTAGTGACAATGTATTTACAATATTTTTTCTAGAGGTAATCGAGTTAGCAGTATCTTTTAGTTCCTTATGTTTCGCTTCAAAATACATTGACCAAAAAAGAGATAAAGGACCTGACTTTTCGATTATAAGTGGATAGTGGACCATGTGATGGTGTTTTGGTTTCAAGTGCACATTGAATAATTTTAAATATAGCTCATGATGATCAGAAATTAAAGTTTTAAGCAAAATTGCATCCCCTGGCCGAACAATTTTACTTAATGTTATATCTAAAATTTGTTTTAATAATAAATATAAGGACCAGGATTGTGAACTTGAAGGAACTAAATCTCCAATTATAAGCCCAAGGTATCTACTAAAACATAACATTTCACTTGCTGACATTTTTATAGTCTTGTGTCGTTTAAGATTGTCTTCTGTTATTAATGTTGGTCTATTTTGTATATCGACTGGTCCATAATTGAATGTTTCAATTCTATTATTTAAATTTTCTAATGAGAAATATTTGCTATAAAATATTAAGTGATTTAATATAAGAGCTAAATCATACTTAAAAACACCTTCTAATAAATCGTGCATTATGTCCACACTAAAGTAATTAACTACAGAAAATGAATGAACATCATTACATGTACACATTTATTTTATACCAGTAAGAGAAGAATCGTTGATAATTACATCTACATTATAATTGTTCAAACTTCTTAGACAGTTGTCATTTTGTTTCAGCTGAGAGTGACATTCGGTTTTACTGCGTTTACAAAAACGACAAGGGTATCTTGCAATCAAGTTTTCTGAAAACCCCAAAATTGAATGTAATCCAAGGTTATCCCCCAAAATTAAACCTAAGAAAAAATATACCTGATGTGATACATTTTTTATGTTTATGGTGATTTCTGTCTCTTCTAAATAATTTAGTTCTGTAATAAGATTATAAAAAATGTTACGATTTCCATAATACTTTTTATCATCGCTTTTAAATAGAGAAGCTAAAATATATTGTTTAACGAAGAAGATAAATCAGGTGGCAAACATGATAACGAAACATATACAGCACCTAGCTTTTGACAACCAGCATAAGAACCTAAGGGTTGTTCACTTCGAAATCATCAAAATACAAAAACAAAGGTACAATTATTTTGTTCTGATTCATTCTTAATTTCTCTTTCC